>JAWZYU010000017.1:86920926-87403426 GCA_038380435.1 Ryuthela nishihirai | reverse complement strand
TGAAACCCATGTGTATTTATGTATGTCGCAGTGTTTGTAATATGTGTTAGTTATTCTGAAATCATTGAGTTTACTTGCCTGTAGAAGACGTTGCCCATTGCCATTGCAGCGACCAATACCAAAAGGGCCTATTACTCCTCCCCAAAGGTCAGAGTCAGTACCAACTTTGGCATTGATGTCACCAAGAACAAGGGTAATATCTCCTTTCTTGACAGAATTCAAAATATCCTGAAGTTGTCCATAAAACCTATCCTTCTCATCCTCATCGGCATCCTCAGTGGGGGCATAACAGCAGATAACATTCAAGTCTTAAATGCTTGTCTGAAATTTTGCTGTAAGAAACCTTTCATTAATGCACTCATATCCTAGAAGAGCATCACTAGCATGTCTGCTGAGCAGCAGACCCACGCCTTGGTGATGCTTTCCATCCTCCCTCCCTGTAAAGAGAAATTTAAGGTTATTTTTAAGTATCTCACCTTTACCTGTCCATCTGGTCTCTTGCAAGCCTAGAATATCTAGGTTATAGCGCTGGAATTCCTGCATGAGGACATCAAGAGAATAATCTCTATGTAATGTCCTCACGTTCCACGTTCCTGCAGAGAGAAAATGATTAGTAGATTAGTAGAAAAATGATTAGTAGGATTTTTAAAGAAATTAGGTTTATTGAGATTGGTAGGGCCAACAATATCAAACAGCCCCCTGATCGCTGGCATGGGGCAAAGACCTGTTCCTCCTTTGCTAAAGGCTGAAGTCACCGATTCTGGTAGGAACTTCAGGCACCACCTTTTCAAGTGGACTTTTTCAAGAGCCACATGGCCTGCCTGAGACACATTACTCCAGTTTAGGCTTGACGATGCCCAACTAGCTAAGTAAGGTTCAGGTACCTGCGATGGCCTCTGATTAGGATTATCCACCAGCTGATATAAGGTATCCCATGCTTCTGTTCACTTAGAGCTGGCATCCCAGAAGGAAACAGAAAACACAGTGGCAGACTCTCCCTCAACAGAGGCCCACCAGTGCAGCAAGTCCAGGATCAATAATCAAGCTCAAATCCATAAACAAGTCCAGTCTAGTAGGTATAAATGGTCAGCACCAGGACCCTGTGAAGTTGACCACTCCTCAGCAGGGTTGAAAAAAAAGAAAAAAGTGGCCATAGATGACCAGATCAGTAGGCCATACTGAACTGGCAGCCCTCCCCTTCCGTTCCCTTCCAAAAGAGAATATCTCTTTTGAAAGGTACTAACAGCCTGCACCACGAGAAGGCGGGGTCGGACATTAGGTGCTAGACCTGGCCGGTTCTGTGCATCATCACTAGGGATTGGTGCACAGCTCTCCTTCCAGTTTACGCCTAGCTACCATTTACAGGTCATTTTACTATGTCACTGTTTAACTTATTATTTTCTACAGTATGATTTCGTTTTATGCTATGTTACTCATATGACTTATTATTTCTGAAGTATGATTTCTTTTTATTATGCTATGCCACTGTTTTACTTATATGCATTATTATTATTATTTCCAGCAGTATGATTTTAAAATTATTTGTAAATAGATTACGCATTATTTAGCTATGTCGTCGATATGACTGTTTTACTTATACGCATTATTATTTTCCAAAGTATGGTTTTAAAATTATTTGTAAATGAATTGCGCATTATTTTGCTATGTCAATGATTTGACTGTTTTCCTTATACCCATTATTTACCCTGATTATAAAATCATTTCGCGTTATTATGTTTTGTAACTTATATGACATTATTTTCTACAGTATGATTACTTATACGCATTATTAACTCTGATTTTAAACGATTTCTTATTATTATGCTATACCAGTTGGACTCATTATTTTAATAAGATAACGGTATGGTTAGAAGCTACCTGAATTGTAAATAAATATTTTACCTCTGCAGCACATGTACTGTGATCTATGACTTTTGTTTTTCTCCTGAGAAGAGGAGGTATATTTTAAAAACTTTCTCCCTGCGTTATATTTTTTATAAAACTGTCGCCCGGAGAAGCATATAACTTTAAAGAAAAAAAATTCGCTTACCTTGAAGTCTCGAGAGGTAGCGTAGTGAACCCTCTGGGTAGACAACGTTCCCGTATACAGTAGCCAAGGGTAATCCGTCTGAAAGGTATAAAGGGATGAATACACAGACATAAAAAAATTCTTAAGATAATATCTGACACAAAAATGTATTATTCTTCAATCACACGTATAACACGTATAACACCCATGGCTGAGGGTTACACTTTTCAAATTGCTTACACGTGCAGGTAGAAAAAGGGGGATTTTCGTCTGAAAGATAAAAAAAAGAATTAACTCGCGCGGTCACCTGCAGGCGAGAACCCGCTTGCCACACACGATTTTGAAAGTATACGATCGGTAATCCTTTTTCAAAATTGGATGGCCTTTAAAAGGGCCGTCTGAAAATTAAAAAAGAAAGGCGATGGGGGAAACGGGAAGAAAAGTAATACTAGTTGGTTGAAGCCAGAAGAATCACAGACGTTGAAGACCTCATAAAATCTCCGACGTGAACTGAATTGTGCTTAGAACAACTGCCTGCGTAGCACAAAATCACTGACGTGCACTGAATTATGCTTAGAACAACTTCCTGCGTAGCACAAATGGCATCACCTCACTATATCTCACGGAAGTTTCGAAAGCTGGTATTAGTGGGGGAGCTGCAATTTGACCCTGTATGATGGTCATGGGGTGTCGTGGGATGCCGGGGTAAGAATCTGGTGACAGCTGTACCCGCACCTCGTGACACCCTGCAGGGTCGCCATGGCTCCCAGTCTGATAGTTAGAGTGTGAACATCCAATCGGATGGTCACTTCATGGTCGGTTATCGCGGACACCGCCCGTATTCCGCAAAGAGAACCTTGTGGCAAGCGGGGTCTCGCCTGCAGGTGACATGAGCAGTTTTTCTCGGACCTCTCTAAAAGACATGGGTAAGGAACCCTCGGGGGAAAATAAAATAAATTTACCTTCCTCCACAGAATACCCCATCATGCTATTGGCTTCAGTACTCGGAATGAGCTCAAATGCTCTCACAACCTAGAATACCGAAATACCACTGGCCAATAAGATCACAGTCAAGGGGTCAGAGTGTTCTCTTAATGGTCAAGTTAGGGCCAATAAGTCGCTGCGTGAGGGTAAACTGATTGCTTGACGACCTATGAATGTTCCTACAGTGCTCAAGCTGTCAGGAATGTGTCGAAGACATCATTCCTGGCTTTCTACTTAACTCTCTCTTCTATGGCCAGTTATGCTATTTACCCTATTAACACGCAGACCGATTATACTAAGAGACTAGCCCAGCCGATCAAGGTGAATGGTGTTTCGGAAGTAGCACTATCCAAGATCCACATCCCTACGAGCTGGTATAGTACCAATGATTCGAATAATGTCTTCACCTCGCAATTCAGATGGTTTCCCATAGTCCACGAAGATGCTATTAAGATCGGTCTATCCTCCCAATTCATCAGCAAGAAGATGAGGAGAGATTGTGAAAAATGTTCAGAATCAAATTCCTTAAGATATAGGCATTAAGGTTATGAAAAGAGATGATTTCTGGATGTTCATGATCGGGAGTCTGGATTACGGACTGGTCTTTACGAAGGAAGCAGGAGCTTCAATACTTTCTGCAATGTCGGGGAAGGCACATGAAAACTCCATATTACGTTAAATTCGTCAGCACAGTCAGACAGAACGACGATGATTTCTTCACCCCCGATGAAACATTTTATTTTTATTTCCAATCTGTGATACGGGGCAGCGAGCACCGTTTACCGTCCCGCCATTACGAAAATGTGCAAGCTATTTTTACCGCTATGCTTCAAACTATGATTTCCGAACATAGAAAACATTACTGTTTCAAGAAACTGGCTAATAATCACACACAAATCGCGAACAGCGACAGCTATCACCTCATGTTTCCTTCTTCCAAAGGTTTTGGGGAATTACTGGGATTCGACAAATTCGGACAGCTGTGTAGTAAGGCGTTGTCCAAGTATTCTGTCAACATTAACGCCGGTATATTCGATATTTATGTTTACACCGACCTGGTTGCGCCTCATTTACAAGATGATACTTATGTTGAGCTGTTACTAGGCAATAGTGAAAAGTTTCGGGAACCCTGATTATTATCTTCTGGCAAGGAATGTGTTCAAGAATGTAAGAATATTTCTGCATACAGACAACAGAGAACCATTATCTTTTAAGTACGGAAAAGTGTTAGTAATGTTACACTTCCAACATGCGAGTCAAGTTCACAGAGCCTAGCACTGCAAGCTATCTGAGCTATTATAAGTCTCAAACAAGGGAAGGGGTATTCAAAGGTCCCAGATATCAAAAAGAAGGGGGTCTTGGATCGTTTTTCAGGAGCACTGGATGCCTCGCATCTCCGATTATCAAATCTTTGGCGTTCTCACTCGGTAAACAAGCAACCAGATCAGGAATGAAATTTTGGTCCGAAGTCGCGACTCGAAAGAAGCCTTTAAATCGAACTTGAAGGAGGGAATCATGAGTCTGCTGTAAGAAGTTGTGCAAAATCTACGGGGGAGAGGTATAAAATGCAAAGAAGCACAACTGAATCGCCAGATTGACGAAGAGACTTTATATAGTGACGGACGTCTTTATAACATGAGCAAAAGGATTCACAGCATGTCCTTGCGATTGTGCCCTGTCGGAACGTGACCTGTTTGCCATACCCCCGACTAATTTAGAGACGGAAAAAGCTGCATATGTCGCCTACCAATCTCTTGCATCATTAGAAGGAAATACGCCTCTGGATTTGAATGACGTGGGTGGTGACGAATATTTGATTTATCCAGATGTCATTTGCGAATCAGAGCATGAATAACAGATGAGACAGTTGCGCTATCACTGATGCGGTGATGGTCGCCCTGTCGAATAGTATCCTTCACTCCCAGTTTAGCCAAGTCGACGTGTATTTGAGCGAACAATTAGTCAACAGAAGTCACAACCTTTATCTTTATGGAAGTTACCTCGAAACTACTCAACTTCGGATCTGACCCTGCAAAAAGTCAGCTGACTTGCGCAATGTGGCACTCTGAGCTCACGGGTAAAATGGAAGAATGTGTCGATAATAATCTCGGTGGAAGACTCAAAGAAATCAGGTGTGATCCCACTATTTCGAATTAATTAGCTGGATTCACAGTGATTTACTTCTTCAAGACAGATATCTACTGAACCACCCCGATCTCCGATTACAACTGATTATATCCAAACCCGAATTCTGTCTGATGACGAGCGAGGCAAACCCTGGTTACAGGGTAAGATTTGAGAAAGCAGCTTTGCACATTAGAAAAGCCAGATTCAGCAATTCGTCTTTGCTGGCGAACACGCAGATGCTACACACGACCTCCATGAAGTACCCCGAAGGCCTCGAAGGTGCATCATAAGATTGGTGGACTCTGTTGCCATGAATGGTGATTTTACTGGAAACCCTTATAATTTGAAACATTATACTCTAAATTGCATGGCCTTCTATGTTGATGTAGAACAGTTCTCATCCCAGCCGTTGACACCTGACTTCCCGAATAATCAATATATACGCTCCTTCCAGTCGCTGTTGGAATCACGAGACCTGTGGAAGGATAACAAAGGTGTTCAATTCAGTCGCGCCACCTCTCCGAAAGGGTACACCCTGTTCGAATTTCAATTGCATGATGGGAAACAATATGACGATACTTCAACTCCGTCAAGACTACAAACTGTCGATTAGAGATAAAATTCGCAGCGCTCCTACCTGAAGCAGTGAGCGTGATTCTGTACGCAGAATTCGAAAACATTCTGGAAATTGATCACTAACGAAAAATTCTATTCGATTTCTCTACCTGATGGACACATTTCAGTTGACGTTCATCCTCCACAGCTACCCCTTTATGAGCCTCCAGCTTTTGGAGGTGTTGGCCAGAGATCAGCTATCGAAAATCATGAAGAAGCTCTTCTCTTCATCTTTAATATTAACACGTTTCCGAGGTTTAATATTAACGTTTCCGAATTTAATATTAATATTTCGATGGAGAATACTGGAGAGCTGTTTACGTGAGCACGAGAACTGTGAAACATTTCGACCCTTTTGGCACTGTCTTCCACAAGCTGCGGAATTCACTGTTTGTATTACCTCGTTCTGCGAACTCGAGGAATGTCCATGAAGCAGTTCCTCAAGCAGCGTTATTCATGCGACCTTGGATTTAATGAACCACTGATGGAGTTATTTAACCGCCTGCTGGAGTATTAAGCGCCTTTACCAATCAGGCAGTCACCGAGTACAATTCTCGTTTCTGAGCCTAGTCAGTGCGGAAAAACAAATTTTGTTCTGGAACTCATTTGCCACACAGAGAATGTATTCTTCCCCCGTCCCGACAGGATCATTTACTATTACTCGTAATGGCAGTTAGCCTTCGAACCTTTCAAGTGAAAAGTGGAATTTGTGGAGGGTCTCCCTGAACTATAACCGAATTGGAATCAACACATGTTATTAGTACTGGATGACATGTTCGTACAACCGCCAGTGAATACAAGAGTGTCTGATTTATTCACTAAAGGCTTGCACTACCTAATTGCGACTGTTCTACTTATTATGCAGAATTCATTTTTCCAAGGTAAATGTGCGAGAAATATCAGTCTCAAAATCACATTATTTATTTTTATTCAAATGTTCCAGAGATATATCACAACATGGATATCTGGCTAGAGAGATGTTCCAGGAGAGTCTAAAATATTATTGGATGCATTTAAGCTAGTCACACAGAGGAGACCTTACGGTTATTTACTTCTAGATTGCCTGGTGTCAACACCTGCTGATCAGATAATGAGAAGAAGAATCATGGCTAATGAAGGTCCAGAGATTATTTACGTGAGAAATGAGGGTTAAGAAGCAGGGCGCATTTCAGCGTTTCCTGTTGAGTGCACCACCTTAAAAAAGAGTGCGTCATTATAAAAAATGCCAGTGATAGCAAACTGCTCGGTTTGTGTGAGATCTGTTTTAATTTAGTGAAGGCCAATCTCTCTGTCTCCAGCGCAATGCTTAGAAAATTATTGAAACATAAGTGCGTCATAAGAAGTCTTGTGTCGAAAGCGATTAACTTGAAATCTAAACATTCCTATCTGAACCAGAAAGGCGAAAGCTTTTTATCACTGTTGATGGCATAAGTCATGCTGCTCATCACAAATTTATTCAAGCAATGAACCTCACAGTTAAAACCTGACATGCGAGCCAGCTAGATACTGAGATGCAGCAAATTTTGGACGCCCCAGGCAAATCTTTGACAAAGCATCTGCTTATCCTCAGGTTTGAGAAAATATTTACAATATACCAGAAAAAACCGGAAATCCTGACGAAACAGTACTGACTCTGGGAATGTCACAAAAGAACATTATCGATATGACTCCTAACGACTTCTAGCGTAAAGTGCAAGAGAGAATGAAGACTCTGCTGCAAACAGTGTGATGAGATTCCAGAGGGCGAATGTTACATCACAGTAGGTCGGTGGTAGGATCACACATGATCGATATACTAATGGAGCCGCCCAAAATACAGCAGAAATCTGACAGTTCAGGGCAACGCCAGTTCCGTCAAATACCCGATTGGGAAATAATTTTAATTTGTCATTTATATAGAAACTGTAACTGTCTAAATAAAAAATATATGTTCTCGTATTCCGTATCAAGATTCGTTTTCTTTCGATAGAACCACTGTGATAAACTTTGATTTTATAGACTGACAGGCTCCTGTCAGACCTCTGGCAAGCAGCTGCTTGATGGGGTATTTATTTATTTATTATTTATATAATACGAATTCCTGAGCCTAGTTCCCTGCGGAAAGCAGACAGTCTGTGACATCTCGACACATTCCTGACATATTTCTTGATATCCCCAGACATCCAGGAATGTGTGTGGGACGTCACGGACTGTCTGTCCCAGCTGGGTCAGCGTTGAGATTTATCTCCGCAAAATTCCCCGCCCTGCCCACGGTCAGTAGGGGACACCGATGGGCTTGGAAAGGCCGCCGTCCGTCGGATGGGACGTTAAGCCGTGGCCCCGTATGCGGGAGAGCCGTTCCCTGTGCACGTTAAAGAACACGCTGGATGGCCTTAACGGGAAGCTACCATCTGTCTCCCAACAGCTGTTCCAGTGGGTCCCCTCCCCCAACCTTCTCTTACCCTTCGGGGTGCATGTGACCTGGCCATTTAACCCATGGTGTGCAAAAAAGTGCCGCTCAGGGGTAAAACAACCCAACACAACCTATATGGAAGACTTCCCGAAAAGTACATTTGTATACTGATGTAGCGAAATGGAAATGGAAGCAATGTTTCTCTTATAATTCTGATACATAGAAAACATTACAGTTTCAAGACGCTGGCTAATAATCACACCCAAATCGAGAACACAGCTATCACCACATGTTTCCTTGTTCCAAAGGTTTGGAGGAATTACTGAGATTCGACAAATTCGGACAGCTGTATAGTAACACAATGTCCAAGTATGTCAAGTCCATCATGTGGAGAAATCGAATAAAATTTTTCGTTGAAGATCAATTTCGAGCAGATTTTCGAATTCTGCATAGAGAATCATGCTCATGGTTTTAGGTAGGGCTGCTGCGAATTTTATCTCTAATCGACAGTTTGTAGTCTGACGGAGTTGAAGTATTGTCATATTGTTTCCCGTCAGATTCCAATTCAAATCCGAACAGGGTGTACCCTGTCGAAGAGGTGGTGCGACCAAATTGAATATCTTTGTTATCTTTCCACAGGTCTGGTGATAGCGACTGGTGGGACATATATATTGATTATTAGGGAAGTGAGGTGTCAGCGGCTGGAATGGGAACTGTTCTGCATCAGTATACAAGGCCATATAATTTAGATTATAATGTTTTAAATTTTAAGGGTTTTTAGAAAAATCACCATTCATGGCGGCAGAGTCCACCAATCTTGCGATGCACCTTCGAGGCATCTGGGAATTAAATAAATCATCTCTCATGCTAGAGGTGATTCCGGTGCTCAGGGTAAACGACCTCACTTCCATATGCCTTTTGGGCACTTCGTGGATGTCATATGTAATATCTGCACATGCAGCAGCAAAGTGGAGCTACTGACTCTGACTTTTCTGACGTAGAAAGCTGTTTCCTCAAATCTCACTCTGTAACTGGTGTCTGCCTCGCTAGTCATCAGATAGAATTCGGGTTTGGATCTAATCAGTCGTAACCGGAGATCCGCATGGTTCAGTAGATATCTGTCTTGAAGAAATAAATCACTGTGAATCCAGCTTCAATTCGACACAGTGGGATCACGTCAGATTTCTTGGAGTCTTCCACCGAAATTACTATCGACACATTCTTCCATTTTACCTGTGGGGTCAGAGTGCCACAGGGCTTCAGCTGACTTTCAGTAGAGTTTCGAGGCAACTTCTGTAAAGATGAAGGCTGTGACTTCCGCTTACTAATTGTTGGTTTAAATAAACATCGACTTGGCTAAACAGGGAGTGAAGGAAATTATTCGACAGGACGACCTTCGCCGCATCAGTGATACCGCGACCGCTTCATCTGTTATTGACGCTCTGATTCGTAAAGGACATCTGGATAAATCAAATATTCGTCACTGCCAACGACATTCAATTCCAGAGACGTATTTCCTCCTAATAATGCCAGAGGTTGGAAGGCGACATATGCAGCTTTTTCGGTCTCTAAATTAGTCGGGGGTATGGCAAACAGGTTAAGTTCCGACAGGGCGCAATCGCAGGACATGCTGTGAATCCTTTTGCTCATTTTATAAAGACGTCCATCACTATATAACGTCTCTTCGTCAATCTGCGATTCGGCTGTACATCTTGCGTTTCTTCCCCACATAGATTTTGCACAACTTCTTCCAGCAGACTCGTGGCCCCCTCATTCAAGTTCGATTTAAAGGCTTCTTTCGGGTCACCACCTGTCGCGACTTCGAACGCAAATTTCATTCGTGGTCTCGCTGCATGTTTACCGAGTGAGAATGCCAAAGGTTTCAGAATTGGAGACACGAAGCATCCAATGTTCCTGAAAAACGATCCGAGACCCCCTCTTCTTTGATGTTTGGGACCTTTAAATATCATTTCGCTTGTTTGAGACATATAATAACTCAAATAGCTTGTGGTGATAGGCTCTGTAAACTTGACTCGCATGTTGGAAGTGTAACTTGACTAACACTTTTCCGTACTTAAAAGATTATGTTCTTCACATTCTTGAACACGTTCCTTGCCAGAGGATAATAACCAGGGTTCCCGAAACTTTTCACTATGGCCTCGTTAATTACCTTAGAGGGGTTAATCACATATAACAGCTCTGCATAAGTGTCATCTAGTAAATGAGGCGCAACCAGGCCGGTGTAAACATAAATACCGGATATACCGGCATTAATGTCGATAACATACTTGGACACTGTGTTACTATACAGCTGTCCGAATTTGTCGAATCTCAGTAATTCCTCCAAACCTTTGGAACAAGGAAACATGTGGTGATAGCTGTGTTCTCGATTTGGGTGTGATTATTAGCAGCTTCTTGAAACTGTAATGTTTTCTATGTATCAGAATTATAAGAGAAACATTGCTTCCATTTCCACTTCGCTACGTCAGTATACAAATGTACTTTTCGGGAAGTCTTCCATATAGGTTGTGTTGGGTTATTTTATCTCTGAGCAGCACTTTTTTGCACACCATGGGCTAAATGGCCAGGTCACATGGACCCGAAGACTCAGAGAAGATTGGGGGAGGGGACCCACTGGAATAGCTGTTGGGAGACAGATGGTAGCCTCCCGTCAAGGTCATCCAGCGTGTTCTTTAACGTGCACAGGGTATGGCTCTCCCGCACACGGGGCAACGGCTTAACGTCCCATCTGACGGACGGCGGCCTTTCCAAGCCCATCGGTGTCCCCTACTGACCGTATGCAGGGAGGGGAATTTTGCGGACATAAATCTCAACGCTGACCAAGCTGGGACTCGAACCTGGGATCTACCGATTACGAGCCTGGCCTTCCATATAGGGGTCGTCCTGTATTAAGTAACGTTGTTTTAGTTGAATTGTAACTTTCCCTGTCAGTTATGTAAAAAATATTCTTGGTTCTTTACATTTTTTATACGGTGATTAGCAACGAAGTGTTATGGTAATGATAGGTCGTTATATGCGAATAAGATATAATCAGCTCCTGAAAATATATGCGAATAAGAATAAATCAGCTCCTGAAAAAATTTGCTGCAAAAAAAAAATTTTTTCCGAGAAAACTTTTTCAGGTGTTTTTCTCAACAGGACATTTCCTGTGATACTTTATTACTGAAATTAGTTCCTTTTTGCTATCAGTAAACGGAAAAGAATTAGGAATTGCAGAAACAAATATCAAACTTGAATTTTACTTAATATAACCGCTGACCTCCTTCGTTCTTACCAGCTTCCTTCGTCCAAGGGCTGCATTTACATTTCACGCTCCCCTAGGCGCAAAAAGCGGTAAGGCGCTTATTGCGCCTAGATATTTCAATCTTAATAAATACATCAGTAGTATCGTCACACCCGGGGAATCCCCCACTAGTGCTTTCCCCCATGACGTCACCGACCACGCCCCTATGACGTCACCGACCACGCCCACTCCCCTATGACGCAACATGACGTAATCATTACATAATCATTACGTAACGGGCCACGCCCCTTTATTAATAATTCTTCCCCCTCTTTCACCCCCTTCCCCCTCAGTGGCGCCATCTGTTGACAGTGAGAAGTACTATTTTCCCAAAAAAACCCTATTTTTATTCCAATTCTTCGATTTTTGATTTCCCCCTTTATAAAAAAATTCCTCCCCCCTTATGAAAAAACCCCTGGCGTCATCTGGTGCCTGTGAGGAACACTAATTCTCCAATAACCCTTATTTTAATTCTTTGATTTCCCCCTCCTATTAAAAATTACTCCCCCCTATTAAAAATTTCTTCCCCCTTATGAAAAAACCCTGATGCTTTCTGTTGACAATGAAGAGTACTATTTTCGGAAAAACCTCCTTATTTTAACTCTAATTCCCGATTTTTCTTTATTTTGTCCCAATGGTCGACCTATATTTTAAGCCCTCCTGCAGACCCCCCCGGTTGACCTTTTAAGCCCTTCCTATATTTTAAGACCACCTCCCTCACTCGGCTGATGCAAGTCTCAGAATAATTGCATGGAACGATTGACCGGTCTCAGAATAATTGTACAGAAAGGAATGATACAAAATTCCCTAGTAATTAAACACTCATCAAATTCCCTTACCTCTATTAAAAATCATCCCACAGTTGAAACTCATTTTACTCTTACTGTTTCCATAGAAAATACCATAGGGTGAAATTAATAATGGTTTAAATTATTCGTAGGGATGACATGTTAAATCTGCTTTTAGAACACACGTCTGCAGTGGAAAAATTTTCAAACTCCGTTAATCAACTCCCTAGTAATTAAACACTCGTCAAAATATTCCTCACCTTTATTAAAATCACTCCACGGTCGAAATAAAAATCAGTTTTTCTGTAGATGTGTTTCACCGGAAAAAAAAAAATCGTCCCTCGCTCTGTGGATTCCGTCCGACTGTCTTGGGTTCCCGGACTATACCGTGTACTTGCTGTGGCTTAGATGCGGGTCAGATTTTTCAGATATTATAGCATTCTTTATAACTAGCTTTTTCTATGTATTTCTTACATCAAAACCAACACTACCACTGAACTCTTTTGAATGCAGATCTCAAATTGTAAATCAACTACAGAGTTGTATTTATTCCTTAGTAATTAAAACTCTTTGCTATTCATTTAGCCAGGACGACTAAACGATTCCTTTATAATTAAAATTCCCTGCTATTAAACTCCCTAGTAATTAAACACTCATCAAAATTCCCTTACCTTTATTAAAAAAAACAGTTTTCTGTAGAGGCGTTTTATCGAAAAAAAAAAACTTCTCCTCGGCAATGAGAGTCGAACGCGCTACCCAAGCTTCACTCTGTGGAAAAGGCATTCCTGAAGTCGTACGTGGAGTCATGCCCACACGTGTCCGTTTACCGGTCAGGTAGCAACGAAACATCTCCTGACACAATCGCCCTGGGAGGTTGAGTGTCCAGCGCTCAGTGTGGTGACTCATACGATGTTGTTCTCTGAGGGTAGGTGACGTCACAACAAGGGGAAAGTAACGTGGAGTGACCAGCGAGTGACACGTATCAGAAGACTGAGCACTGGGGATGTTTAACCTTCAGTATAATTATGACATTGGCCACAGTGCGATGGACACAAAGTGCCCGTCGTACTGTCGTGAGATGAAGCTGTTGCGAAGATGCACCGACTATGGGCAGTAGGCCTCCAGGTGTTCGAGGGGTAAGTCTTAAATTTGTTCAAATAAATCTAAATGGGGCTAGGGCCGCAATGGCCCAGTTCAGCCAGGTGATAAAAGAGGAAGGAGTCGATGTTGCTCTTGTGCAGGAACCCTACTGCACAGAGAACGTCATTAGAGGGCTCCCTCTGACTAGCAGGCAATTTTGCGAAAAAGGCACCAAGCCAAAAGCTGGAATTGTTGCTTTGAACCCCAAGGTGAATGCCATCCTGGCATATCACACAGATAAAATTGTAGTAGTGGAGATTGGGTATGGACGGTTAATAGTACACGCCATCTCCATTTACTGTCCTCCAAACAACAACATTGAGGACTTGTTAACCGAGCTGCAAAACGTCCTGGCTCGGGTTAACTCTAAGACCGTAATTATCGGCGGGGACTTCAATGCGAAGCATCCCCTGTGGGGTTCAAACCGACAAGATGTCAGAGGAGATATGACTCTTGATTTTATCAACTCGGCTGACTTGTATTTATTAAATGATTGGGATACTCCAGCTACATTTACTGGCCCAAGAGGGCAGAGCTGGATAGACTTGACCCTGGTATCACCTCGGTTGTTTCCCCTGATTCAGGGCTGGTGCGTCAGCGACATGGTCTCTAACAGCGACCATAAGTACATCATGTTCCAGGTGGGCGGAACATCATCTCCGCCACAACATGCACGACGGTTTGCGGTGGGCAAAGCTCCTGTTTGGTGCAAGCTCATGCGCTGTGTGTCACCGGAACTGGCGAAGATCGGCCAGCGTGTCAGTGACATAGGAGATAGCAGTTCTCTAGATAACATCTTGGGAGAACTGACTGAATGTTTATGTACTGGATGTGAGATGACCTTCGGGTTTAAAAGGCGATCCAGAGCGGGCAATAAATCAGTGCCTTGGTGGACCCCTGAGCTCACAATTAGAAGGAAAAGAGTAAGAGCTCTCAGACGGAGATATCAAAGGTGCCGCAATGTGGAGAGAAGTGCCAGAGAGGAACTGTACAGGAAGGAACAAGCAAAGTATAAGCTCGCCATACGAGAGGCGCAGCTGACTTCCTGGCAGAAGTTCTGCAGCGAGGTCTCTGCACAGAACCCTTTCACGTTACAGTATAGGCTAGCTACGGATAAAGATTTTAAACCCCTGGAAATTGCTTACGTTCGCAAGGAAGATGGATCCAAGACCACTTCCTTTGGCGAGACCATCCAGGTACTATTAGATAACTTATTCCCTAAAGATGACAGGAGCTCTGATGATGCAGAACATCAACTCCTTAGGGAAAATTGTAGGACTCCACCGGATACGCCGGATGACGTCCCGTTTACAGAAGAGGAGGTGAGAGAGGTAATCAGGGAAATGGCCCAGGGCAAAGCCCCGGGTAACGATGGTCTGACAGTGGAGATCGTTTCTCAGGTGTTTAACGAACATAAAAGCCTGTTCACCCAGCTCTTCAACAAGTGCTTGAATCTGGGAGCCTTCCCAACCGCCTGGAAACAGGCGGACCTTGTCCTCTTCAACAAGGCAGGTAGGGATCCGGCAGATGCAAGATCCTACAGACCGATATGTCTGCTGTCGGTGTTGGGAAAGGTGCTAGATAAACTCCTGACAAACAGGATGTACTACCACTGTCATAAGAACGGTTTCTTGAATCCCAAGCAATTTGGGTTCAGAACAGACCAGTCCACCACCGCCGCTATCAAACAGGTGGTGGACATTGTTCAGATAAATAAAATGCACAAGTTGCACACCTCTCTCATTGCCTTGGATGTGACAGGCGCGTTCGACAACGTCTGGTGGCCTGCAATCTTGAATAAATTGAAGGAAAGTTCCTGTCCCAGGAACATTTTCACTCTAGTGGCCAATTACCTCAGCGAGAGGATGGTCACCTACTCACATGCTAGCGGGACTGCCTCAAGAAACTTGGAAAGAGGCTGCCCACAAGGGTCGTGCAGCGGACCGTTCCTCTGGAACTTAGTCGCTGATTCTGTTCTGGAGTTGACTTTGCCCGAGGGAGTCTGGCTCCAGGCGTACGCAGATGACTTGCTGCTTGCCATAACAGCGTCCTCCAGAGCTAAGCTGGAGGATGCTGGCAACGCGGCAATTAAAATACTGGAAGGATGGTGTCTGCGCAATAAGCTTGGGTTCAGCGTTGCAAAGACTACATCAATGACTATTGCTAAGGAGGGTGTCCTCAAGAAGAGATATCCTATTTTCAAACTAAAAGGCGAAAATATCCGCCATGCGACAACATTAAAGTACCTGGGGATCACTCTGGATGAGAGGATGAGCTGGATCCCACACCTACAGGACCTAAAAGCTAAATGCACAAATGTTATGTGTAAGCTGGAGCGTATGGCTCGCGTCTCATGGGGACTCAGAAGCGAGGTCCTCAAAGAAATTTATCTTAGGGGAACGGAGAGGATCCTAACATATGGTGCGGGTGCCTGGTGGCGCCCGACGGACCACTCCATAATGTGTAGAAAGCTGCTTGCAGCCCAACGACCAGCTTTACTGCGAATTACCACAGCATACAGGACGACATCTACGGATGCCCTTCTGGTACTCGCAGGGATCCCTCCGCTATTTTTGACGGTCGGTAAAGAAGCGACCATATTCAGAGTCCTGCAGGCTAAGGAAAAGGCAACATTCCTCGGAGTCCAGTATGACCCTGAGGATTATGAGGTAAATACCGCTAAGTGGGATCTGCATCCCACAAGGAGACTATGTGTGCCCTGGTCCACGGAGTTACCATCAGGTACAGATACTGAAATATACACCGACGGTTCCAAGAGCGAGGAGGGTGTGGGCTTAGCCTTCACTGTCTTCAATCAAGGGGCCAAAGTGTATGATTTTCAGAGGAAGGTTTCAAATAATGGCTCGGCCTTCCAAGCAGAGCTGCTCGCTATCAGAGAGGCCCTTAACTGGGCCCTCAATGACGGTGGTCTGAACAACGACATAAGGCTGTACACAGACAGCCAAGCAGCTCTGCATGCACTTGAAGATGCAACCAACAGGCATCAAATAGTGAATGAGATCAAGTGCATCCTGGGCAGTCAGAGCATGCCCAGGGTATCTTTCTCCTGGATTAAGGCACACGTAGGACATGAAGGAAACGAGCGGGCCGACCAACTGGCCCGTTCCGCAGGTAATAACACTCAACCTGTGATAGCGGTAAAGACTTCAAAAACTACCCTGAAGTCTATAATTGGCCAAGGTACCATTCAGGAGTGGCAGAGGCTCTGGGATACGACTGAGAATGGTCTTCAAACAAAGACATTCTTGAAAAGGGTCAGTCTATCCCTGAGATCCTCTGACCACTATTTGACGCAGGTCCTAACAGGACATGGGAGCTTCCCCAAATACCTGGAGCGTTTCAAAATCTCTGCCCACAGTTACTGCGGCTGTGGGGCTCCAGATGCAGACGTCGGGCACTATATCCTCAGATGTCCGATTACTGAAGGGTTCGCTAACGAACTCAGGGACTCCCAAGCGATCAATGAGGTAGCAGGCGAACTGGTCTCGGTGTCCATCGAGAGTGCCCGTGTCAGGGCACACTTGAGGGACATAGGCTGGCTTGTCTGCCGGCTTCGGGACTCTCTCCTTTGAGTTCCGTGGCTGCTTTCTCTCTTTGACTTATTTTCCTACCTTCTCCCCAGGCTGCACTCAGCACCCCCTTTAACGCCACCCATACTCCATGTCCTGACTGGTCTCCTCTGAGACAAACTTCATCTTCTATTTCCAAGCCTCTAGTTGCTATGCACGTGTAGTGTCGTGAGACGGAGCACGTGCTTTCCCCATGGGGAGTGGGTCCTTCGGGACCCACTCCCCACCCCGTATTAACCAGAGGTGTCCTGATGATTGAAGTATCCTGTTCTGCTCTACACCTGATACGATTACAAAAGAAAATGTTTGCATGTACTAATTCTGGATTAAATATGTGGGCCGCTACCGGTCCAACCCATGACAGCGGTCGAGCAAGCTCAAAGCACTCCGTTGAACTACAAAAATAAGATTAATACCGGTTCGGGGGACTCTTAGAATCGCGAGGTATTATGCTTATGGTATGTACAGGAGTAATGGTCCATAGACAGTGTTATTTCCAAACAGGATACATATAAAAAACGTGTGCTAACCACTTTCGCACTGTACCACTAGTATAGAAATAGAGAAAAATAACTAAACAAACATCTCAGTGTTATATTGTAGCGAAACTTGTGTTTGTAGCTAGCCACCATCACACACACACACTTATGCGCTTATTGAAACGTAGTAGGTGGGCCAGGAACTCTGAAAAGAGCATGTGAAAGCACCTTGAACTAACAGCGAGAGAGCTTACGTTAAGTTTCATCGGTGGTTGAAGTCAGTGAACGCCGCGAACTAGGGCTCGATTCAGGGACCTAATTTTTCACGGAAATATTGTTGTTTTCCAGTGAGTTTTTCAGATTTTTTAGAAAGGGAAGATGTATTAGTGTTTGAACTTTATGCATGCTTTCTCTCACAAAATAATTAATGAGCGTTTTACGAATCTGTGTCGTGAAGCAGACTCAATTTTTCATTCTAAATGCTTACTCAGCCTATGGACACGTAGTTTGTCGATGTAATGACAAGTCTGATGTGTAGATAGACACTTTGATTAGTGAATGTCAGAAAAAGTCGTTGAATGTGTAAAACATCCCTTGTGATCCTGACAGCATCGACCGGGGAATGAACTCAGAAGATTGTGGGGTCGGAACTTTACAGAGGTCTATTCATATTTGATAATTTCTCGAGGTTATGATAGTATAGTGAGCGAGGATCCCAGTCTACATTACTGTTGTCAAGCTCTGTACATTACGTTTCACACAAATCCGTTCACGGTTTTCTAGTGCACGGTCGTACCGTTTAGTTCGGGTCGTCCTTGGCGTCGAAGTCGCTCGCGTTCCGCAGAAAACTGCGCATTATCGCGGTTGGAAAAAATAAAAAGGTTGAAACTCAACCCCAGAATGTCACATGAAAATTTGAAGTGAGCTTGTATAAGGATACTAATACTACAACCTAATAAAGGACACCGGGGACGGATTTGTTCCCTTTTCTAATGCACGAGGTCAAATCCTATTCTTCCTGAATCGAACCATACTCCTTTAAGCAGGAACTAAAGTTTTTTTTTGTTTTTTTTTTACGGAAACGTATGAATTCTACTTTTAACATTCTGACGCACAGTCTTTACCCGGTAAAAGCATGTAACTGTGGCTGCATCGAGTAGCGTTACTTCCTAGGAAAGAGTTTGCTGAGGATACAGCCGTAATAAATATTTTTAAACAACGCCATCGTGTAACGGGATAGTTTTTTAATTTCGTAGGACTTTTGTTAAAAACCATTCGGGGCAAGGATCCGAACACGGGCCTTTTAGGTCGACCCTATTACCTTCAATATTTTTCATCAGGAGGAATAAAATCAGATTTTTTCCTTTTATTAATTTTTTCTGTGGGATTGCCACTGTGAGGCGGTCCTTCTAATGAAAATGTGCCAGCCCAATAGTCGCAGAGTTGCAAGAAATAAGTATTGATTAAAACGGACTTTAGATCAGTTATAAGTATAGTAATATTCTGAGCGCTTGGAGAACGTGACAGCCACATGGACTTCTGATAGCGTAGCATTCAGCAGGGGCCATGCATTCCACTGCAGCTCCGGAACATATAGCGGATTCGAAGTATCAGCCTCCGTTGCAAATGAAATTTCAGCGGATTAGTGTAGACAAGTTGAGAGTTGTGTGTGAGACATTATATTATTTTTTTTATAGCTGAAGTATTAAACTACGACCTCCCTACTCCATTAATGTGCATTCGTGATGGAACTAAAGTTTTTGCACGCGACGTACTTTTAACATTCTACCTCGTACAAAAAAAAAATTTTTTTCACCCGGTTTCACCAGCGTGATGAGACATACGCAAACGACGGAGGAAACGATTTTTTTTTTAAACTGTTTTACCTGATTTTTCTTCGAACAGTGTTACTCTCCCGTACCGCGGATACAGCAGTAATAAGTATTTTTAAAACGTGGCGTAATAAAACTGTTAGTCATACTTCTGCAATCACAATGTTTTTTGAAGTGACTTAGTAAAGGAAATTGGGAACACGGATCAAGGCTGTGAGTGGGTTTTCACGATGTACGGAAGCAGTACAGGTCCAAGATTCATTCGTCAATAAAAACCTTGTGATTCCCCGTTTGGAATAATTTCGTAGGGTTTAACCGTCCGTCATCGAGAGGTTGTCCGTGGTGAGGATCCGAACACGAAGTCTTTTAAGTCGAACCTATTACCCCATCAATATTTTTCATCACGACGAATAAAATCAGATTTTATTAATTTTTTCGCCCGAAAGCATTTTTTATTTTCTGCGGGGGCTGTTACTACAGGGGTAGGGTTTCTTCTAGTAAAAAATGCAACAACCAGTAATCGCTAGGGACCCGTTGCAAATAAAATTTCAGCGGATTAGCGTAGACAAGTTGAGAGGGGTGCGTGAGACATTGTATTATTTTTTTATAGCTGAAGTATTAAACTACGACCTCCCTACTCCATTAATGTGCATTCGTGATGGGACTAAAGATTTTGCACGCGACGTAGTTTTAACATTCTACCTCGTACAAAAAAAAATATTTTTCACCCGGTTTCACCAGCGTGATGAGACATACGCAAACGACGGAGGAAACGATTTTTTTTAAAAACTGTTTTACCTGATTTTTCTTCGAACAGTGTTACTCTCCCATACCGCGGATACAGCAGTAATAAGTATTTTTAAAACGTGGCGTAATAAAACTGTTAGTCATACTTTTGCAATCACAATGTTTTTTGAAGTGACTTAGTAAAGGAAATTGGGAACACGGATCAAGGCTGTGAGTGGGTTTTCACGATGTACGGAAGCAGTACAGGTCCAAGATTCATTCGTCAATAAAAACCTTGTGATTCCCCGTTTGGAATAATTTCGTAGGGTTTAACCGTCCTTCAGCGAGAGGTTGTCCGTGGTGAGGATCCGAACACGAAGTCTTTTAAGTCGAACCTATTACCCCATCAATATTTTTCATCACGACGAATAAAATCAGATTTTATTAATTTTTCGCCCGATAGCATTTTTTTTTATTTTCTGCGGGGGCTGTTACTGCAGGGGTAGGATTTCTTCTGGTAAAAAATGCAACAACCAGTAATCGCTAGGGATAAAAGAAATAAGTGTTGGTTTTAAAATGGTTATAAAAATACGTATATGAAAAGACTGTCGGTGTAAGATCTAAATTTTAAAAGTGGGAGAGGGAGCCTACCCGCAATAACTATGCTATAAGAGTTGTTAATCCTAACACACTGTGTAAAATTATACTGAAGTTTAAACATCCCCAGTGCTCAGTCTTCTGATACGTGTCACTCGCTGGTCACTCCACGTTACTTTCCCCTTGTTGTGATGTCACCTACCCTCAGAGAACAACATCGTATGAGTCACCACACTGAGCGCTGGACACTCAACCTCCAGGGCGATTGTGTCAGGAGATGTTTCGTTGCTACCTGACCGGTAAACGGACACGTGTGGGCATGACTCCACGTACGACTTCAGGAATGCCTTTTCCACAGAGTGAAGCTTGGGTAGCGCGTTCGACTCTCATTGCCGAGGAGAAGTTTTTTTTTTTCGATAAAACGCCTCTACAGAAAACTGTTTTTTTTAATAAAGGTAAGGGAATTTTGATGAGTGTTTAATTACTAGGGAGTTTAATAGCAGGGAATTTTAATTATAAAGGAATCGTTTAGTCGTCCTGGCTAAATGAATAGCAAAGAGTTTTAATTACTAAGGAATAAATACAACTCTGTAGTTGATTTACAATTTGAGATCTGCATTCAAAAGAGTTCAGTGGTAGTGTTGGTTTTGATGTAAGAAATACATAGAAAAAGCTAGTTATAAAGAATGCTATAATATCTGAAAAATCTGACCCGCATCTAAGCCACAGCAAGTACACGGTATAGTCCGGGAACCCAAGACAGTCGGACGGAATCCACAGAGCGAGGGACGATTTTTTTTTTTCCGGTGAAACACATCTACAGAAAAACTGATTTTTATTTCGACCGTGGAGTGATTTTAATAAAGGTGAGGAATATTTTGACGAGTGTTTAATTACTAGGGAGTTGATTAACGGAGTTTGAAAATTTTTCCACTGCAGACGTGTGTTCTAAAAGCAGATTTAACATGTCATCCCTACGAATAATTTAAACCATTATTAATTTCACCCTATGGTATTTTCTATGGAAACAGTAAGAGTAAAATGAGTTTCAACTGTGGGATGATTTTTAATAGAGGTAAGGGAATTTGATGAGTGTTTAATTACTAGGGAATTTTGTATCATTCCTTTCTGTACAATTATTCTGAGACCGGTCAATCGTTCCATGCAATTATTCTGAGACTTGCATCAGCCGAGTGAGGGAGGTGGTCTTAAAATATAGGAAGGGCTTAAAAGGTCAACCGGGGGGGTCTGCAGGAGGGCTTAAAATATAGGTCGACCATTGGGACAAAATAAAGAAAAATCGGGAATTAGAGTTAAAATAAGGAGGTTTTTCCGAAAATAGTACTCTTCATTGTCAACAGAAGGCATCAGGGTTTTTTCATAAGGGGGAAGAAATTTTTAATAGGGGGGAGTAATTTTTAATAGGAGGGGGAAATCAAAGAATTAAAATAAGGGTTTTTGGAGAATTAGTGTTCCTCACAGGCACCAGATGACGCCAGGGGTTTTTTCATAAGGGGGGAGGAATTTTTTTATAAAGGGGGAAATCAAAAATCGAAGAATTGGAATAAAAATAGGTTTTTTTTGGGAAAATAGTACTTCTCACTGTCAACAGATGGCGCCACTGAGGGGGAAGGGGGGTGAAAGGGGGAGGAATTATTAATAAAGGGGCGTGGCCCGTTACATAGTGAGTATGTAATGATTACGTCATGTTGCGTCATAGGGGAGTGGGCGTGGTCGGTGACGTCATAAGGGGCGTGGTCGGTGACGTCATGGGGGGAAACACTAATGGGGGATTCCCCGGGTGTGACGATACTACTTACATCGAAAAAAAAAAATCTCTTCAATCTTAATAAATACGTCGAAAAAAAAATCTCTTCAATCTTAATAAATACGTCGAAAAAAAAATCTCTTCAATCTTAATAAATTTATTCTTTTTGTTTTCTAACCTAATTGTCATTGCGTATGCGCTTGAACAAAGTCATTATTGTATTTAAAAATGCTCTATCATTTCTCCTTCCAATTCTCAATTCTATGAACACAGATGTGTGGAAGAGGCGAAATCTTTTCGCTGTCATTGCTATTCCAGATTTTGATAGTCTTACCTCTGAGCCAGGGACGTACGAGGCGGGAGAGGGGAGGAAATCCGGTCGTCTCATACGAAATCTCAAACTTGTCCACTTGCTTTGAAACCCAAAATAGTTGTCTTTGCATAATTTTATTTTAGTCTAAGAGTATATGTAAGAGATTAAAAAAAATTCAAAAGAAACTTTAAAATTTTATTCCATGTAGAATATCGTCTTAACCTTTCCAGATCGGTGCCTGTGCAAGATAAATGCCCGTGCAAGATAAATATGACATGCATACTTGTTCCCTATGTACGAGTAAACAGCGGTTTATTTACTATTGCAATGACGAAGCTATCTCCTACAAAGCTTTTTCGTTCATTGATACATTTTTTATTTGAATCGTATTAATTGAATACCTTTTTAAAATTCAATGATTAATAAAACAGTATATTTCCACATTTTGAAACCTGGTAGAATTTTTTATATGAAATAATATATATTTTCCATTCTAATATCGAATTTGTACTTCGAATTAGCATTATAGTTTAAACTAATTTCAAATTCAAACCTGTATTCTATAGGTAAATAGTTAAATTTGTAAGACAATACCATATTGTGTAAGAGAAGCGATGTGTTCCTGGAAAGCATCGGTATCAGCAAACCTCGTTTGAATAGGAAAAGTGGGATACTCTAGTCCTATTATGTCTTTAAGTTTTAAAAATTCACTAACTAAATCGCTATGGCGATATGCAATACGTTCACTCAATAGCAATTCGTGAAAAAGGAAGAGAGCGGAACGATGCGCAATTCTGGAAGAGAGCGAAACGATGCACAATTCTGGAAGAGAGCGAAACGATGCACAATTCTGGAAGAGAGCGAAACGATGCACAATTCTGGAAGAGAGCGAAACGATGCACAATTCTGGAAGAGAGTGAAACGATGCACAATTCTGGAAGAGAGCGAAAACGATGCAAAATTCTGCTTTATAAATGTGTTACATTAGGAGCAAAAGTGTCTGTACAAACTTGATATGGCAATCTCTTCCGGTATCAGCCAGCGTGTGATATTTCATTCACAAGAAGTTGAAAGCTGAATATTATATAGGAAAAAGATTCCCTAGATGCGTTTCGTGTCTTTCTACGTTAAAATAATAGTAAAATAAAATATTGCATTTGTGTAGACCCGGTTATTAATAAATTTGAATCAAAGCACTGCATGTAGTTCGTTTTCAAATGCTTTAATGCTTATTTACCTAACTTTCGAGTTTCAAATTTCCAGAATTTTCATCTGGTTCCATTACACTTTTATTACTTTTCAATGCATTTCATTACATGTATGTGAATGATAGCCGTCCCGTGGCCGAGTGGTTAGCACGCTTAGCACGCTTAGCTATTGATCTAAGGGACCTGGGTTCGAGCCCCGGGTAAGGCATGGATGTATGTGTCGTTTTTCTGCTGAGGTCCTGCCATTCTCTCAGACCTTCTACTGTGGCATATAAACTGACAGGCTCCTGTCAGACCTCTGTGGCAAGCAGCTGCTTGAGGGGGTATTTATTTTTATTATTATTTATTTGAATGTAGCGCAATTCGATTGGTACCGGCTTAATGTCGTTAATTTTCTCCTTAAAACCCGAAGTTAAGATTATATGGTAATTTAACATTATTTAATATGAGAGCAACAACAATATCTCCTGTAAAATATTTCAGCTTCAATAATTATTTCAATATTAAATCAATATTGTTATTAAAAAACGAGTTTTGAATAAATTTGATTGAGATCTACAAATTAGCTCTTGTGACATTTTTCTGTAAGCCTGTTTCTTAAAGTTCTGGAGCTTCGAATGGGGGTTTTATTTCACATAACAGAAGTTTCGCCCTACGTTTGATCATATTCTTATATCCCTTAAAAGTTTACTTTCTATTGGCATGTGAGAGAGTTATTTGAATGCTCTTGAACCATGAACATTTGTAATTACACTGGTTTCAATAACCTACCTGAAAACCTAGCTTTTTCTCGAAGACCCTTTGGATCTGTTGCTTGTGAATCAGAAGGTAGTTATATCTAAACACTGCATAAGAATAACAATTTCATTTTCCAAAATTATATTACGGATAGAGATACCTGTTAATAAGTTAAAGGTCAACTGAAATAGCCCAATGGTTTAATATGGAGTACGGTCACTTCTTACCGCTATTCAAGACCTGCAGCGATGACACTGACCAGCAGCGCTGTGGGTAGTAATCTCCATTGTTCCTCCAAAACACGTCGAAGCTTCAGAATGCTTGCAGGAGTGGGATTCAGGGTAGCATCCCATCTCCCGAAAGTATCCCATGTATGTTCTATTGGATTTAGGCAGGGAAACCAGCTGGCCCCTCCATATAGTTAATAATCTTTTCTCCAGATAACAGTCGACCAGGCGACAATGGTGCGGGAGAACGTTATCATCCTGTAGGAGGAAGGTATCACCTATTGCACCTGAATATTATCATACAAAGGAATCCAAGATTTCATCCCTGTACCTGCGATCGATGACACAGCCTGGTGGAATCATATACAGATCTGTGCTTTCTTCCAAAGATATCTCTCCCCAAACCATGCCACTACCACCACCTTAGGTGTCCCATTCACGAATATTTGTGGCATAATAGCATGTTCCTTGTTTCCTCCATATCAACTGACACTGCGATCGCTGGGGATGGCAAATTACGACTCATCCATGAAGAGCACGGACAGCTATTGTTTCTGTATCCAGTGGACATGATATCTGCACCAGTTAGATGGTGTCTCCTGTGACATTAGGTCAGGGGCACGCACATCATTGGTCGCCTAGCATATAGGCATACTTCATGAAGACTTTATCTTATCTTTATCAATAACTAGTGGAATGGCTGATATCGCCATCATTGATGTGGTGTTTACAACCTGCTCCTCTCGGTGGATAACATCAGATAGCAGTCATCCTTCGGGGTTATTGCTTATTGCGAAATTTCAAGGTTTGGTCAGAATCGACTCTTCATGTAAACCAACGGAATTTAAACTCTTCTCTTCTTAGGTTGATTTCAGTAAAGCGTCGTCCCCCACACCTATTCTGCCCTTGTTGGAATCTCTGTCAAATGTTGGAACGACTAATACTGAGCCATCTGGCAGCATCTACGTGACTTTGGCTTCCCTGGAGCCGTCATACAGATTGCCACCTCATTTCCGACAAATGGTACCTGGTAGACATACCCAACAAATCTGCCTTCTCGAATACTCCACCTTTACTTCGTAGGAGAACTGGAGAATAGCTTCGAAAAGCCCGCTTTTAATACTCGATGCATATGCATTTATGTACCATTGGCAGTGCCATTCTTTGCATAATATCTCAATCCTGAATCGTATTTTACCTAGTATACATGACGTTCGTGAATTTCTGTCATAGGAATTTTACGATATCGTAGTTTTTTATTTGTTCCTTAATTTATGGAAACCAGAGTAGTGTTTTATACTTTCTGAGATATGAAGAACACTTAATTTTGCTAACATTCAAACAAAAATATAGTACTCGTACCTCAATTCTGGCACCCTTATTACGTTGGCGCCCCTAGGAAAGTGCCTAACATGCCTATTGTAAAATCCGATCTTATGGAAGATCCTGCTCCCCCTCAAGACGTTATGCATTTTATGGACGACATCATAAGGGAGTTTACTAGCGTCAACCAACTTCCACAAAACGAAGCGTACTAAAGCACAGTTTCAAGAAAAACGAAACATATTAATAATAATAATAATATTTGCATTATGAGATACTAGAAGTTCAAGGAGTGGAAGAGGCAGGCAGATGGATTGAAATTGAGTTTCTACTTCTGAGCAACACATTGTTTGCCCACAATGGCCTAACAAGTCAGGACACAAGGACCCGAAGTGTTGAGAAGAGTTTTTGGGATGGGGGCCCAATGAATAACTATTAGGGGATTGAATACTATTAGGAGACAAATCATATCTTTCCGTCAAGGCTATCCATCATGTTCGTTGATGTCCATAGGACGGCGGCCTTTCCAAACCCATCAGTGTCCCTTTTCTGATCGAGTGTAGGGGGGGGGGGGGGGTTGGTGAAAACGGTTTGTGGCTTGGTGTGTCAGATCTGCTGCTCTAATTGCCTATTTCAATACCATTATAATTTTCTGAATTATTTCGTTATTCAGTCATTCATTATTGAAGTTATTTCTGAATACTTTTCGTTGTTATCTTCGACTTGTATTCAACACATGCTAACTTTCAAACCATTTTTCGTTGACTAAAAAGCTAAAATCTCTTTCATTTAAAGCATCATTAGTTAGTTTCCTCCAACCGAAAAATATATCAAATGTCAGTGGCGATTTATGACTTGAGAGGTAGAACTAAATTCTCCTCCGTAAATACAGAGATTAATGGTCGGTGAATCACAACTTACAATGAATGTCGCTACTATCCTCTGAAAGATCGGAATTCCATCCTTTCTCTCCATGTATGTCCTTAAAGGAACGACGAAGCGATCTGGAAAACGTATACAGTCGTTAAAAGAAGTATCCAAACGCTATTGTTGATTACAGAATTCAGAAAAAATATCTGGCAACGATTTTTTTAGAAATTGGTGATCTGGCAACCTTCGTGTCACGTTGCAGGATTCACCAATTTCTAAAAAAATCGTTGCCAGATATTTTTTCTGAATTCTGTAATCAACCATAGCGCTCGGATACTTTTTTGAGCGACTGTACTCGAACATGATCACCGTACCTTTGTCATTAAAGTTGTGCAATATTTAGCATTTTGAAAGTATGCTGAAAGTTTTATAACTATTACAGATACAGATGATTCTCCTTTTTTATGTGAGAAGGAAGCACGAAGGGAAATGTTTTCATTTCCTACGACACTCGCCGCATGATAAGCTTTCACTTCACACATAAACCAACACAAAAAGAAAATCAACAAACAAATGAAGAGCAAAGAGCAATAGAAAGTTTGTTAAGAAATAAACAAAACGTTTTCTTCATTTTTACTGAAATCAACCTACGAAGAGAAGAGTTTAAATTCCGTTGGTTTACATGAAGAGTCGATTCTGACCTAACCTTGAAATTTCGGTTCGATGTAATGAAAAACAAAATTCATTTGGAGAAGAGATAATTGATTTCAGTGTACACTGGAATGATAAAAAAATTGCTGGTTGTGAAGTATTTGTTCAAGTTATGGAAACACTGTGGTTTTGAATTAAGAAAAGGCATACAGAATTTCGAGTTACATTGGCCGAGTGGTTAGCGCGCTTGGCTACTGATTTAAAGGACCTAGGTTCGAGCCCCGGGTAAGGCATGGCTGTTTGTGTCGTTTTTCTGCTGAGGTCCTGCCATCCTCTCAGACCTTCTACTATGGCATATAAACTGACAGGCTCCTGTCAGACCTCTGTGGCAAGCAGCTGCTTGAGGGGGTATTTATTTTTATTTTTTTATACAGAATTTCGAGGTATGAAAAATTTGCTTCATCCCGAGAGGATATAAAAATAAATTAAATTACTAATATTTTGCTCTCAGAGTTTTATGCCCTGAAATCCATTATTTTCTCTTTCCCGCACATTGAATTTTTTTTTTGTCCAAGCTGATACTCATTTCGAATGGTAAATGATTCCCAAATAGCCTCTTTTCCTCTCCCTGTCATTGTTTTCCCGTTGCATGCGGCCAGAGGCGGTATTTAATGAATATAATATCGGGTCCGTGGTTGGGGATGGTGCTCGTTAGTTTGGCCACAGATGTTCTCTAACGAAGGCTAATCGAACGAGTCGAAGGTCGCCCCCCCCTCACTGCCGGAAGATGCAGATAGCGGAAACGAAGTCTCGATGGCAGCAGAGAGTTTGCTAGCCTCGAATTTGACACTGATAACTTCTTTAACCATCTGGCATTTTTTGGGGCAAGATCTTTTCTTGTATTGCAGCATTTAGTTTCAGCTTCCTTTTTCCTCAAATGCACATCAACTCGAAAAATATCGGTAAGAGAAGTTCAGGCAGCATCAAGTTCTGCAGGTTTCGGTTGCATCTTCTTATGCTAAATACTTCTGCCGCGCTCTGTAGCCCTGAGGAACTTTGTGGGGAGTAAACACAGTCAATTGCCTCTTTATTTTTTGCAACCTCATTCGAAAATACATAGAAAGGCGCACAATGAGTCCGACGGTTTATTTTTAATGGATTTTCATATCTTATTTTGAAATGAAAAGGGAAACTTTTAGTAACCGATAAGCAGGTATTTGGCTCTTTTAACTGATCCAAGATGAAGCAGTTATCTGGGCACTTCAGTTTATTAGAAATGAAACATAATATATCTATCCTGTTTAGATGATCTGAGATCTTAGTGTTGCAGTGAGTTAAGTCTGTCCCCGGAAGTTGCATTTTTATACGAAAAATTAATTGAGCTAAAACAAGCTAATATTATACGAAAAATTAATTGAGCTATTATATTGAAAAATTAATTGAGCTCATAATAATATGAGGCGGCATTGATAAATAAATCAAATGCCGCCTCATATTGAATTATGAGGAGGCATTTGATTTAACAATTATCCCACCTCACATTGAATATGTGCTTCTGTTACAGAGCAAAATATAGAAAAAGACAAAAACAAAGTATCTACAGATTGCACATCGTTACCCATGCAATAATCCTAAATGTTGTTTATTCTCATTCATTAAATTGCACTTCTAGTGACCATTAAAACATTCTTTAGAAGAAAAAATATTGAAGCCTGCTATTGTATCGCTGAGAAAAACTTTTGAGTTACTTAGAAAATATTTTAAAACTTAACTGGATTCATAAACCAGTTGAAAAGAGTCCACATAGAGTTTCTTATGCCCTTACACTTGAATTCATTGAACAAATTGCTGAATAGGAAAACGTTGGTATAATTTGACCTTCTAATCCTTGAGTAAAGTGATAAGTGATCTGTGGACTATAGGAAGCTGAATCAAATTGCTAAGAAGTACTCTTTCTCTGTTTCTGTATTGCATGAATCATGGACACCTTTGGTTTACTATATTGTTGTACAGTATTTTACCAGTTTGGATTTTATCAGCGGGTATCACGAGACTAAAATCTTTCCAACAAATTATTGGGAAAATCAATTTAAATTATTTCAGATAATTTATGGGAGTATGTTCGATTACTGTTCAGCTTGACTGGTGACTCTAGTTTCTTTCTTCGTTTAATGAATAAGGTTTCAAGCCATTTAATACCTTTAAAATATATAAATAAATACCCCCTCAAGCAGCTGCTTGCCACAGAGGTTTGACAGGAGCCTGTCAGTTTATATGCCAAAATAGAAGGAATGAGAGGATGGCAGGACCTCAGCAGAAAAACGACACACACACATCCATGCCTTACCCGGGGCTCGAACCCAGATCCCTTAGATCAGAAGCCAAGCGTGCTAACCACTCGGCATAGGAATCCATATATATTTGAAAATTTTGATAGCTACAAAGACATTTTCGGAGCATTACGAAATTTGAAGTTGTTTTTCTCAGCCTCAGGGAACACAATTTAAAGCTGAAAGCTGGTAAGCTAATTTCTTGACAAAATCATTAGTTTTCTGCGCTACGTAATTGATACTAAAGGAATATAACCTTCTAAAAATCTTGAACAAATTAAGAGAGTTAATATAAGAGTAAACAGAAAATGTGCTAGAGTTATATTTTTATCGAAAATTTATTCTTCATTGGGCATGAATTGTTCTTTCCGTTATGGAATAAATTAAACAAGATTTATCTTTTCAGCTGAACGAGAAAACAAAACTTTCTCAATAGGTTTACGTTAAGAGCAAAGTGTTGCCCACCCCCGACTAAGACGTGGGGGAGTTGGTAACGCAACTATTTCGTTTTAAGAGATTAATAGAAAAAATATTTTTATGTTTTATAGGTACTAAGAAAATATTTGTTGCCTTTCCCCAATTATCCATGAGTTCGAATTTGCACACTTAAGGACACTAAAGGGTTGGGTTGGGTTGTTTTACCTCTGAGCGGCACTTTTTTGCACACCATGGGCTAAATGGCCAGGTCACATGGACCCCGAAGGCTCAGAGAAGGTTGGGGGAGGGGACCCACTGGAACAGCTGTTGGGAGACAGATGGTTAAAATCACGTGATATCTATATGGATAAAACAATTAGGTACATGTGTCGTGATACTTGAGGTTACCTTAGAAACAGGTTTCATGTGATGTTATAGTCACTGCAACGTCGTATTAAAATTAGTGTTCGGTGTTTTTTTAAATTGCAACGTTATGTTGCAAAACTATATAGGAATATGTTAGTTAAGATATCCTAGATCTGCGAATGTTACGCCCTGTACAGCTGCACTCCGTTCCAGATAAAAAATGAAGCGACACAATCTGAAGATCAAAGAAAGCAATCATCCAATGAAAAAATTCCATACCCACATTGAATCTAGCAAGAAAAACTCGCAGGTGTAATTCCGCCACAGCAAATAGTTCCATGCCTTATGCGAGAAATAAGTCGTTTTGCCTAATGTGCATTATTATGTATAGTGTATGGAAGTGAGCAATTAAAAAATGTTTTGACTCTCTAGATCAAGCGTGTCCAACCTTTTGACTTTCCTGGGCCACCTTTAGTGAAGATTTGACTTCCCTGGGCCCTTGAGTGAAGATTTGACTTCCCTGGGTTACATTGAGTGAAGATTTGACTTCCCTAGGCCACATTGAATGAAGATTTGACTTCCCTAGGCCACATTGAATGAAGATTTGACTTCCCTAGGCCACATTGAGTGAAGATTTGACTTCCTTAGGCCACATTGAGTGAAGATGAATTCTTTTGGGCCGCACATAAAATATATAATATAGTTAATGTATATAAAAAATAAAACTTCATTTATTTGCTTATGTTTTTTATTAAAAAATTAAAAAAGGGCAACATAAAGCTAGTGGGATATCAAACACTCGCTGCAAATCACATAATCATGTTGAAAGCTTATGTCGTAAATACTTTACGATTTTGTGGGCCGCAGGTTGGACACGCCTGCTCTAGATATATGTCAGAGCGCGCTAACCATTAAACTACGTATCAGACGCTAAAATCTTCCATAATAAGACCAATAAATCTTTCACTGAGATGTGGCGGACTTTGCGCCATCTATACCTCAGGAGAGCAACTTTCCAATTGTTGCTAATGATTTGGATGCTACTGAGAAGATCAATAAATATTTCCCTTTCAGTGAAAATTGTAAATGTTTTAAATTGCTCTATTTTGTTTGTATATAGGATATTTATATGATATTTATAAGATTGATATTTTTAACACTAGTTAAGTAAAGTATTGCTGCTATTAATCAACTTTGAAAGGAAATGAGGTTTTAGGTTGATATCGTAAAATGGTGCTTTTTGTTCTTGAATGAGAAGCAAAAGGACCTAGGTTCGAATCTGGGATAAGGCCTGGATGTTTTCTTTCTGAAGAAAATTTTCATTCTGCTGCTGTCACCTTTTTTGCACAGGTCGTCTCTGTGCAGTGAAGTACCCGAGGACGTGTGTGTATGGGGGGGGGGGGGAGAGGACTAGGGAACTCCCGAAAACCTGTCGTCTTATACGAAATCTCGAACTTGTCTACCTTGTTTGAAATCCAAAACAGTTGTTTTTGTATAATTTCATTTTAGCCCCATATTTATGTCCGATACCAAAAATAGGTTTAAAAAAACTATAAAATCTTATTCCATATACAATATTATTTTGCCCTTTCCTGTTCAGTGGAATATTTTAGCAATTGCGAAACACCATTCAAATTTTATTCTCAGACCCCCCTCCTCCTCCACGAAATTAAATTAAATTCTCGAACCTTCCTCGAAGATAAATACTCAGACCCATCGAAATTGAATTCTCGGATCACCCAAAAACTAAATTCTCGGACTCTACTCCAAACTAAATTCTCGGACACCCCTCCCCCCGAAACTATATCCTGGGTACGTCCCTGTCTCTGTGGTATATTCAACGAAGTGATTCTTCTCTCGTCAGACCTCCAACACAAGTGGGTTGTTTGAGTAGTATTTTATTTTTGTGGTTATAAATATTATTTCGATGTAATCAGAGACATCCTCTTATACTATGGAGAAGATCACTGATGAAGGCTATGCGGGAACTGGTTGAGTCGGTAGTACGCCCTGCTCATAACCTGCAGTTACCAGTTGCACCGGCATTACTCAATGCACCGGCATTGAGATTTATCTCTGCTAATATGCCCTTCTTCAGAAGAAAACACCGGTGGGCTTGGAAAAGCCGCCGTCCATCGGATGGGACGTAAGTAGTATCATCACACCCGGCAAGTCCCCCGGAAATGCTTTCCCCCCTATGACGTCACCGACCGGAAATTGACCTGTGCTGGTCCACGTTGCCTTCTGGCGCCTATGTTACAATGAACAGGAAATTGACCCTGGGGTCGCAACTGTCATGGTATTAATAATTCATAATTAATAATTCATAATTAATAATTCATAATTAAAAATCCCCCCCCTTTTAACCCGTGGCGCCATCTACTGTATAGACTGAGTACTCGGGAAAAACCCTCGATTTTAGTCGTAATTAAACTTTGGGATGGCAACGATCGGATGATGCAAGTCTCAGAAAATTGCAGGGGTGGCAACCTCACGCAGAAAGGGATCATGCAATCCTCGATCACAAAGTCCAACCGTCTTCTATTGGCTTATTATATTTCCTGATAAAACTACGGGTCCTGATTGGTCGTCCCAGGTGGCGCGGTTCTCTAGTTAAATAGGGAGCGAGCGCTGTGTGCGTCATTGTTCACGATGCAGCCTAGCAATCCAGATGCGTGGTGTCTCAGTGAAGATGTTTATGTTGTACCTACACTGTTCAAAAATAAGTTTTCTGTGCATGTACGCCGCTACAAGAAATATGAAAATGGTGAACTCATCTACCCTACACCTGCGGGGGTTAGCCTCTCCATACCTGAATGGGAGGCTTTGTGTGCCACGGTCCCCCACGTAGAGGATCAAGTGAAAATCGGCCCCGATCAACAGACATGGTACGTGACACATGGTTTACGTGTCTACATGTATCGAACAGTGGATGGCGAATGTTGTGTCGACTTCATCAAAGAATCAGCAGACCAAAGAACTCTACAGTTCCGTGTTGTGAGACGTTGTATAACACTGAATGCTTCGCAGTGGTTCACGCTGGCTATCCACGTGGACGAAGTGATGCGCATTGTGCATGGTGTGTGTGGGACCCCCAAAGATCACCAACTCCGTACAGCCATTATGGAACATTCTGAATCCATTCGTCCTTTCCTACTGGGTCCTGTTTTCAACGGTCCCGATTGTGTTTACCCGCTGCTGGTGAATATTTTTCAGCAAGAACTTATGCGTGTGATACCGTTAGATGGACTGCAACCCGAAGAAAAAATACCGACCATCGTAGGGTGGTCTGGTGACTTGGACATTAATGGTCTAGCACAGGTATTTGTGGATACGGCCTGGAAACGAGGTCTGTTGAATTTTGTAGATTCTGGTTTTGTTTGCACTCTAAAATATAACACTATTGTCGACGAGGCAAAAAATGAAATGTATAAATTAAATAAATAATTGTAACCTTATATAATGTGTCTGTCTTTTCATCCAATGTCATTTTAGTCTTGGTATGGATAGGAGAAAGAAGGTGTTAGCTAGTGTGGGTAGTGTAATCGTGACAGTGTTAACGATAGCAGTGCTTGTATTAGAAATTGTAGCTCCTAGTAAAAATATTCAGTGTGGAGAGTCAAAAGCCTTAGACGACGAATACAAAATTCGTGTGTGTAACTTAACAGTTGACATCAGACAGTTTATAGGTGACGTTCCTACAGTGACAAGTGTTACACTTTCACTACATCAATGACAAAACCTGGTGGGGTACGACGTCTGGGTGCAGCAGAAAACAAAACTTTGGAGTCCCATTATTTCGACCCTGAAAGAGGATTCGGTAGTGTAAAAAAGTTAGCTCAGAATACGGGACTGCCACTCAAACTCGTCCGTGAATGGTTAGAAAAGCAACCTGCCTACATGCTACATAAACCTGTTCGCAGAAAGTTCCCCCGTAACAGAGTTTACGTCACAGGGTTAGACGAACAATGGCAAGCCGATCTCATGGTGGTGAAAAATCTAACTCGCTTCAATGACGGGTATCGCTACATATTAACAGTCATCGATGTGTTCTCGAGTGGGCGGTGGCCATGAAGGCTAAAACAGGGAAAGAAATGGTGTTGGCTTTCAAAAAAATCCTTTCCAAGGGTCGGGCCCCAATGAATGTAAATACGGATCAGGGTACGGAGTTTACCAACAGAGTGTTCCAGAAATTCCTGAAAAAGAAAGGTATTCGGTTCTTTGCCACCTACTCTGACAAAAAAGCAGCTTTGGTGGAGAGATGGAATCGTACCCTACGCGAGAGACTGGGGAGATATTATACACGCAATAACACCTACCGCTACCTGGACGTGCTACCGCGTGTTGTACGGGGATACAATGCCACCGTTCACAGTGCACACGATATGGCTCCCAAGGACGTGACCTTGTGCAATGAAGACGTTGTGTGGGTTCGGCTCTATCGCAATCCGACCGTAGTAAAAGAAAAACCGGCATTTAAAGTGGGGGACACAGTTCGACTAGCCAGTGTAAAAGTACCCTTCAAGAAGGCAGGAACGCATTTGTGGACCGAAGAAATATTTATAGTCGACAAGGTGTTACAGCGACAACCCCCTGTGTACGTCATACGGGATTCCGAGGGAGAAGTGTTGAAAGGTACATTCTATAAATCGGAACTTCAAAAAGTGACAGAACCCGAACTTTACACTGTCGAGAAAATAATCGAGCGTAAAGGTCACAAGGCACTGGTCAAATTTCGTGGTTATCCCAAACCTTCCTGGATCCCTAAAAAATGGATGGTTTCTACCTGACCCTACCCTCCACGGCTAGTCAGAATATTTACCCAAACAATTCGCAGACTGATTTCACGGTTCGTCTAGCACAACCCCTAAGACTGAGCGGAAAATGGAAAGTGGGACTAGCAGAAGTTCACTTACCTGTGAGCTGGTACAATGTGGACGGTTCTAATGACACGTATGAATATTACGCTCCCACTGAAGAATACAGGAAAATCAAACTTAAACCGGGTAAAGTAACTCGAATGGAACTGTTGTCTCTCCTCACCACCCAGCTCCCAAAAGAAATAATAGTTTCCTATAACAGCGGTTACTGGGTATTCAAACCGAGTGAGGGATACGGTTTGATGTTTCCTAAAACGAATTTTGGCAAACTTCTGTGTATCGGGGAGGGTGAAGTTGACAAACCCTTCCACCAACGATTTGCCAGCAAACTTTGCAATACACCAACGTTCGACATAGATGACGAGTGTTATTTCTACGTGATACCCCCAGGTAGTTTCCAAGAACGAAAGGTACCCCACGGACGATACGAAACTGCCGAATCATTATTCGATGCAATGAACCAGATGTTACCCTACAAGCTGAGAAAAGCTTACCGTTTCAAGCAACAGGCAGATCACACCATATTGATGGATACAGACAAGTCGCATTACATTAAATTTCCTCGATCGAACCCCGGATTAGGAGAAATGCTAGGAATTACTAAATTAGATATACCACTAAATAAAGTCCATGGTGACTATCCCATCGATATGAACAGAGGAATGTATGGTATTTATTTGTATTCAGACCTGATTGCGCCTCAGTTGTTAGGTGATACTCACGTTGAACTGTTGCGTGTCGTGAACCCCGCCGTCAGAACCAGTAATAACGAAGCCATTGTTGCAGTATATCAGCAACCTGATTACTACCCCCTTGCAAGGAACAGTTTCGAGAGTGTGAGAATCTTCCTTCGTACCGACACTGGACAACCTCTGCATTTTAAATTCGGTAAAGTTTTAGTCAAGTTACATTTCCGTCATGAGGGTTAAATTCGTTCCCTCTTCTGCAGATGCCTACGTGAGCTACTACAAGAGCCAAACGGGGAAGGGTGTGTTCCGTGGTCCTCGTTATCAGAGAGGCGATGGGCTAGGAAGCATCTTTGCCACTATTGGACGTTTCATCAGCCCTCTCGTACGACCTGCTCTGGCTACCCTGCGTAAGGGTGGGCTATGGTTCGTTTCAGAGATGTCCCAGGGGCAAAATTTCAAATCTGCAGCCAAAGCGGGACTCCGTGAAGCGGGCGCTAACCTCTTGCAACGTGCCAGTTCAAAGCTGCAGGGAGGGAAAGGAATAAAACGCCGCCGTCAGCATCCCAAGGTTCATAAAGTGAAGAGACACTGTACTGTGCAGGACGTGTTTTCATCATGAGCATTCAGAAAATTCACGCTGATTCTGGCGACTGTGCCAATTCAGAACTGGACCTGTTTCTGATCCCTCCCACAGTCTCACAATTAGAAAGAGGCTGCTATGTCAATTATTTACCTGTGGCTTCCTTGGAAGGTAATGCTCCACTTGAATTCATCGTGAAAGGAACAGACGATTACATTGATCTGTCCCGATGTCACCTACGTCTCGTCTTGAAAATTGTAAAATCCGATGGTATAGCACCGTCGGAAGTGATTGCTCCCTGCAATCATTTTTTCCATGCCCTCTTCAGCCAGGTAGACGTCTTCCTCAATGATCACCTAGTGAGTGCTTCTCACACCCTGTACCCCTACAGGGCGTACCTGGAGACTCTATTGAATTATGGTACCGATGATACACGAAGCCAGCTCGGCACCTCGCTCTGGTACCTCGACACCCCCGGTAAAATGGAACTGACTAGTCGGGAGAATGAGGGATGGCATCAGCGCAAGGGCTACGTCAAACCAACAGGTATCGAACTCATCTCGTGGATCCACGCCGACCTATTTAATCAAGATCGTTACCTGCTCAATCAAGTCGACCTGAGACTGCGTTTATTGAGATCCAAACCCGAATTCTGTCTCGTGACAGGTGAAGCGGACCCCTCTTACAAAGTACAGATACACGAAGCCGAATTTTTCGTGCGTAAAGTCAAACCCACTTCGGGTGTCATCCTCGCACAAGCTCGCCTGCTGGGTTCAGAGAGTGCCAAGTACCCTCTGCGAAGAACGGATTTACATATGTTTTCCATTGCTTCGGGTCTGACGAGTGTGAACCGTGACAATTTATTTCTAGGTCAGCTCCCCGTACGTCTGGTGCTGGGTATGGTGGAAAGCACCAGCCTGAATGGATCGTACGAAAAAAATCCCTTCAACTTCCAACATTTCGACTTAAACTACATCAGCCTTCACATTGACAGCGATCACCAGTCCTACACACCCGACTTTGCGAATGGGCGCTATCTCCGCTGTTACCAAGGATTATTGGAAGCTGTGGATGCCTGGAAATCCGATAGTGGTATTAACTTATCGCGAAAAGCTTATGGAGAAGGTTTTACATTTTTCGGATTCCAATTGACCCCCGAGCAACGTGAATGCAATCAAGTGTTTTCTTTAATAAAGAGTGGGAGTGTGAGAGTCGAATTAAAGTTTGCCAAGCCGCTATCCGCATCGGTCACTGTGATCCTGTATGCCGAATATCAGAATTTGCTGGAAATTCCATTGGATCGTAAAGTCCTGTTTGACTACAGCTCATGAATATCTATCAGCTAGAATCCATCCTTTCGATGTTACCCACAAGTCTCGGAGTGTTCCCCCGTGACAGACTACCTAGCAGAATCACCCAATCAGAAGCCTTGTTTATCTACAATACTGATCCGTACTCCATGCCTGGAGCCCACTGGATAGCAGTTTACAAGAAAGGAATGCACGTGGATCACTTTGACCCCCTAGGTATGAGTCCCGATGTCGCCATGCAAAAATACTACAGTCGACTAGGCATACGTCACGTCTTACATCCTTCAATACCTCTGCAGGACCCCCTGGGAGATACTTACGGTGCTCACTGTCTGTATTTCCTGTTTAAAAGAGCGTGTGGTTCGACTCTTCCCACAGTACTGCATCGTGATTACACATGTCGAGTAGACTTTAACGATTGTATGGTGTTGCGATGGCTTTCCGAACTCCTTCAAATATTACAATTGCTGCTCCTTCACAGTGTGGAAAGACGACTTCACTCTGAAACTCATCAAAGAAGCAGCTCAAGTATTCGAACCCCCAACCCAACGTGTCGTTTACTGCTACGGGGAGTGGCAGCCTGCCTTTGAACCCTTCAAGAAAACGGTGGAATTTTATGAAGGACTACCTACGGATCTGGAATTTGATCCCTCAGACCTACACTTCTGGTACTGGATGACTTGATGGAACAGTCTGTAGCCAGCGAACGCATATCACAATTGTTTATTCGTGGTGGTCATCATAAAAACATCACGATTGTCCTGATATTACAAAATCTGTTTTTAAAGGGAAGACATTCGAGGACTATATCACTCAATGCTCACTACATGTTTTTATTTCGCAACTGTCGGGATGCTTCACAAATAACTCACCTGGCGAGACAAGTATACCCCCATCAATCTAAACTCCTGACGGATGCTTATAGGTTAGCTACACAAGCAACCTGTGGCTATTTGTGTGTTGACCTTCATCCCAGAACGTTAGATACTGAAAGGCTCCGTGCAAAGATTCTTCCATCAGAAGAGCCCGAAATACTTTACGTTCCAAATGAAAGTTAAATCTCAAGGCCCGTTCCTTCAGTGCTTACCGAAACTAGGGGGAAAGCAGCGTGCAGCTCTGATGAAGCACATTTCCGACCCCCAGATGTATGCTCTATGTGAAGTGTGTTCCAATTTCTTAAAAGGCAATATACTTGTCTCCCATCGAGTATTAAAGAATTTACGCCAGCACAAGACGGTCATAAGGAGTCTAGCGTCCAAACGTGCATCTTTACGCCACAAGAAGCATCTCCTGCAGCGTGGTTCAGGGTTCATTATACCACTATTGACTGCTGCCCTCCCCCTACTGGTCTCGTTATTTAGAAAAAAATGATTTCAGTGAAAGCAGTGCAGAGGAGAAACATAAGAAAAAAAGTGTGTGATTTAGACTCAGAGATGAAGAAAATATTAGAGTCTGGTGATGCTGACGATGTCTAAAAAGTATCTGACTGCTTTGAAAAATTATTTGTTATTCTCAAAACAGCTTGACACTCCACAGGAAGTAAAAGTCAACATTCCCAGAAATCATATAGCTGAAGAGCGGCCCCCAAAAGACATTGCTGTTCCCATCCGACGTAAGAAAAGAAAATTATCCAAGTGGACGGCGTATTGAAAATATCTGTAAAAAAAACTTTCCAAGACTTGTGTTAAAAAACCATGTATTAAAAATCTGTATCCAATAAAAGAAAGTAAAACTGATAATTTGCCTTTTGCCATTTTTACGTCTCTTCCCATTCAATGTTTTCACACTGATGGTTCATTCAATGCTTGACACCCGGAAGTGATCTGCGCTCAGATGTACGCACGCTGATACACTCAGTAGTACAGCAGAGGGCGTTAGTGTCGGGGTAATGAGAATGCTGTTGCAGCAGCGAGACTTGGAGGGGGGCAGCGCACTGTGCAGATCACTGATAAGACTTATGGAGCACCTGAAAAACAAAGTTACCTCTTGCTTTCTCCCACCATAGTGTCTTCCAGTGATGAGAAATAAAGAGACGGATTTTTTGAAACCTTTTTTATTAAAAAATTCACATGACAGATCCACTGTTGGGTTCACATGACATATCCACTGTTGGTTTCACATATCCAATGCTGGACGGTAACATATTGTAGGTTTCAAAAATACAAGCTTCAAAAACTGCTGACGACGCCGAGTGCGAGGGCATTGCGCGTGATAAATTAAAGTCCACTAAGGACACTGAAATAATAATTAAAGTCCACTAAGGACACTGAAATAATAATTAAAGTCCCCTAATGACACTGAAATAATTAAAGTAGGAACATTGAAATATTTAAGATCCGTTAAGGATACTGAAATAATTTAAAAAAGGTCCATTAAGGACACTGAAATAATGATTAAGATCCATTAAGGACATTGAAATAAAAGGCGTACAGTGAAATAATAAATAAAGGTGTAATAAATAAAGATGTAATAAATAAGTTGAAAACTGTACAATGTAATAAAGGTGTAATATGAAATAAATAATTTGAAAACTGTACAATGAAATAAATAAAGGTGTAATATGAAATAAATAAGTTGAAAACTGTACAATGAAATAAATAAAGGTGTAATATGAAATAAATAAGTTGAAAACTGTACATTTACTCATCCATGAGTTGGATAAGGGTATCCAGGCCCAGGTCATTGTAACCATAAGGTACAGTGAGAGTCGAACCCGGGCTGAGATACCGCTTATCTAGGTTAGCCTTAAACCTTTTCACCATGGGCTTATTCGTAAGAGACCCATCCACTTTATTACGAATTACATTGAAAGGGACTTCGAAGGTCTCACTGGTTGGGGAGTTCCCTAGCACCATGGATTTTAGAAGTTCAAAATTGTATGTGCACCGGTTTTTCTTCGTGAGTGATATGCCCTTGGCACGAAGAATTTCATCCCCGTTGCTCAGCCGAAGGGCATAACTTTTGGCTCCGGCGCTGACATAGTCAGTGATGTGTACACCGGAGCCATACTTTGAAGAAATTTCATCTACGAGACCTCCGAGAAAGGGATGTTGTGGTGGTGTGTAGGTGTCGCGAGGAGACGTATAAATTACTGAATCCGTGTCAGAATACATTGCACTACTATCTAATTTTGATAGAAGCTCGTACAGCTTTAGTCTGGCATGACTCGTCACCATTGCAGCGAGAATCAGGCTTCCACGGGTGTTCGCTGGAGTGGCAGACTCCGCCGGCTTGTGCGTGACAAGCACGGCCTGATCACTGATAACAGCGACGTCAGTGATGACTAGCGATGCGTCCGTCAAGAGCTCCATGTACTTGACAGGACAACTCACAATGGTCGTCTGGGTTCGACTCATGTTCTGCGCATGCTTCCCCCATGACGAATTAAGCGAGACCTTGGAAAGTGTATGCTTAAGGTTTTTTTTTCAACTTCCGAGGGGAGGATCCGAACCCCCTCTGCCTGGAAGAAGGCCTCACAGAAGGCTTCCTTTTGCTCCTCGGTCTGCACGTCAGGGGGAAACCCGGAGTAGCGCTACTTCAGCCCCAGAAAAGTATCTATGTACCCAGCATAGACACCTCCCTTTTTTGTTGCGGGATCATATTGCAGGATGGTATTGAAATGCCACACGTCGTGGAATTGAAGAAGTTTGTATCCAGCACGCATCACAGCGTAAATTTCGAACGTTGGCCAAGATCCTGTCAATGCGCGCTGGTTCACGGTGTGCTGACAAGGGGGTGCCAGCTGACCATCCGCACAGATCCTACAAAGGGGGAAAAGCAGCTTCCCATTAACCTGTAGGGCAGTACAGGGATGAACAAATCGTCGGGGGGTAACAGTGTGGCGTGTGCAATGCCAAAATAGTGGTCGAGGTCCGTGGCGAAATCAGAGGTGATCCGAACCGGGTGACCTTTACCGAATGGAGCCTTCTTGCAAACATAAGGGTACAGGCTGTTGTAATCAACGTAATTAAGGCTACATCCTAGGTCCGCCGATGCAAAGATGGAAAACACCTCCACGCGCCCTCCGTAGAGGTAGTCACGGGCCCCTATACGCCTGATAGGCTCGACGGATTTATAAATTAATGCGACGGGTGGGTTTTTGCGCATCAACTCGTCGAATTCGTGCTCCCACATGATTTTGCATGTGTACCCGTTCATCAGCACTTTCAAGGTCTCAAGACGATCCATGGTCCGGGTGTTTAGCAGACAATGGCTTTCTCGTGCGCTGATCTATTTTTTCAGGGTTGAAACATTTTAAGCAGTGATGATAGTAACACCCTAAAAATTCGTAATAACAATGGGTACTGTAGCACACGCCGTCTAATTTGTACTGCCCTATCTTATACTCACCTCCGGGTGATCGCGCAGTTTGAATTTCGATATTGTCCTTGGAAGCCTCATACTCTAACCATGTGAGAGCTTTCAAGGACTGCCGGTCATTACTTGCCGAATACCCTTGGGCAGGACACACACCGAGGGTATTCTTTTGCAGAAACTTCCCACGGAAAATTCGAAGACAAGCACCGGCAATAGTCAGGTCACGTGCAAATGGGTCTACGCCTGTGAGATTTAAAAATTCCTCACGGAAAGCTTGGGCGCCTCGCCGCAACAACTCTGTATCTGCCTTGCAGTAATACAGAAGCTGTTGTTGAAAATCCCAGGGTTCAAGGCTTGCTGCGGCATACCACTCGTTGAATGCTGACAGAGTTTCAGGCTCCATGTCTTCCGGCTGGAAAAAAAGCCGATCAGGGATGGGTCCTGCATACTGTAGATTTTCCTCCTTCACAAATTTAAAGGGGAAAAAGCCTTTCACCGTCTCCAAGTTGAAGGTCTTCGTGAATGATCGAAGAGGAGCCTGAATAAAGGACAACGTGTCGATGAACCTTATTTTAAGGCCAGGTAAAAATATACCTAAAATTTTGGATCCATCGAACACGAGATCTGGTTTTAAAAATTTTCTGTACAGGTAACTAATGATGAACATGCCGTCAAAGCCTTTCAGATTATGTGTGAGGACTGTGGCGTCCTTGAATCTTTGAACTCCAGGACGTTCTTCGGCTAGAAGCCAGTCCATAAAGGCGTCCGTTTCCGGGAATGAGGCGTAGACCCACTCGTCGTCCACTTGGTATGTGACCACACATAGTATCGGTTTTAGTAACCCGTCGGCACACTGCACAGTCTCTACATCAAAGTAGAGGTAAGTCTGACCGACAGGGTCAATTTTGCAGGGCTCGACGAATTTTAAAGTGTCAACCTTACAAACGTGCTTTTTCAGGGGATCGTACAAGCTGATGCACTTAACGCAGCGATGTTGTGTCTGACATGCCTTCAGCAGGTGCGCCTGAAAGCATTCAGCGCCCCGCAAATACACACAACACACCGTGCAGAGCAACAGCTCCCCTGCATGAACCACATCGGTTGACATGCACCTGTTGCAGGTTCCCCTGCAAACGTGCCCATTGTTATACCCCTTTAAGCAAATGTGGCAGAATTGCTTAGCCCCAAAAAACCCTGATGGTTTAGTAATCACGTTGTAATGCCCTGCACTAAACAATAAATAAAGGCTGTCCCCTCCTTCGGGACCAATGAAGATGGGAAGGAAGGCGTCGTCAGCAGAATACACAACAATCCTGAACTGTGTCAGGTGAGCTTGGAAGAGATGGACTTCTGCGAGTCCACATGGAGCAACAGGGACTCCGGCGTCCAGGTGTAGATTAAGGGCCTCTGTCTGCTGGAGTGAGCGAGTGTAATTGGCGATCTCCACATATCGATTAGGCAGCCCTTTATTTTTCAAGCAGAGCTCTCGTGCGACGATGAGAGCTCTTGCTAAACAGATGTTGTCGCGATTGATGATTCTCAAGACATTAGCCTTATTGCGGGTGAAAGATTGTACGTCAGCAAGGCTACGCTTCTCAGGTCCTGCACGTCTCCCAATACCTCCACCACTGCCGACCGATCCAGGTTGGCACAAACGAAGTCAAACTCCAGCTCGCTCCCGGGACCGAGAGACTCATTTGATTGCACTACTTTGTCTAGTGCAGCCATGAATCTCTCCCCCATCAGGGCATTACGCCGAATTAGGGCCAAGTTGACGGGGTTTTTCAAATCCCGGGAGCGTAAACACAGCTGAACATGGCTATACTCCCCTGTGGGGACGACGTCGACCAACATTTTCTCATGCAGGTCGTGCAGGACCGGGAGGAAATTGTGTGGTTCCACATTCTCCATACCTCCAAGTCGCACACTCGTGGAGACGAATTCTGTCTTGAATTTTTTCGAGTTGCACCGCCGAGTGTGCGACACTGTGAAGTGGGGAGACTCTGTACAGCTGACAGCGTCATTTCGTTCTGAATCCACTGAGAGGAACGTTGGAGAATGCGGACCTAGAGAGATAATTTATTTTTCAGAATATGCAGTACTTTACATGTTTTTTATCTTAGAACAGAAAATGAAAAACCAATATGCTTCAATTTGCTAACTTGATCAAAAAATTTAACTAAAGTTTGAAAATTATCATTTAGAATAAAAATGACAGGGTAGAAACAAATATAAAAATCTATATTGAACTGAACAGTTGTAATAAAAGCACACTTGAGCAAAAATCTAACTAAAGTTTGAAAATTATCATTTAGAATAAAATGACAGGGTAGAAACAAATATAAAACTCCATATTGTACGTTAGTAAGTGATTCAGTTGAGCACCTTAAGGGCAACATTAAATAAAATTACATTTACCTGGTAGCGGTGGAGGTACCAGCGGCGATAGTGAATGGTGTCCTTATGTCGGGAACACGAACGCTTGAGGGTCCGGCACCAGTAGAAGGAATAGACCTGGATAGATAATTTAGTCTCAGAATATGCAGTACTTTACATGTTTTTTTTTTTATCTTAGAACAGAAAATGAAAAGGTAACATGTTTCAGTTTGCTAACTTGATCAAAAAATTAAGGTTTGAAAATTATCATTTAGAATAAATGCTTTACAGGGTGTAAACAAATATAAAAATCTATATTGAACTGAACAGTTGTAATAAAAGCACACTTTACTAGCATGAGCAAAAATCTAACTAAAGTTTGAAAATTATCATTTAGAATAAAAAAAAGTAAAACGGCCTTACAGGGTAGAAAACAAATACATTGAACTGAACTGTTGTAATAAAAGCACACTTTACTAGCATGAGCAAAAATCTAACTAAAGTTTGAAAATTATCATTTAGAATAAAAAAAAGTAAAACGGCCTTACAGGGTAGAAAACAAATACATTGAACTGAACAGTTGTAATAAAAGCACACTTTACTAGTATGAGCAAAAATCTAACTAAAGTTTGAAAATTATCATTTAGAATAAAAAAAGTAAAACGGCCTTACAGGGTAGAAAACAAATACATTGAACTGAACTGTTGTAATAAAAGCACACTTTACTAGCATGAGCAAAAATCTAACTAAAGTTTGAAAATTATCATTTAGAATAAAAAAAGTAAAACGGCCTTACAGGGTAGAAAACAAATACATTGAACTGAACTGTTGTAATAAAAGCACACTTTACTAGCATGAGCAAAAATCTAACTAAAGTTTGAAAATTATCATTTAGAATAAAAAAAGTAAAACGGCCTTACAGGGTAGAAAACAAATACATTGAACTGAACTGTTGTAATAAAAGCACACTTTACTAGCATGAGCAAAAATCTAACTAAAGTTTGAAAATTATCATTTAGAATAAAAAAAGTAAAACGGCCTTACAGGGTAGAAAACAAATACATTGAACTGAACTGTTGTAATAAAAGCACACTTTACTAGCATGAGCAAAAATCTAACTAAAGTTTGAAAATTATCATTTAGAATAAAAAAAGTAAAACGGCCTTACAGGGTAGAAAACAAATACATTGAACTGAACTGTTGTAATAAAAGCACACTTTACTAGCATGAGCAAAAATCTAACTAAAGTTTGAAAATTATCATTTAGAATAAAAAAAGTAAAACGGCCTTACAGGGTAGAAAACAAATACATTGAACTGAACTGTTGTAATAAAAGCACACTTTACTAGCATGAGCAAAAATCTAACTAAAGTTTGAAAATTATCATTTAGAATAAAAAAAGTAAAACGGCCTTACAGGGTAGAAAACAAATACATTGAACTGAACAGTTGTAATAAAAGCACACTTTACTAGCATGAGCAAAAATCTAACTAAAGTTTGAAAATTATCATTTAGAATAAAAAAAGTAAAACGGCCTTACAGGGTAGAAAACAAATACATTGAACTGAACTGTTGTAATAAAAGCACACTTTACTAGCATGAGCAAAAATCTAACTAAAGTTTGAAAATTATCATTTAGAATAAAAAAAGTAAAACGGCCTTACAGGGTAGAAAACAAATACATTGAACTGAACTGTTGTAATAAAAGCACACTTTACTAGCATGAGCAAAAATCTAACTAAAGTTTGAAAATTATCATTTAGAATAAAAAAAGTAAAACGGCCTTACAGGGTAGAAAACAAATACATTGAACTGAACTGTTGTAATAAAAGCACACTTTACTAGCATGAGCAAAAATCTAACTAAAGTTTGAAAATTATCATTTAGAATAAAAAAAGTGAAACGGCCTTACAGGGTAGAAAACAAATACATTGAACTGAACTGTTGTAATAAAAGCACACTTTACTAGCATGAGCAAAAATCTAACTAAAGTTTGAAAATTATCATTTAGAATAAAAGAAGTAAAACGGCCTTACAGGGTAGAAAACAAATACATTGAACTGAACTGTTGTAATAAAAGCACACTTTACTAGCATGAGCAAAAATCTAACTAAAGTTTGAAAATTATCATTTAGAATAAAAAAAGTAAAACGGCCTTACAGGGTAGAAAACAAATACATTGAACTGAACTGTTGTAATAAAAGCACACTTTACTAGCATGAGCAAAAATCTAACTAAAGTTTGAAAATTATCATTTAGAATAAAAAAAGTAAAACGGCCTTACAGGCTAGAAAACAAATACATTGAACTGAACAGTTGTAATAAAAGCACACTTTACTAGCATGAGCAAAAATCTAACTAAAGTTTGAAAATTATCATTTAGAATAAAAAAAGTAAAACGGCCTTACAGGGTAGAAAACAAATACATTGAACTGAACTGTTGTAATAAAAGCACACTTTACTAGCATGAGCAAAAATCTAACTAAAGTTTGAAAATTATCATTTAGAATAAAAAAAGTAAAACGGCCTTACAGGGTAGAAAACAAATACATTGAACTGAACTGTTGTAATAAAAGCACACTTTACTAGCATGAGCAAAAATCTAACTAAAGTTTGAAAATTATCATTTAGAATAAAAAAAGTAAAACGGCCTTACAGGGTAGAAAACAAATCCATTGAACTGAACTGTTGTAATAAAAGCACACTTTACTAGCATGAGCAAAAATCTAACTAAAGTTTGAAAATTATCATTTAGAATAAAAAAAGTAAAACGGCCTTACAGGGTAGAAAACAAATACATTGAACTGAACAGTTGTAATAAAAGCACACTTTACTAGCATGAGCAAAAATCTAACTAAAGTTTGAAAATTATCATTTAGAATAAAAAAAGTAAAACGGCCTTACAGGGTAGAAAACAAATACATTGAACTGAACTGTTGTAATAAAAGCACACTTTACTAGCATGAGCAAAAATCTAACTAAAGTTTGAAAATTATCATTTAGAATAAAAAAAGTAAAACGGCCTTACAGGGTAGAAAACAAATACATTGAACTGAACTGTTGTAATAAAAGCACACTTTACTAGCATGAGCAAAAATCTAACTAAAGTTTGAAAATTATCATTTAGAATAAAAAAAGTAAAACGGCCTTACAGGGTAGAAAACAAATACATTGAACTGAACTGTTGTAATAAAAGCACACTTTACTAGCATGAGCAAAAATCTAACTAAAGTTTGAAAATTATCATTTAGAATAAAAAAAGTAAAACGGCCTTACAGGGTAGAAAACAAATACATTGAACTGAACTGTTGTAATAAAAGCACACTTTACTAGCATGAGCAAAAATCTAACTAAAGTTTGAAAATTATCATTTAGAATAAAAAAAGTAAAACGGCCTTACAGGGTAGAAAACAAATACATTGAACTGAACTGTTGTAATAAAAGCACACTTTACTAGCATGAGCAAAAATCTAACTAAAGTTTGAAAATTATCATTTAGAATAAAAAAAGTAAAACGGCCTTACAGGGTAGAAAACAAATACATTGAACTGAACTGTTGTAATAAAAGCACACTTTACTAGCATGAGCAAAAATCTAACTAAAGTTTGAAAATTAACATTTATAGAATAAAACGACAGGGTAGAAACATATATAAAAATCTATATTGAACGTTAGTAAGTGATTCAGTTGAGCACCTTAAGGACAATATTAAATAAAATTACATTTACTTCACACTTTGCTAGCTTGATCAAAAAATCTAATATTTAACTAAAGTTTGAAATTTATCGTTTAGAATAAAACTCTATATTGTACGTTAGTAAGTGATTCAATTGAGCGCCTTAAGGACAATATTAAATAAAATTTCATTTACCTGGTTGCAGTTGAAGGTACGACGGGGACGTAGGGATTTCCCATACCCGCTGCGACAGTGGACTGGCGACGCTTCTTGAGGGAAAGTTTCGATGTCCTTTGCCTTAATTCCCTGCCTCCCTGTTGGAGTATGCAGATACGTTTCGATGATGTAGGAAGCTCAGGTGTAGGAGGTCTTTTGGCTGCCGCCTCTAGAGTGCGCACTGCCGTGAGTAGCTCTTAAAAGCAGTCGGTATCAGTGGGAGGACCAGCATCAGACCTGAATAGATAATTTAGTCTCAGAATATGCAGTACTTTACATGATTTTTATCTTAGAACAGTTGTGTTGTAATAAAAGCATACTTTACTAGCTTGATCAAAAAATCTAATATTTAACTAAAGTTTGAAAAATTATCGTTTTAGAATAAAATGACAGGGTAGAAACAAATATAAAAATCTATATTGAACAGTTGTAATAAAAGCACACTTGACTAGCTTGATCAAAAAAAAAAAATCTAATATTTAACTAAAGTTTGAAAATTATCGTTTAGAATAAAAAAAAGTAAAATGACTTTACAGGGTAGAGAAATCTATATTGAACAGTTGTAATAAAAGCACACTTTGCTAGCTTGATCAAAAAAAATCTGACTAAAGTTTGAAAATTATCATTTAGAATAAAATAACTTTACTAGTTAGAAACATATAAAAATCTATATTGCACGTTAAATCTATATTGCACGTATATTGCACGTTAGTAAGTGATTCAGTCGAGCATCTTAAGTACAACATTAAATAAAATTTCATTTACCTGGTATCAGTTGAGGATCCAGCACGGGAAAATTCTCGCATAGTGGACATCTCAGGTAGAGAAGGATCGACGAGCAAGCAGGACTGGCAGGTAGCGAAGGAGAACGAGCAGGGCTGACAGGTAGCAAACTGACAGATGAAGAACACAGTGACAGTCACTGAGAAGTCGGTGTTTATATACCCCCTCCCCCACTGGACTTTGACCGTTGCGCAATGTGGATTCTAGGAATCATCTATTTTTAAACCTTATCAGTGTCAAATGCAGACACAGTGAAGCGCTGGACATTTGACCTTTTGACCTTCCAGCTGATAAAGGATTGCACCATATCGTGTGATGTGACGAAAGTGCTGTTTCTACCCCCTAATAAACGATCTGAAGGATGTCTACAGGAAACGTACGATTTCCGATACACTGATAACGGACTTGGAAAACTTTTAGGCTGTTGAACGTCTATTGCAAGGTAGATCTTGTATACAAGTCCTACGAATAATTTAAACCAAATTTTATTAATTTTTCTGTGAAACAGTTACTGTGTCATTCTTCTAGTAAAATACGTGGACCTTGGATCCGATGAGGCTTTTTCCCGAAATTAACGTGGAGGTACGCTAGCGATGGAATGATTTTTTTTTTCCCGATTAAACTGATTTATTACGAGCGCTGGATGATTTTAATAAAGATGAGTGAGAGTTTTTATTTACTAGGGGATCGATTAACGGGGTTGGAAAAAATAAATACCGAAGTAGTTTTAATAAAAGGGAATCGTTTAGCAGTCCTGGTAAAATGAACACCGAAAGATTTTTAATAGAGGTAACTTTTAATAGAAAGGGTTTTAATTAATAAGAATACAACTTTGAGAGTTGATTTTCACAATTGAGACTTGTGTCATCCTTTACTGCGGAATTATTCTGAGACTTGAAATCCGTGGGAAGGAGGGGACTTAAAATATAGGTAGGGTTTAAAATATAGGTCAACCAGGAGGGTCTGCAAAAACCAGGGTTTAAAATATAGGTGAGTCTGAAATAAAGAAAAATCGAGACTATTCGAGAAGGAGAGCTTAAAATATAGGTGTGTCAACCAGGGAGTTTGCAAAATCGAGGTTTTAAAATAAAAGGTGAGTCTGAAATATAGGTCAACCATGTGGTTTGCAAAATCCATGACTTAAAATATAGGTAGGGCTTAAAATATAGGTCAACCAGGTGGTTTGCAAAATCGAGGTTTTAAAATAAAAGGCGAGTATGAAATAAAGAGGGGCGGGAGTGGCTCAGTCGGTAGCGCGCCAGGATCGTAATCTGTAGTTCCCAGGTTCGAGTCCCAGCTGGGTCAGCGTTGAGATTTATCTCCGCGAAATTCTCCGCCCTGCCCACGGTCAGTAGGGGACACCGATGGGCTTGGAAAGGCCGCCGTCCGTCGGATGGGACGTTAAGCCGTGGCCCCGTGTGCGGGAGAGCCATACCCTGTGCACGTTAAAGAACACGCTGGATGGCCTTGACGGGAGGCTACCATCTGTCTCCCAACAGCTGTTCCAGTGGGTCCCCTTACCCAACCTTCTCTGAGCCTTCGGGGTCAATGTGACCTGGCCATTTAGCCCATGGTGTGCAAAAAAGTGCCGCTCAGAGGTAAAACAACACAACAACACAACAACTGAAATAAAGAAAAATCGAGACTATTCGAGAAGGGGGGTTAAAATATAGGTAGGGCTTAAAATATAGGTCAACCAGGGGGTTTGCAAAATCGAGGTTTTAAAATAAAAGGTGAGTCTGAAATAAAGAAAAATCGAGACTATTCGAGAAGGGGGGCTTAAAATTAGAGTTAAAAACTAGATAGCACCAGGGGTTAAAAGGGGGAGGAATTTTTAATTATGAATTATTAATTATGAATTATTAATTATGAATTATTAATACCATGACAGTTGCGACCCCAGGGTCAATTTCCTGTTGATTGTAACATAGGCGCCAGAAGGCAACGTGGACCAGCACAGGTCAATTTCCGGTCAGTGACGTCATAGGGGGGGAAAGCACTTCCGGGGGACTTGCCGGGTGTGATGATACTACTGACGTAAAGCCGTGTGCAGGAGAGCCATAGCCTATGCAAAATTAAAGAACACACTGGATGGCTTAAACGGTAGGTTTCCATCTGTCTCCTAACAGCTGTTCAGTGGATCCCCTTCCTCAACCTACTCTATGCTTTTGGGTCTTGCCGTTTGAAATAATAATTATTCAATTATTATTTCAAACGGCAAGGACCCCAAAGGCATAGAGAAAGCCACAGAATCCAACTGATAAAGGCAGTAAATTATAAATATTTTTCAAATTTTGGTTCGAACTTCTAAGCTAAAATTAGATATGTCATCTGTTTAACCTTTAAAAAAATGAAATTTTAAAATTATTATTTCTTTACCCTAGTGCTACTTTTTTACAACTTAAGAACAGAAAATTCTTTATTAAATGTTGCAAATAATCAGAATCTCGTGCGATACAGAGAGAAATATCAGGCCCAGAAATATCGTCAAAAAGAGAAAAAAAGCCAGACTCGGTTAATTTCTTTATTGAGAAGGAATACAAAACAACGCATCAATCATCTTCTGTTTAATGAGTTGATTCGTATTAATTAATGTTTATTATATTTACAAAGAGAGCGATATTCCTGAGGCGAGTCTGTGGTGAGATGAGTATGCTTTAATATCCCTCCGATGGTTCTTTGCTTGAGATGAGACATTGCCCAAGGGGAAACTAACACTTCTGTCCCTTAGGATGAATCTTCTGCTTTCGAGTCACGCATTTTGTTTTCATCGCGCCAAGAAGCAAACTTTCCTCGCAATATTCGCTTCCACATTTGTGAAGCAATTATAGCAATTAGCTGAGATTTCTTAGAGTAGACTCGGAAATTAATTTCGATGAAGTAAAACTCCGAAAATAATACCACAGGAGAGAGTTATTCTAAGCAGAAGCACTTGCCATGATTCTTTTTATTCGATTCAGCGAAGTGATGTCTGCTCTCGTGCTTTAATTTCATGGCTGGTTTCCTCAACTCGACTCAGTTAAACTGATCATTTGCTCAAGTTATTTGCAACTGCGTTTCACCTCCTCGGGTTCCCTTCTTTTCGAAAGGGAATGTTGTTGATTTTGTTTGCCCAAGAACCAAGGATGAAATATGAACTTCACCTCGGTTGGATTTATTGATGGTTCAGTTGGTTTCACTTCAAATTTTTAAAAGTGATCTTTTGTCTGCAAAGAATTGTTTCTTTGTCATTTCTACTCCAGTATCATTCTCTTGATTAATTTCCGTCTGACGTAGTTAGCCTGGTTCTCATCTCGCTGTTTTCTCACAGAGCATGATGAAGATGCAATTCTCTTCAAGCAATCACCCAGAGAGACAGATGAATTTATCTTATCAGTTCCGCGCTGCCCGACTAAATTCCACATTTTACATTCTCCATGTGTTCTCACATATTTAGGTTTATCACGTTTCACATTTCCTTGCGGCTGCGAAATTTTCACAATTAATAACTACAAAAATATAATTTATTTTTTATTATTACTCCCACATTTTTGGGAAGCACGAATTTAGAAATGGCTAAGTGAATCACTATAATATTATTTGAAATTTCTCACTTTGCAGGAAAGTCTTCAGCCTCGTTGCTCATTACGCGAAGTTTTAATAAATATTCACTTTTTTAAACTAACTTTAAACAAAGCCTTACATGAGCCATAAATAATCATAAATGATGAGTGTTCCAATTTTTAGGGTTAGCAATTTCTTTAGGAATTTTAATCAAATTAGGATTTTAGTCATTTATACTATCAGAATTTGAGTTTTTTGGTATCTTGATACGGATGCAGACAGAAGAAATCCATATATGAGATTCAAAGAAGATATTATTTCCACCACAGAATCTGTTGTATGCAGTGAATGTAAAGGTAAGCTTCATCTGAACTCTACCGGAATTTCAAAGAAGACGAGACGAAATTCTTGGAAGACAAGAGTTCTGATTGGAGTTGGCCACTTGTAAATGCAAATGTAAGAATATTAGCACAAAATCTCCAGCTGACAGTCAACCAGGTGAACTAGAGAAGCTCGTAAAGAGAAAGTTTCATATGCCACTGTCGGAATTGCTGTAACCGATCATCGGGCCCAAAACTTCAAACTAATCTTAAAATCACTAAGATTAATAGAAAATAAAAACCTTCACAAAAACTGACAACAAGTGATGTCAACTCTGTTGTAGAAGAGATCCGTGATTTATAGGAAGAAGTGAAAGAATTGAAACAAAGCGTAGAATTTTTCTCTAGCAAGTATGAGGAACTGATGCAACAAGTAGTAACTACCAAAGAAATCAAAAGGATTTACTACAAAAGTTCATGAATCCGAAAATTTAAACAAAGAAATGAGGGAAGAGATTAAGGAGTTGAAACAAAATCTTAATGACATGGAACAATATCTAGGAAACAAAAATACAAAAATAGAGGTGTTCCCATAAATTAAGGGGAGGATGAAACAGAGCTTAAAATAAAAATTTCTAAAATAACAATTTATCTGTATAATTGTCTTGTTCACCGAACATAGACAGTTATACAGACAATATGATTGGAAAAAAATTTCCAGACTTCCTGAAAGAAATAGAAGCAAAATCCCAAAGATAATTGCACATTCGTTACACGAAAAGATAAAGAGTGATATTTGGATACAAAACAGGAAAAAAAATTGCAACCACTAATCCAGACTAAATGATAAAGAAGCATAAATATATATGAATGAAAACATGACTACGATTAAAAGAGAACTTTTCTGGAGAGGAAGAATTATGCAAAAGAAAAGAATTATAAGTGCGTGTGGTTCAAAAATGAGAAAGTACTAATGAGGAAATCAAATGGTAAAGAATCACCAATAATGATATGTTCACCAACTTTGATGTTTTATTAACTTTTACATATATCCGACAAACCTCACTTCTATTAGCTTGTTGATCGTGTTTGCTTTTTAATTTTTATTCGATACATCTGTAAATTGATAATTTGGTAGTGAATTATTTCCTAGCTACGTTTGGTGTGAATTTTGAAGATTTTAATAGCATTTGCGATATTACTTATGTAGTTTCGGGTTTAGAAGTAGACGCTTGGTTCGAAAATAATAATTGTGGTAAATTTATTCATAAAAATAAATTAGCAATTGCTCATGTAAATATGAGAAGCCAAAGAAAACATTGGAATGCTTTAAAAATAAATATCAACAATTACATGAAACATTGATTTGTTGGTTTTAACTGAAACAAATAAACATGAAATAAACATGAGAATTATTTATATAATATTGAAAAGTTTAATAAAATTACGAATGATAATAAGATAAAAATATTAGGGGGATTTCAGTATACCATAAAGAAAATCTAGATATTGAAATTATAACACAGGAAATGCTTTCAGAGGAAACTATTAACATTAGAATAAGAAAAGGTCTAATATAATATATATCAGCACTATGCAGATCACCTAGTACGGATGGGAATTCTTTTGAGTTGAATATCCGAAACCGGTATATCAAAATCAGATTTTAATAGATGATTTTCAATATCGATACAATGAACACAGAAAAGCATGGCACGGAAATTATATCACATTACTGGAAGAAATGAATTTCGAAAGATTAATAAGGGAAGCTACAAGAGAAGAAATAGTAAAAATTGAAATTGCCAAAACATGTATAAACCCTAGTAATATAAACCTAACAAAAAACATGGTAGCAAATTTAATAATTTAAACAAGTACATTAGCTGATCACTATTTGAATTTAGCATTTGTTAGCAATACAAAGATGATTTGAATAAAATTAATTATACTGAGACCAGGAAAATAAGAATTGGTCTTTTGACATTAATAAGATAAACAAAGCTATCACTGAAATGAATTGGAATTTAGAAAATTGTGGAGACAACTCAGTGGAGAATTAAACCTAAATAAAGTATTTAAAGACATTTATGATGGAATTTTAGGAAACAATAGAGTATATACATATGAGGAGTGAAGGAAAGGTAAAAAGAAATCATAACAAAAACTGGATAACACCGAACTTGATAGAGTTAATTGAGAAAAGAGAAAAAGCTTGGGTAAAATTTAAAAACAATGATAAAAGTGATGTTATAAAAGTTATGAAATACAGTTCCGATTCAGATTAGAAATCAGAAACAATTTTTTTATATAAATAAACTTATAACGAAGAAAAATGATATAAGGGCAACCTGGCCAAGACGATGTAAATTAGCCATAGTAAATTCACATATTACTTTTAGAAATAGACTTCAACAATTGTTAAAAACATCTGGAAAAAATTATTGCTGACGCGGCGGGAATCGAACCCGCAACTCTTTAGATACATGCCAGAGCGTTCTAACCTTTAACCATTAGGCAACAACTAATTCCAGGACCTATAAATCTTTCACTGAGATGTGGCTGACCTTGCGCCATCTATATTTCAGGAGAGGCAACTTTTCCCAATTGTTGCTAATGATTTATATGTTAACGAGCAGCTCAATCATGCTTCAGCGTTTATTATAAAAAATCCATGCATAGTAAATTCACAGATTACCTGTAGAAATAGGCTTCAATATTTAAAACGTCTGAAAAAAAAAACTCTACAGGTAATCTGTGTATTCACTATGGATGGATTTTTAATAATAAACGCTTAAGCGTGATTGACCTCCTCCTTAACATCTAAATCATAAGCAATAATTAGGAAAAATTTTCTCTCTTGAAGTACAGATGGCCAAAGGTCAGCCACATCTCATCTTTGTTGCCTGATGCGGGTTTAATGGTTAGAGCGTTCCAGCATGTATCTAAAGCAGTGGTTTTCAACCTTTTATGCTTCACGTAACCCCTGGAAATGTGTATGTAACTGGCGTACCCCTTGTATAGATAGATAAAACTATAGTTATAGTATAACTAAGGTTATTTTTACTTTGTTGCTAGATCTAGTGACGTTTGAGCTTTCACGGCGTACCACAAAAAAGTTTACAAAAAAGCCTACCCATTGGGGGTATCCCCAATGGGTAGGCCTACCCCACGTTGAGAACCGTTGATCTAGAGAGTTGCGGGTTCGTATCCCGCCGCATCAGCAATAATTTTTTAGATGTTTGTAACAATTGCTGATGCAAATTAGGTTCCAACCAGGAGACAGAAACTTGGACTCTTTTTATGTGCCGGAAATTACTTTGTGATTGCGCGTGATTGGATGGACAATCAAACTGTGAAAATAAATATTACATTAAAAATAAATTTTAAATACCCCCTCAAGCAGCTGCTTGCCACAGAGGTCTGAAAGGAGCCTGTCACAGTAGACACAAATAAATCCACTGGTTATGATAATGTTTACATTAAAGATATAAAATTTAATAAAGATACTACTAAATATTATATCAAAAATTATAAATCAAATTACATTTACTGGGAACATACCTACTGAACACAAAACAGATATTTTAAGACTTATTTTTAAAGGAGGTATTAAGGAGTACTTTTCTAACTAAAGAGGGGCGGGGGTGGCTCAGTCGGTAGCGCGCCAGGCTCGTAATCTGTAGTTCCCAGGTTCGAGTCCCAGCTGGGTCAGCGTTATCTCCGCAAAAATTCCCCGCCCTGCCCACGGTCAGTAGGGGACACCGATGGGCTTGGAAAGGTCGACGTCCGTCGGATGGGACGTTAAGCCGTGGCCCCGTGTGTGGGAGAGCCATAACCTGTGCACGTTAAAGAACACGCTGGATGGCCTTGACGGGAGACTACCATATGTCTCCCAACAGCTGTTCCAGTGGGTCCCCTCCCCCAACCTTCTCTGAGCCTTCGGGGTCTATGTGACCTGGCCATTTAGCCCATGGTGTGCAAAAAAGTGCCGCTCAGAGGTAAAACAACCCAACTCTAACTAAAGACGAGTAACTATTCTACCTATATTTTCAAAAATAATGGAAAAATATATTTATAATTTTGTATACTGTTTTTTATATCCTTACAACATAATTAAGGAAAATCAATTTGGCTTTCAAAAAGGAAAAAATACCGTTCAACTAATTTCCAGATTTGCAAATAACGTTAACAAATTATTGAATAATAGAGAAAAAAATGTGACAAAGTTCTTAAATTTACAGAAAGCCTTCGATAATACAGATCATAACATTTTATTGAATAAATTGGAAATTATGGTATTCGCGGTATAATGTTAGAATTGGTTTCGGAATTATTTTTCAGACAGATGCACAATTACCAAAATAAAAAATTGTTTCCACAGAAAAAAAATTACATCTTACGGAATTCCACAAGGTTCATTTTTAGGCCCTTTATTGTTTTTGATATAGACATTTCTAGAATTTTCATCCAGGACAGGCCTGGAGAACCCTCTGCTCATTGCGGACTTCCGAATCGTAAAACAAAATGATCAATTCATTTAATTTGAATCCTTTCTTTCCATTTTTTATCAAATATTTTTAGTTTGATATATGTATTTTTTGTTTTTTAATAAAGATATTTTCTTGATTTCTTAAAACCGCAGTTTTTTACTCAACAGAAATGCACGTTTTCTTTTTTAAATCGAGAAATTTTCCTGCCGCTCTTTGAGAATCTATTTTTTTTCTCTTAGTGGCTCTTCGCTAAATTTGGGTTAGACGAGTCTAATCTAGAAGATCATTTTCAATCCTCACAGGAAAAATCTTTGTATAATAGGTATATTTTCTACTACATTATGCAGGAAGATTCATCTTCAAGTTAATTTTTTACAAAGCAGCGAATGAAATTTTACGTAGAAGTTTATTTGCTACTTCATTAGGCAGGATATGCTCACCACGAGGATTTATTTGCAATTGAAGTGAAGCTTCATTCAGAATTTGCTATTCTACAATGGCGACAGCTGCGTGTTAAAAGTTTATTTCGCACCCACAGTATAGGAAACTTTATTTGTTGGTTTACTTGCTTTTGTAAATAGTGTATTTATTTGTTTCCCCACGTGTACAAGGATTTACATAGAAAGTTTGATGCTATACAGTTCAAAAGAGATCTCTCTAAGTAGTCCTACACTGTCATTCATTAACTGGAATGAATTGTCAAGAATAGAGCGAACACATTCTGTTCAAGGATGTCGTCGCGATACTAAAGAGACTTCACAGAGTCTCACTTCAATGCTTAGTGATTTTTACGGCCATTAAGGGAGAAACCCAGAAGCGTTGACTCTTAAATTTGAAAGCCGATCTTTCTTAAGTGCAGCAATTCGAAAAGCAGCTACGGCTTGCATAAAGGAGCACGTGAGTGCTTAATCTCTCTGGATTCATTTGAAATAAGAAAAAAAAGAGACTAGATTTCGGAAATAATTTATATTCTTATTTAGCCACACAAGGGAGGTGAAAAATGTTTTTTTAACGTCGAAGAAGCAATACTATCAGAAACATTCAATTTTTGAACTCTCGTTTCAAGCATTTGCGCTTTCACAAGCGTTGACTACAGTTTATGATCTGATTCACGGCTCACCCCTTTCGCTTCTTCTGCTTCTCGTTGGTGGAATTCCCTCGGACGACTCAGAGGTCGCTTGCTCATTGCGCAGAGGACGAAAATTCCAGTGACTGAGCGGATACACTTACGAATACTTTTATTTCGTGCAAGGATGGTATGAAATTCTGTTTTCAGAAAGGAAATGTTTTCACTCAGAGGGAGTAGAGGTAGCTTAGTCGGTAGCGCGCGAGGCAGGTAATCTGCAGTTCCTAGGTTCGAGTCCCAGCTGGGCCAGATTTGAGATTTATCTCTGGAAAACTCTCCACCCTGGCCTGTCAGTAGGAGTGTGAAAGGCCGCCGTCCGTCGGATGGGATGTTAATCTGTGTCTCCGTATGCGGGAGAGCCATACTCTGTGCACGTTAATGAACGTCAAGGCTAGATAGCCTTGACGGGAAACTCCCATCGTTTTCCCAACAGCTCCCCAGCTGCCCCCAAACTTTTCTGAGCCTCGGGGTTCTTGTGACCTGCCATTTAGCCATTGTGTGCCAAAAACGTACCTCTCAGAGGTAAAACAACCCAACCCAAAGCTTCGTTTTGAAATCGTGAGCCACGCTGTTGCGGAGACTGGAAATTACATCGCTGCTGCAGGTAGCAGATCTCAGGGATCTTCAAAGCATCGATACCATTTTTCTGCCATTGAATTATTTGCTATTCTCTTTGAATAAACAAAATGCATCAGCCAATTATCACGATGGAAGAAAACTCTATATCGTCGTTGAAACTCTAAAATGAAGCCTCAATGTCCAGAAAAATCTTATGTCACTAATGCCTATATGTGATTTCTCTTTGCAGGATCTTCTAGTCTTAATCAATTCACAGATTTGAGATTCCTTTCCTTGGCACCACCAATTCTCTCTTGCTTCTTTCTCTCTCTCTGGATCTAAGAACTCTTCACTCCTTTCGCTCAAACATCTTAACTCTTGCATCTTTTTTCCTACCAAGTCTCCTTCGTTGATGGATTTCCCTCATATGGTGCTGCATTAATTCATTTGGTGTTTTCGGCTTTCGTTCTGGGGCACAGAAATCTTCAGTCTATCAGATCTCCTGTAGTTTCAAAAATAAGAATTGCCCTCGCAGTTCCCGAATGCAACACTCCCTTTGAATAGGGATATCCGATTCTACGTCTATGGACTTAAAATGTGATTGATTAAAAAGGGTTTGACACAAATAATAACTTTCTCATAATAACATAAAAGATAATTTAATAAACGACTGTATAAGAATGAAAATTGAATCAGCTACAAACTACAGATAATATGAAATTTTCTCTTCTTCTGCACGTGGAATAGCTATTCTCTCTTACGAGCATTCAAATGGAAAGGAGAAAAATCTATAAATTCAGTTCCTTTATAATCTTTTTAACTCACACTTACAATGCCAGTCGTACTCTATTATTAAACAAAATGAATATGAATATATTATAATCATTATTCCCATTTTATTTCGCAGTAACAATACAGAGATGTATTTTTATGTTATTGAAATGCAATATGCATAAAACAGAAAAAGTAATAACTGAGTTCAAGAGCGAGAGGTTGGTGGCAGCTCGTGACCAAGCATTTTGGCGGGGCACTTGATCTTAACACAAGCAAGGCCCGGATGTAGGGGGAAAGATTGCTGCCTGATGTTGAATTGAACCGAATCGGGTTGAATAGTGGTTCCATAATTCTTAAATTCCTTTTTTTCCACCTATTCCCGAAACGCATTTTTTAACAAAAAATCCGAAAACAAAAACAACTTGGAAAAAGGGTTCTTTTCCTTTTCACTTTCATTTTGTGTTTCTCTCTTTCAATTCAGTATTTTTCCCTCTCCCGTGTAACAATTATCGATGTACGTAGTGTATGAATTTGTCCTCTCCGTTCTTGTGGTGTTTTAAAATACTATTCGTGAAAAATTATTCTAATATGTAAGTGTACTTTTTTTGACTTGGTCTCGATTATAAATTAATATTTTTTCATTTAAAACTGAATTACTCGTAGTAAATTATCACTTGAGCAGTTGTAATTTTTAATTATATTTAATTTGAAATATTAATTTATTATATATAATTTGTTGCATATATTAATTTATTTTAAAATGAATTATAAAATAACTGATATGGTAATGAAATGAATTGTGACCAAAATGACTGAAAGAAAATAAATTATGAGAGAGGCTGGACCTTGGAGTTGCAAGGTAAACAAAACAGCCCGTGGGTTGGGTTGTTTTACCTCTGAGCGGCACTTTTTTGCACACCATGGGCTAAATGGCCAGGTCATAGGGACCCCGAAGGCTCAGAGAAGGTTGGGGCAGGGGACCCACTGGAACAGCTGTTGGGAAACAGATGGTAGCCTCCCGTCAAGGCCATTCAGCGTGTTCTCTAACGTGCACAGGGTATGGCTCTCCCGCACACGGGGCCACGGCTTAACGTCCCATCCGACGGACGGTGGCCTTTCCAAGCCCATCGGTATCCCCTACTGTCCGTGGGCAGGGAGGGGGAATTTTGCGGGGATAAATCTCAACGCTGACCCAGCTGGGACTCGAACCTGGGAACTGCAGATTACGAGCCTGGCGCGCTACCGACTGAGCCACCCCCGCCCCAAACAGCCCGTGCACTTAGCCAACTGAGCTAAGCTGTATTGAAAAAGTATTGTGCTAAAATGCTTATATTGTTAGTACTCGGTTGTAGACCAAGTCTGTAACACACCTTACATTTTCATATATAATATTCTTTTTAAACTGTTCATATACAAATACCCTTTCTTAGCAAAATGAAATATTGGCACCCAGTTCAAATTCAGTTCAAATACAACGTGCCAGTCAAGTTTCGGCATCTTGAGGCGGAATGAGTCAAATGAAAATTTTCGCTAAGTAAGAAGATCTTGGATTACTAGTTGCCTGTAGTTGAATCAGCCAATCAAGTGTCACCGTCACTCCAAAATGGTGACATACCTCCCGCAGTTCTTCGCTATTCAATTTCAGAACATGCATATTTGTGTCATCGCTATCGCAGATAACGTTAAGTTTCCGGTGGTGGCCGCAATCGAAAAATTCGTATTGGATAAACTAAAGATGACGACATAGGACTGATTTGCAAAGTAAAGGTTGCGATTGTGTACAAAACATCGCAGATAATGATTAAAAAATGAATAAAAAATGACATTATGTTGCTTCAGGTGTGACAAATCAAGGAAAAATCAATATTCCTTGATTTTTCCCCCTGACGTGCCTAAAGTTTCCATTTCATTGCAAATTGCTAGTAAGCCATACTCCTTTAAATTTTGTTAACTTTGAATAGCATTTCCTTTACTATATATTTCTTTTAGGTGAAAATGTAAAACTTTTATATACTGCTCACAAAAGTTAGGGGATATTTTTATCGCTTCATATTCATTTTGAAATATCCCCTAATTTTTGTGAGCAGTATAGTTTGGCCGAATGGCGTACCAAGGGTGGTGGTTATGTCCCTCCACAACATTGAGAGCTTCAGTAACATATATTTTTTTAAGGAAGTCTCCGGAAATCAGACTCAAGACGTTAATCCACCCACCACTCTCCACTGGATGTTTATGGGTAAGCCATGGTTCGCCAAATACGATGCTTACTATTCCATGAATCTCATATCTACAGGACATCTGCTGTGATATTTACTGCTGAATTTACGATGTGTTTAGGGTAGAATATTACTTTATTAGCTATAAACAACTTCGCATAAATGTTTATATCATTATTAGCATTGTCAATTAAATTGTCGATAGTTTTATCTGTAGGAAACATAACGGTGCCATTTGCAAATAAAATGGAGAAGAATCATTTGAAATCTTAACAATATCATTAATGTATAACAGAAAGTAAATGGACCTAGATTAAAGCCCTGAGGGATACCACTTTTAAGACTAGAATCTTGTAACTAAAATATAAAGAAGGTCTCTGATACATTATAACTATAAATAACTTGTATTTTATTAAATAATTTTTGTTGTTCAAAAGAAACTTTGTTGTACAAAACCATGCATAAATGAAACCTCAAATACCATAAATATGCTTTTGAACAACAAAGTTTCGTGACAAACAGAGTCATATGCTTTTGATAAATCTAGAAAAATACGTGTACCGAATAGATTATTATAAATATTTGTATACAGGACTCTGTTGTATTAATCGTATAACGTATACTACAAGAACTGCCTGATATTGATTGGGTAATAATATATAGTAAATGACACACCCAAGGAAAAAAGTTTCATTTTACATAAAACTCGATGAGATTGTGTCAAGGAAAGATTTTCCTCCACCTCTTTTCTGAGACAGAAAGAAGGAAACATATTTCAAGCTAATCCACAATATCCCCCATCTAAGTAGCTTTCATTTCAGATATAACTCGTTGGGCTCTTTAATCGTTTACTCTCCTTTGTTTTTGGATGAGAATGTTAAGGAAGTTTCTTTAACTCCGTTGACTTGTTCCATGAATATCAACATAATCACAAGTCGTCATGACAAAAATGCATATAAATTATATTTATTTCGTATAAGAAAGACTCACACTTTTTAGTTCAAATTTTTAGTTCTTTTCACTAAAACCTTTTTAGTTCAAGTTGCAGTTCAAAAACCTTAAGACAAAGTAACGCTATGAACAGCATCTAAAGTCAGTTCCTTCCAAACATTAATATAAGCAACGTAGCTCGTTATAAACATACGGCTAATATCTATATAGATTTATAGCAAAAAAGGCATCACATTCGAAATCTACTTCTGTTAACGGTAAGGGCATGATTTCTATTAACGCAATACGAAGTGTCAAGAGGGAAATCCTCATGTAAAATTTGACACCGAACATTCAAGTATTTCATCATCATCATCCTCAAGCAGCCATGGGCTACGGAGGTCCAGCGAGACCGTGCAATTTAGTTCTCCAAGCAAGTTTGTCCTGAGCTACATCTACTGCATCTGGCCACTGCACACCAATTCTAACAAGGTTCTTTTTGACATTGTCTGCACACCGCATCCTAGGTCTCCCCCTCTTTCTGAGGCCTTTAGACACACTGCGCCAATCTATAATTATTCATACGGGCAACATGGCCAAAATAACGGAGTCTCTCTCTGCACAATATGCTGCTTAAAGGAGGTTGCAAACTCCTTTGCCTAACCTCATCATTAGTTACAAAGTTGAACCACCTAATGCCCAAGATACTGCGTAAGTATCTGGAATCAAAAGCATCTAGTTTCCTGTTATCTTGTTTACAAAGTGTCCATGTTTCACTACTATAACTAACCCTAGAAAGAACCAAACTATTATACAGTCTAATTTTAGTCTTTAGGTGTATACGCTATTTCTCCACAATCTCCATAGATTCTTAAAAGTCCCGGCAGCAATCCTTATTCGTCTGTTAATCTCATGCCGCACATCACCATTATCTGTTACGTAGCCCCCAAGGTAATTAAACTGTGACACCTGCTCAAGACTGCAACCATTCAGATTAACTGAATCACAGCCCGCTTGACCAATTTTAATCACTTTAGTTTTCTCTCCGTTTATAACCAAACCTACTCTACTACCAGTCTCATCAACAGCTCGAATGAAAGAGTTCATCTCATCAACATCATTTGCCAAAAGGGCTAAATCATCAGCATAATCTAAATCAGAAATTTTCGTATCTCCAGTCCGTTTAAGGCCAAAATCTTTCCCTTGAAGTGAATTTCGCATAACATAATCAATAACCAAGCTAAAGAGAAAAGGAGACAAAATGCACCCTTGTCGAACACCAGACGTAATGCTAAACCAATTGCTACAAGCCTTACCAACTCCCACACACGACTCAGTGTTATTATAGAGAGGTTTCATTATGTTAACTAACTTGTCAGGTATACCATATGATCTCACAATCAACCACAAATTATGACGATCAACAGAGTCGAAAGCCTTTTTGAAATCAACAAAGCTAGCCACCAAAGGTTTCTGAAACTCTAAACATTTCTCAAGAATCTGCCTAAGTGAAAATATCTGATCCACACATCCCCTACCACTTCTGAATCCACATTGCGCATCACGCAATTGACTATCAACCAGATTCTTAATTCTATTAAGCACAATCATGGAAAGAACTTTACCTGGAACAGAGAGTAGGCTGATACCCCTATAGTTATCACAAGAACTGCGATCACCTTTTTTGAAAATAGGGATAACAATAGCTCTGGTAAAATCCTTAGGAACCATGCCTTTATCATAAAAGATATTTAGGATTTCGCAGTAATTAGATTTGCTACAAACGTAGTGTTTTTTTGTGAATGTCATCAATTCCACAACTTTTGTTAACGTTTAGTTTTAAGCTGATATATACTATTAGTAGAAATTTTATTTTTCAAAAACTGAAGTTATTTGCATCGCTTGCCAAGTGATGATTTATATTTCCATCAATAATTGAAAAATACTTATTTAACTACTTCACCTTTTTCACAAAAAAATTTTATTTCTTACATTCTAATTCAGTTATATAAATAATACATTTCTCCTTCGTAAAAAGTTGTTTATGAAGATTTTCTGTAAGAAGCTGTTAAAAAAGTAGTTTTCGAGTTAATATTACTACAAAAATTCATTTCCATTATAATACGTTTCTACTTATGTTTTAACTCTGGTTGATTTTTCTAAATCAATAGATTTCTTAATTCTGAAAAGCATTCTAAGATCTATACCAAAGTGGAGAAACTGCTGCTCCCGAAGCTTCTCTATGCGACTCCCGAGACAATATCGGGTTTCATTGCTAATTTTCCTAAAATTTTCTATTAACCCTTTGAGATCCAGGAGAGGAAACGGTAGGCTTCCCATAGACCCGAGAGGTATAAAATTCAGAACTATACCATTGAAATCGCCGTTTAAAATAGATTACGAAGAAAACGAAAGCATAACCAAAACTTGTTTTAAACAAGTACGGATGATGCAGGGGCGGAGTTGGCTCAGTCGGTAGCGCGCCAGACTCGTAATCTGTAGTTCCCAGGTTCGAGTCCCAGCTGGGTCAGCGTTGAGATTTATCTCCGCAAAATTCCCCGCCCTGCCCATGGTCAGTAGGGGACACCGATGGGCTTGGAAAGGCCGCCGTCCGTCGGATGGGACGTTAAGCCGTGGCCCCGTGTGCGGGAGAGACATACCCTGTGCACGTTAAAGAACACGCTGGATGGCCTTGACGGGAGGCTACGATCTCTCTCCCAACAGCTGTTCCAGTGGGTCCCCTCCCCCAACCTTCTCTGAGCCTTCGGGGTCCATGTGACCTGGCCATTTAGCCCATGGTGTGCAAAAAAGTGCCTCTCAGAGGTAAAACAACCCAACCCAACGGATGATGCAACTGGACTCTGCGTCATCACTCTTCATGCAATGCACACAAGTTACGCGCTTGCAGCGGTAGCGGAACATAACTAGTGCAGTGAAGGGTAGATAAGTACTTTTGTGATTAATAATTACTTAAGATTGTTTTTAGTCACAGTTATAAAATCCTTGTTTAAAATGACTGAACAAAAGAAGAGTATGAAACGGAAATACGAACATGAAGAGAGAATGTTTAATCAACAATGGGAGGACGATTTTGCTTTTATTGTTAAGGGTGAAAAGGCTCTGTGCCTTTTCTGTCATACAGCCATCAGCCACTTTAAAGCCAGTAAATTAAAGCGGCACCATGAATTTAACCATAAAAAATTTGCATCTCAATTTCCTCCTGAATCAGAACTGCGAAAAAATAAGATAAAATTATTTAAATCTAATTTAGTCACTCAAAAAACTAGCCTTCCTGTCAGACCTCTGTGGCAAGCAGCTGCTTGAGGGGGTATTTTTTTTAATTATTTTTAAGGAAAGTTATTTGGCTACTGAAGTTACTTTTGTTACAGCTTGTAATCTATCTTACTTTGTTAAACTATCTTACAGTCATGGAGAATTTGTAAAAAAAAGAATATTAGTGATGTGATTGCAATTGTCACTGCAGAGAATTAAAAACTTAAACAGGCAATAGAACAAATTCTTATCTCCCGGCGCACTATTGAAAGAAGTATTTCTGAAATTAGTTCTAAAATCGTATGTTTACTGCAGAGTGATCTGAAAAGCTGCGTTGCTTTCAGCTTAGCATTGGATGAATCTACAGACATTCAAGATATCCCTCAGCTAGCTATATTTGTTCGCTATGTTACAAACGTTGGAAATGTAAAAGAAGAATTCTTAGACCTGATAAGCTTAAAGTAAACCACGAAAGGTATTGACATAAAAAATGTACTTAACAAAGCTTTAGTAAATGCTCAACTACCACTGCATAAACTTGTTAGCATTGCAACAGACGGAGCACCAGCTATGGTAGGTCAAAATACTGGCCTAGTTGGGCAATTGACACATGATCTCAACTATCCTGAATGTCTCTTTATTCACTGTATCATCCACCTTGAACATTTAGTAAGCAAATACTTTTAAGTTCAATATTGTCATAAATTGCGTTTTAGAAATTGTGAATTTCATTCGGACAAATGCAAAAACACACCGTGAATTTAAAAATTTTATTGAGGAGCTGGAACTTGAAGAAAAGTCAAGTGACGTCAACTACCAATCTTTTGAATAAGCTCTTTTTGAACTAATCATTGCTTTCACGAAAGAAAAGAAAAAGAATTACCCACAACTAGAAGATCACGAATGGGTACAGGATCTGATGTTCTTTACAGATGTAATGCAACACCTCGAATATTTAAATCTAGCACTTCAAGGAAGGAACCAAGTTATTACAGAACTTGCCCAATCAGTTGTCAGTTTCCAGAATAAAATAAAGCTTTGTCAAAGAGATCTGGCAAGAAAGAAATTGACCACTTTCCCAACCTTAAATTAAGAATAATTGCTTTTCCTGATGTTGAAATTAAAGACAATAAATTGCAGTAATACGAAGGAAACTTAGAAACACTTTATAATGATTTTGAGAACAGGTTAAGAAACTAAAAAAGCTAAAGCCATGCTTTGAATTTCCTATGAATCCTTTTTTGATTGATGTCATCAATGATGGATGTCCTGTTGTTGCACCCTTTGCCTCGGATGGTGCTTCAATAGAAAGAGAGCTTATTGAGCTACAGGAAAATGTGGGTTCGAAGGTAGTACATAAAAGATCATCTGTAACTGACTTTTGGAAACAAATCCCAGAAGCAAAGTATCCCAATCTTCCGAAAACTAGCTTCCGACTACTCTCTGTTTTTGGGACAACTTACGGCTTTGAATCTCCTTCTCTGTAATGATATTTGTCAAGTCAAAACATCGTGCTATTTTCACTAACAGCCGCCTCACTGACCTTCTTAAGAACAGCTTTGACATCCTCCTACTGTCAGATTTTAAACTAATAACTGCAAAAATGAAGACTCAATCAAAGTCTTCAACGAGCAGAGATTAAACATATTCTGCTTTTGTGAGTAGGACTAGTATATAGTTGTATTTTTTATTATTTATAAATACAATTTTAAAATAATATTTTCTGTGGCTCTTGAACATTCAAAATTGTATGAAAAATATTTTATGTGGCTCTTCTTATCGAAGAACTTGCCCATCCCTGATCTATACTTTTGGCATTCAAGAATTTTTTAATTTTTATATCTGATTTTTATTTTGCTTAAAATATCATTAGTTAGCCAAGAATTTCCATTTTCTCAGCTTTTTTACCATTTTTTTCCAGAGGAAAACGTATATATAACATATTGTTAATGAGTTGGTAGTTTCGTTCTACATTTCATTACGGTCGTTAGGCATTATGACCTTCTCCCCCAGTATGCATTACAAATTTCGATGTTAAATTTATTCACATTGGCGACCTTAATATGTCTAATGGGGATAACCTCTCCAATTACTGATGATACATTACTAATGGAGGCACCGATAGTTGAACTTAAACGCTTGACTCTCTTAAGTAAATTAATTTCAAAATTCATATATATTAATCAATTCAATAAAACCAAAAAACATTATCGTTAGTTTTGAAATGTCAAGATCAAACTTACAGGTTACATAAAATTTGTAGTGATAACTTTCACATATTCTAAAAGTTTTTGGAAAAATGATATTTAGGATCATTGCCATGTCAGAGAATAGAGGCTTACAAAATACTCTAATAATACTACAGAGTTCAACACCACTTTCAATAAAAAAATTGATTCAAAATGCTCTAAAAAATTGTAAATTCTGCATTGACAGTATGGCTAACACAGTGTGTAACCTAAAGTAAATAATAACAACAGCCTCAACTTTTTTATCAGTCGAAAAATAATTTTAATCTAGAAAAGTCAGAGTTGAACCATTTAACCAAGTTTCAGTTACACAGATAATATGGGATCGTGGATATATGTATTTCCTCATAGAAACGTTCACTAAATTAACTATTTTAAAATTATGTATTTATATGCATAATAAATCGCATGATAGAAATGGAATGGCGTTATCTCTTTTAATGCTAACATCCCCTAAGCAGTGCTAAAACGAGCTAATGAAACAATGCAAATGAACGCTAATGAAACGTTCTTAAGCAGTCTGGAAACGAGCTAATGAAACGATTGCGAGATTTCAAAACTAGTATTTCATATTGGGACAATTTTTCGTTCCTTCTAATACCTTCTGTGATCTAACTTGAGCACCCCTATTGATGAAGTTCACGAGTCGTCACTGTCGGAAACCGGTCTTGAGACCCTAACTGGCCGAGAATCAATTTCTACCCTAAACCTCGAGTCATTCATCAACAAACTAAGATATTAGATCACTGATATTAAGATACTCGATGCGTCTCGAAAATCCTCTTCTTTGCCAAAGGATGAATAATATTCAGTAGCAGACAGTTATCAGCATGTCAAATTAATGTCTGTAGGCATTAATTCGTAAACCAGGAAGACGTGCACGGTGATCCTGAAATAATATAAATTGAAAATGTTCGATTCAACGGAGATCTTTGTGAATTTAAGCCGACATAATGTAATGAATTTCGGTCAATTCGAATTGAGATTTTGACACCAGAGGCCGTTTGGATATGCATGGCAATAACTGATGTCTCGTTTTCTTTCGTGTTACTGATACTCTTTAACCAGTGGCCTAACTCATGGTCTCACCAGTCGACCCTTAAGCTAAGTTACTGATACTTAGTGATTTTGAGAAGTTTCTCTGCATCGTCAACGATCTGTTGGAAATCTCTCTCTCTCGGCTGCACAGTCATCGGAGACCTTCACTTCAATTGACCAAAGAGTTCATAAAAGTTGCACAGGATGCCTGGCACAGCGACAAAGGAATTTGGGTTCGAATCATGGAAAAGATAAGGATATTTTCATTCTGATAGATTCTGTTTTCTGCTGAGATCTTATTTTACTCACAGATCTTCAATGAGATCTGCTGTAGTGAGCCTCGTGCAGGCCTCGTACAAGTGGATAGCTTGAGGAATGTGTTTTTTTTCAATTATTTGAATTTTTTATCATGACCCAAAAGACTGAAAATCAAATTATATGCTAGACTCTCACGCATTGTTATGAACATTATGACGTTCATCTTTAATTGTAAGTGGAGGCTTTGTTTTGATTGAGAGGATGCGTAGTTTACTTTAGAGTTTAGAGTTAGTAATGAGGAAAGTAGGCATCCTCGGAGCAGTGTGCGAGGCGCTCCTTCCGTTTGTTCAGTTCCGATGTTACCTGAGGCTGAGAATAAATCTTTTCGTCGAAGCAATTCATCGGGCTTGCTGCCATCCCCTTGTTGTGCATTGTGCACACTGACGGCCAATCCGTCTTGTGTGCCAAACCATTGCCCGTAATGGTAACAGGATGATTAGCCCACAGCACCGCTGATCTCGGCAAATAGGAAAGGTCTCGGGGCGATCGCAGCACGCGCCCTGTCGTCCGATCCTGGGTCGCCTCAGCCAGAGAGAAAATCTCCTTTGTGTGTGCTGCATCAGATGAACGATCTTTGGTTTTCAAGTGGCAACAGGAGTTTCATTCAGCGCAAGAGACGTAAGCAACCACCTGGGGATTCTCGTTAAAATCTCATGGAATGATATTCAAAAATATTCTTTGGGTTGGATCGATAAATTGGTACAAAAGAAATAAAATATTATCATCAATAAAAAAGAGGAAATATATAGATTAAACTTTTCATTTAATTAATTTTTCATCGAATGCAATAATAAATTTATTTTGAGCAATGGCACTACTGACTCCAATTATTATTATTATTCGGAGTTGACGTTTAGTCGAATACCCGCTATCAGTTAGATTAACGCATTTGCTGTAGAGATTGTAGTCCAGGTAAAACAGATTAAGTGTTCAGAGATCATTATTGACTTTAGAATACTGTTAAATGTTTTAACGTTAAAGCAAGTAGTCTGTTAAATTGTTATTATTAATTTAATTAATTTAAATATATATATATATCAATATTAAGTTAGATTAATTTAAATAATATATCAATATTGCAATTGTATTCATTAAAAATCATATTGAAGAAATTATTGAGCTCTGAATGTGATTTTCTATTGTGATAACATGGAATTGTTTCCATTTCTCCTGTCCAGTATCTGTATATTCATAAATATATTTATAAAAAGCAATGTTTACTGTATTTGTAGCCAAGAATGCATAGATTTTTCTGGATGAAATATAACTAAGGTAGGCAAGTTTTTTTTCTACGTGTGACATGATAACAGATGAAATAAAATATTAATTATGTCAATATAGGGTTTGTTTTGCAATTACTATTATCTATAAATAGTGAAAAATTCTCTAAGTTCAAAATACCATTCTTGGAATGATCATTGAATTCGTCAGCAATGACATGAACATCTTTTCCGTGATCCATTTTAAACGATAAAGATATTTATATAATACTTTTTGAGACATCAATTGAAACGTTATTCCCAAGTTTGCTATTTTTTAAAATACGAGAAACAAACCTTTACTGGCCTTATCTTAGGCCATAACTGTCATAGTGGATCGGCAGCTAGCGACTGTTCCAGCAAGGCAAACTTGTGTGTTGTGTTAGTTCTAACTGAGGCAGTGGTCAGCAGTGTCTTCGGTCTTAGTAGGGCATGTCCTTCTATGAGAAGGCCTGTAAAAGCTAGGAGTAGTTTCTAGGATTCTTCTATGTCCAATATGGCGCAAATACAAAACCATAAAAAATTTTATGAGGATAAATACTTACGCGGAAAACAATTTTTGCTGACGGTAAGGGGATTGGGTCTGTATATGGTAGCTAGGTAGTCACTGGAAGGATAGCTATGCACCAATCCCCTGTGATGATGCATAGAACCGGCCAGGCCTAGCACCTAATGTCCGACCCCGCCTTCTCGTGGTGCAGACCGTTAGTACCTTTCAAAAGAGATACTCTCTTACGGAAGTGAACGGAAGCGGAGGGCTGCCAGATTAGTGTGGCCTACTGATCTCGACAACTATGGCTACTTTTCTTTTTTTCTACCCTGCTGAGGAGAGGTCAACCACACAGGGTCCTGGTGCTGACCATATATACCAACCTGAACGGAATTATGGCTCTGAGCTCGAATATGGATCCTGATTTTACTGCACTGATGGACTTTTGTGGAGGGATAATCTTCCGCTGTGTTTTCTGTTTGTTTGTGGGTTGACAGTTCCAAGTGAAAAGATTCACAGGATATGTTTATCAGCTGGTGGATAATCCTGATCAGAGGTCATCGCAGGCACCTGAATTCTTTGCTTCTATTGGCATCGTCAAACTCTACATTGGAGGAAGTCTTCCAGTGTAGATGGCTTCAGCCTTTAGTGGTGGGGGAAGGGGTCTTTGCCCCATGTCTACGATTAGGGGCTTTTTGATATTGTCGGCATTCCCTCTCTCAATAAACATAGTTTCTTTAAACATCCCACTAACCATTTTCTCTCCATAGGTAGTTGGAATGTGAGGACTCTGCACAGATCTTTTTCTCTTGATGTCCTCACACAAGAATTCCACCATTATAATTTAGATATTCTCGGCTTGCAAGAGACAAGATGGACAGATAAAGGTTAGATTCTTAAAAATAATCTTAAATTTCTCTTTTCAGGGAGGGACGACAATAAGCATCACCAAGGCGGGGTCTGCTTCTCAGCAGACACGCTAGTGATGCTCTTCTAGGATATGAGTGATTTAATGAAAGGTTTCTTACAGCAAAATTTCAGACAAGCGTTAAAGACTTGGATGTTATTTGCTGTTATGCCCCCACTAAGGATGTCGATGAGGATGAGAAGGAAGGTTTTATGGACAACTTCAGGATATTTTGAATTCTGTCAAGAAAGGAGATATTACCCTTGTTCTTGGTGACTTCAGTGCCAAAGTTGGTACTGACTCTGACCGTTGGGGAGGAGTAATAGGCCCTTTTGGTATTGGTAGCTGCAATGGCAATGGGCAACGTCTCCTACAGGTAAGTAAACTCAATGGATTCAGAATAGCTAACACTTATTACAAACACCGCGACATACATAAGTACACATGGGTTTCACCAATGGGCTGCATAAGAATATGATTGATTATATATTAATTAACAGCAAATGGGCTAGTTCTGTTAGGAATACCAGGTCATATAGGGGAGCTGAAATTGGATCTGACCATTACCTTGTTAAAAGTGTCTTGCAACTTAAACTTAAAAAGTGTTGTGCTAGGGTTAAAAAATTTATTTTTAATACTGAAGCTCTGAAAGACCCAGTTATAGCTAAAGCTTACCGTGATAGGTTACTTAGTCATTATGACAGTCATGATTTGCTTACTACTGAAGTTGAGGAAGAATGGGATCATTTTAAACAGGCTTTTTTGGACACTAACAGTACTCTTTTAGGAAAAAAGGAGCAGAAGAGACAGAATTATTTAAGTGATAAGGCACTTGAGCTTATTTCGGAAAGAAAGAACTGCAGGAATATCCTTAATCAATACCCCACTAGTCCTAATAGAAAGCATTACAGAGAACTTAATAAACGTGTAAAAGATCAGTTAGCTGCTGATAAGAATCTTTGGCTTGATGGTTTGGCTGACAAAGTCGAGGAAGCAGTTAGACAGCACAATAGCAGAGAGTTGTACAAGATAGTTAATGTTTTGTGTGGTAGAAAACGGACAGGTATACAGGGATTGAAGGATAAACAAGGTAAGGTTATAGAAGGTGAGGATTCTGTCATGGCTAGGTGGGCTGAGCAATTCAGTGATGTTCTAAACAATGTGGTTAGTTCTATTCCCATTGTTTGCAATCATGATAGATGCATTGGTGGCTTTAATGTTGGCCCTATAACACAATCTGAAGTTATTTTGGCTGTTTCTGAACTTAAACTATATAAATCCCCAGGGGTAGATGAAATTACTACAGAAATGCTTAGAGCTGGGAATGTTTCGGTTACCACTTGGATGACTGAAATTCTGAATATCTTTTATGATAAAGGTATGGTTCCTAAGGATTTTACCAGGACATTAAGGACACCAGACTACCAGGACTACTAAGGACACCATTGGGACTTTGCAATGCACTCGCAATGTTTGAATGAAAAATAAAAAATAATCAAAATGAAAATTCAGGACGTAGAAAGTAAAACTAAGGTTAAAAATAATATCAATTGCAAACATATTTGAAGTTCTGTGTTCCATGACTACAAGACATTTCCAATGAAACTTTACTACTGAACAGTTTTTAATTTAGTGCTTCCCTACGGGCACCTGGAGACTGAATAGAATGGATAAATGGGATTTAAAAATTACTATACTAGGAGGATCATGAAAAGATTATTATTGTGTTAAATCGTTCGGTTCGGGGCATTATTATATTGAGTTGAGATTAAAAAAAAGATTCCTCAATCATTGACATACTTTCTGTAAAAAAAACACTTCCCCCCACGAAGAACGTGGAATGCTTGCGCTTCCCTTCTGGCTATAGTGTTTAATGCTCCGACAAAACAAAAACTAATGTCTTTAAATAATTAGACGAAAAAAATTATATATATATTCGCCTTAAGTGGGATTCGAATTCACGTCTTCTGGTAGCATACGAGGCGTGCTAATGATTACACCATCAGCAGCTGACCTTTTCTTCAGCTAACGTGACCTTAGAGTTTCCCACATATTGTTTGATTTCCTCATGGAGAATCTATGTCGGGAAAACGGACAACCAAGTTGCCTCATATGATGGAAGTTAAATATTAGCCACTCATGCTCGTGGCGTTAAATCAATAATTCAGTAGTAAAATATAATTAGCTGCCCTGACCCAGGGTCGTATCCAGGGGAGGGCAAGGGGGTCATCCCTTCAGAATACTAGTAAAGGACAAAGAGGCAAACAATTATGAAACTTATTTATGTTTAAAGCATTTCTCAAGGAATTTTTTAAAGACGTGTAAAAACGGAGGGGGAAATGTTATACTGCATTGGAAATCCAATTTCTTGCCCCCCCCCTCTTTAACATTTTTCTTCACTCCCTTCCCCTCTAAAATTTTCCCTGCTCGATTGTGTTTCTTGATCCCCCTCCCCTCTCGAGGTTTTTTCTAGATTGGGCCCTGCATTGACCTACTGCAAAACTGTTTTCAAGCTCTGGTCAGACACATCCTTGGAAAGTTGGAGACGCAGTAAAGTTTTTAATAATCTCTATTTTAAGTTTATGAAGTGTTGTGCGATGTTTCTCACTCAAGAGCATCTATGCTATTGAATATTTATTCTACAATTGTTTCAAATTTGTTACCCGATAGATCTACTCAATTCACATTCAGTAGAAAGGACAGTAAAACTCCGATTCTCCGGACTCCGATTTTACGGGCTTTGCTTCAAAATCAAATAAAACCAGCAACTGGAACTTTCTTCAAGAAATTCCAAGCAAAGATTCCTTTGAGTGATTTCCTTCAGTCCTAAGTGCAATTGAGAACAAAGCTTGCAATAGAAGCAAAATCGACTGGAATGCGAATTCATCGAAAACGAAGCAGTTTCGGCAAGAAGGAATCGATATACGAGTGAGTGGAAAACAACATCTGGAAACTTGAATTTTTTTGTCTTCTTTCATGGTTTTTTCAAGAAATTATATTCGAAATGTCAAAACAATATTGCAGCATATTCGGATTACTTTCAAGCAGATATTTTACATTCTTGTAGATCTTTTAGAAATTGTTTTTAACTTTTTTTTTTAAGTTGAGAGAATATTTGATTTCTGAACAGATCCTAAAAAATTTCCTCTTGCAGTCTAATTACTTTCATCAGTTATCTAAAAGTCTTTGAAAAAATTATGTTATCACACTTCGTCTATTTTCAAGAACTGGAGTCGACCTGTTTCGGTCACAAGGACTGATAGATCATTCGCAAAATTCAACTTATCAAGACATAACTAAGATTGACGATCAGTCAGGACAGATTTATTGATTTATTAATAATTTTTCATTGAACATCAATTAAAATAGACCTGTTGAGTAAATAATTTGATTAATCATTTCCCACATTCAAAGAAAACAAAAAAAAAGATCATATAATCAAATTTTGAAGCTGAATCTGAAATGCTTATGTTGTAAATGCATATATTAAAATTTCCTAACGGAAGTTTAAAAATGCCGAAGAGTTGTTTTATTTAGCACTAATTGACTTTTCACCGCAGGGATTTAATGTTAATGAATAATGATTTTCATCCATGATCTTTTGCACATAATCGTTAAGCAGTTCTAGGCTATGGAGTGCCAAACAGATTGCAATTTAATTCCCAAAATACGTCTCTTCTGAGCTAGAGCCAGGACCGGATCTACAGAGGGGGAGGGGAGTCCCTTCAGATTGCGAGTAAGGGTAAAAGAAGCAAAAGATTATTATACTTATTTACATTTCTGCATTTTACATGACACTAAAAAAACTGGATCGGAAATCAAGTGTCTTGCCCTTTTATATTTTTTGGATCGATTGTGTATTTTGCCCCCCTCGATTTTTTTCAGATCCGAGCCTGGCCACAGCTATAGTTGGGTTGGGTTGTTTTGCCTCCCGATCCCGACAGATGGTAGCCTCCCGTCAAGGCCATCCAGCGTGTTCTTTAACGTGCACAGAGTATGGCTCTCCCGCACACGGGGCCACGGCTTAACGTCCCATCCGACGGACGGCGGCCTTTCCAAGCCCATCGGTGTCCCCTACTGACCGTGGGCAGGGCGGGGAATTTTGCGGAGATAAATCTCAACGCTGACCCAGTTGGGACTCGAACCTGGGAACACCACAGCTACAGTATTTCACTACTGCATGTGAATTCTCACACACTCTTCAAACTGCATACAAAGTCTCTCTCTTCTCCAATGCCTTTAGGCATACTCTTTATCACTCTATTTGCTAATCAGTAGGTCTGTAACATGGCCAACCCAACGCAGTCTCATCCAAGATAATCATGCTCAAACTTGCTTTGCTGACTCCTTCCAACCCCATCATAACTTATAAAGTCAACCACCTAATGCCCAAGATATTGCATAAGTACCTAGAATCGAAGATATTTCTGTATCGTGCTTACAAAGGGTCCAAGTTTCTCTACTGTAACAAACTTTAGTAGAGAGCTAGCTTTATATATTTATTATTTTGGTGTGTTGTCGTGCCCACATTTATTTCATAATATGGGCATGACGGGTTCGCGCGTGGGACAGCGCCTGCCATACTGTGGTTTCCATTTTTCATCCATCTTATGATAGATCTTATAATAAGATGGATATTTTTCATCATCTTATTACTCGTCCAGCGACAAGGGCGATGTATCCCTGCAGGCTTTGAATTTCGGCAGCCTGGTCCAGTAGGCCCAGATGGTCCGGGCCTACATGACCGGCGAGTGTCAACAACAACAAACAGCCACAGGGATCAGAGAATCGAACCTCGACCCGTGTGGACCAATGAGAAAGCACACGGGCAGACAGATGGCAACAATTCGGTGGAGGTCACCAAGAGGCGCGCACAGAAGTGCGAAAAAGACTTCACTTGGAGAGCAGAACAGCAACATAGGAGGAGATGTTTTCGAGACCTTCCTTAGAGTTACAGAGTCTTATCAAAGACTGTCGTATTGTTAGCTAATCAAAAACTACCGGTTATTGTTAGTTAGACAAAAACTGTCGATTGTTCTGAGTTAGAGTCTTATCAAAAACTGTTGAATTTTACTGCGTCTCCAACATATATTGCAAATGATTATGATAAAATGAGGCAGTAGCGGAAAAGCTAGGAGTTTTAGAAATAAGTTTAGTTTAGTTTACACTTCACAAAAATTGGGAGTTCCTTGCACAGACTTTCCCATAGAATTTATGTTTTCCTTTTTTTTTTTTGAAAATTCTTGATGTTAAGTATTTTTTTTTCCTCTTAGATTTTAAGAGATTTTTTTTTTTGTTTCGTCTTCCTCCTAAACTTTAGGATTTAATTCTTTTGTTTATTTTGTTTTTGTTTATTTAATTTTGATTTATGTCTTTTTTTTTTGGTATAAATATATATATTTTTTTATTATTATTTTTTTTTGGCTTTCTTTAATTTTTTTTTATAACCCTTTTTTTTATTATATTTTTTTTGTTATTTTGTTAATTTTTTTTTCTTTCTTTTTTTTTTGTTTTTTAGAAATTTTTTTTTTTTCATTTTTTTTTTCTTTTTAATTTTTTTTTTTATTTTTTTATTTTTTTTTTTAAGATTTTTTTTTAATTATTTTTTTTTCTTATTTTTATTAATGAAAAAAAAAATTTTTTTTCTTTTTTTCTTTCTTTTTTTTATATTACGTTTTTTTTTTGTTGTTGTTCTGTGTTACAATTTATTCCATATCTCTGTTTCTTTGATGAATTCCAATAGGAAGGCAAATATTTTTGTTTGAATTGAGATTGTAGGGTGATTTAAAATTAAGTTCAGAGTAAATTCGTTAATATTTATGTTTCTAAGTTTTTCAAAGAATTTTTCTCGTTGTGAGTCATATTTTGCACAATTTAATATAAGGTGTGAGCAATTTTCAGTAATATTGCATTTTGTACATTTGGGTGAGGTACTTAATTTGAGTAAGAATTTTGATTTATTTAAAAGAATTGTATCTGTTCTTAGCCGAAATATGATTTTGGATTCATGTCTGGAAAATGGTAATTGTAGGAAGGTATTAATTTTGTTGGAAAGTTCAAATCTGAAATTTGGTTTGAAGATAGAGTGAAATTGAACATGTTTTTCTAAAATTTTGAATTCTAATTGTTTTATTTCTTTTTTAACATGTATATAAAAATTGTGTGTTGGCGAGATGTTATCATAATCATGTGCTGATTTTGCTATGTTATCTACATATTCATTTTCTTTAAATCCAGAGTGTCCTGGTATCCAACAAAGTTGAATATGGTTATTTTTTTCATTTAGGTTTTCATTATAAAGTTTTAGGAGTGTATGTGTGTAGTATGGATATGTGGTGTATGTGTTGTCTTGTATTAATGTGTGTATAGCACTTTTAGAATCAATGAATATAACTATTGATTGATTTGTTAAATTGTCTAATGTCCAGTTAAGTGCGGCAAATATTGCATAAATTTCAGCATGCAATATCTGAGTAAAATCAGGCAATTTGTATGCTAATGATATGTTGTGTGATGGAATATATACAGCAGCACTGGATGACCCAGAATCTTTTATGTAGGACCCATCTGTGTAGATTTCCAAACAATTGTTAAATTTTTCAGATTTAAAATTAATGAATAATTGATATAGAGCTTCATTAGAAATTTCATTTTTTGAATTTAAATGTGGAATCTCTGTATAAACTACTGGGAGTTTGTAACACCATACTGCTACAGATTCAGTAATGTCTCCTCGCAGTTCATCTTTAGTTAGTTTATTAAAGAATTCTTTTAATAATTCATTTTCTTCGATTTTTTTATAGAATATGAGTCTTTTAAAGTTTAGATAAAATGGGTGGTCTGGTAGTTTATAGTGGAGTCTTGTGTAATATTTTAAGATTAAAATTGAATGCCTAATTTCAAATGGAGGAATGGCTGTTTCAGCCAGAAGAGCTAATGTTGGACAAAATTTTGGTAAGCCTAAAGCAATTTTTAAACATTTGTTTTGAATAACATTTAATTTCTTTAAGTTAGTTAAATTAGGTTTGTCTATAAGGTCTAATCCATATTCCATTTTTGATCTGATTAAATTTAAGTAGAGTGTAATTAAGGTTTTTTGATCAGTACCTTCTTTTTTGAATGCAAAGTATTTAAAAATGTTTAGGAGTTTTGAACCAGAATTGTAAGCTTTCTCCAGATGAGAGTTCCATATTAATTTTGAGTCTAAGTTAAATCCCAATAATTTACATTTGTTGACTTGATTAATAGATTGCGAGTTAATTTTTAAGAGAAATTTTGGATTATAATGCTGCTTCACCAAACTCAGCTTCACCAAACCCGGCTTATCCACGTCTATAGAAGTAAATACAAAAAGTTTTATCTGTGTTAATTGTTAAATTCCATTTGTTACAATAATCTATTAGTTTGTCTAATTGTTGTTGTGTTTTTTCTTGTAGAGTATATTCATTTTTGTCTGATACCCAGAAGGTAAGGTCATCAGCATAGCTTGTAAAGTTAAATTTTTTATCAAAAATCTTTTTGATGTCATGTAAGTATAAATTAAAAAGAACAGGGGATAAGGTAGATCCTTGTGATAATCCTTGTGTAATGTTATAAGACTTAGAGTAGGTTGAGTTTAATTTAACCTTTAATTTTCTGTTTCTCAAAAATTTTGCTAGGAATTCTATTAATTTATAGTCTAATTTAGCTTTACACAGTTTGAGTAGTAAATGTTCTATGGAAACTGTATCAAAAGCCTGTGATAGGTCTATTGACACAGCTAGTACTGTTTTTTTCTTTTTATTGGCAGAGTAAATATCATTTAGAAAAGGATATTCAGGAGCATCTGTTTGAGAAAAAAAGTTTTTCTTGAGAATAGTGAAGTGATATGAATTATGAATTTATTGTGAAGTGATATGATATGAATTATGAAATTATTGTGCATTTTGTGATAATAGTTTTAAGAAAATAGCTAGGCCCAGGCGTAGAATGTATGAGGAGGAATTAGAGAGTCAAATAGGGAATACTGCAATATTTCTATTCTAGCTAGGAGTGACTTTTATTTATGTTCAATTATATTTCTGTGACCCACCTCCCTTCACTTTCGGAGGATACAAATGACACGAACATCATAACAACATACAGCACACAGGGAACGGTGGGACAAATGAGTGGAAATACCAATGGATTTAATTAGGATGTACTATGTAAGTATATTTTTGATAATTGCTGCAGATAAGCTGATTCACGGTTTGTTGAATTTTATATGTGTATTGCATTTTTGAGATTTCTTAGTGAAGATTAAAGGAGCTATAATTGCATTGTGAATATAGTAATCGTGTTAATAGTCAAGTAATTATTGAACCGCGAGAGTCGTAAGAAATTGTTTTTGGAGAGATACGTTTTGTTGAGGCTATTAGATATTTTGTTTATGGAGAGTAGAGAAGTACCTAGTTTTTGTTAGAATTGTTTGTTTGATTTGTAAGAGTATTGCATAATATTAGATAGCTTATCTGTTAGCATTGGTTTTGGAAATTACATATGGCCCCTACACCACACCTCCACCAGACCCCGCCCCCTGGTGGACTCATCTTAGAAGGCTTTGTGACCTCATAAATGACTACCACGGTGACAGCAACTGGTCAGCCGCTGGTGTCTTCAAACAGTTTGAAAATGTAACCAGTTTGGCGAAATGGGAACTGAGAGAGATGGCAATTATCGCCCGCTCAAAGTTACGAGGGACGGCGACCGATTTCATCAACGCTTCCCAGGAACTGCGAAAGGAAGAAGAGTACGACGTTTTTAAGAAGGCAGTTCTCCAGCGTTCGAGATAGTGGAACCATTGACCATACGGCTCAATAAATTTTCCACCCCTCGATTTAATGCGCATCACTCCTTTGCCAACAGCAGATAGGGGAGAGAGTGGTAGAATATGTGTCGAGGAGTAGGGTGGCAGCAAACAAAGTATTTCAACAGAGTGAGGAGCGAATTAGAATAGCTAAATTTGTAGAGGGACTTACACCTTATATTAAGAGGACGGTGCTCTCACATAGCTCTGAGATGCTGGAAGTGGCGATAAGGAAAGCATTATCGGAAGAAAGTAACGAAGTCCTCACAAATCATTTGCCCTTACTCCAGGTAGTAGGTTCTAACCCAGCTTCACCAAACCCGGATCCTCATACTTCACAGGAATTAGAGACTCCTTTAAATGCTGCCTCAATCCAACAGGTACAGGAGAGCTTGTCCACCTTAACAGAACAGCTAAAAGAGTTGGAATCCAGGACTCGAGTATCGAACCTGTCCCTCGAGCAGTGTTCCCACCGAAGAGCAAGCCAGGTTTGGCCAAGGCTCCGAGAGATCACGTGTTTCGTCTGCGGTAGACTCAGTCACCTTGCACAGCAGTGAGGGTTTAGATCATCTGTACAACCACATAATCTAGCAGTAGCTTTTGAGCGGCTGCAGCACGCTTGAAGCGTAGGGCGACCGTATATGGCTCAGTCAATGGCGTCAGCTTCTCGGCAGGAACAGCAAAGTGGTCAAAGGAAGAAACGTAGTCACTCACACGACTCTGAACTAACATGGGGAGGAAAGGTTGGATGCGTTTCCCAGAACACCGGCGAGAGTCCCAGCATCCAGATTGTCTCATGTGCCATCTTGGGCAATGATCAGAATGCTCCCATCATTTCTAGCTATATAGAGAATATGATGGTCTCCGTACTCCTAGACATGGGCACCACCCTGTCTGTCATAAACAGAAATTGTTTCCAGCGTTTGAAACCTCAGATTAAAAAAAATGGTCCCATGGTCACGAGATTTGAAGGCAATTGGTAGAAACCAACTCACCGTTATCGGCCTGCTTATGGTAAGCCTGACCATACATGGCCAAACCTTCAGTCACCTGGTGGTGGCACTTGATATCGACACTGCCAATTACGACCTGATCGTAGGCTGCGACATTTTGAAGGGCATGGTTATATTATCGATTTTCATTCTGACATTTTAAGGCGAGAGGAGAATGGAAACTCAGGGGAAAGCGATACCCTCATCCCTCCTCCGTTCACGAATATATTGTCCCCTGTCTCGGAGACCCCACAACCAGTGGCTACGGGTGGGATGGTGAACAAATTGTGCATATCCCTCGAATGGAGCGGATTGCACTGATCAGGTGTCCAGTCTCGCAGTTGAAAGAACAGACCGTTCTAGTGCAATCACACACCAAGTTGAAAGAAAACTCCATTTGGGTGGCTAGGTCCGTTAATAAGATCACCAATGCCGGTTTATTGAATGTACGGGTGGCCAACCCCTTAAACAATCCCATTAGGCTGAACGAGAAGATGATCATTGCCCATATAGAAACTGTTGACCCCGAGTAGATCTATGCCCTCGGCGTCAGAGGGAATCACACCCCTCAGCCCTTATCACTGTCGGACTTTCAATTGGACCACCTCCAATCCCGGGAACGGAAAAAGTTAGGCCAATTACCAATGCGCAACAAAGATGCTTTTGCCAGGGGCATGGATGACCCTGGCTGGGACCACGGTGGTTTACCACGAGATACATCTCACCGACAGGCAGCAGTGTGACAAAGGGTCTATCGGTTACCCTTTGCTCTACAAAATGAGCTGGATCGGCAGATCGACGAATTACTTGCAAATGAAATCATCTCTGAAAGCGCTCCCCCATTTGCCCCCCCATAATGTTACTAAAGAAGACGTACAACACGTATCGGTTTTATGTAGACTACTGGGCCTAAACCCAAAAACCATAAACGACTTGTACCCTCTGCCTCTGATAAACGAGATTATTGACCAGCTGGCGCATGCAAAGTGTTTTAGCTCCTTAGACATGGTGTCTGGATATTGTCAGGTCCTTGTTCACCCTCAAGACTTGAGAAAACGTCATTTATTAGCAGAAAACGGCTGTTAGAATTCAACTTTTTACCGTTTGGCCTTCAAAACAGTCCCGCCACCTTTCAGCATCTCCTAGATGGCATCCTCATGCCCATGCGCCACGAACTGGTCCTGGTGTATTTGGACGACATTATGGCCGCCTCCCAGACCTTCGATGAACACACCGACAAGTTGCAGAAGGTGTTTGATTTTCTGCAGGCTTTCAACCTTAAGTTGAATCCATCAAAGCGTCAGTTTTTGAAACAGTCCCTGACTTATTTAGGGCATTTTATTACGGCAGACGGAGTAGAACTTGATCCCCGGAATTTGGAAGCATTCGAAAATTTCTGTAAGCCCAGATCTGTGCGAAATATCTGGGCTTTCCTCAGACTGACCGGGTACTACTGGCGGTTTATCGAGCGTTACGCCGATCTCACCCCCCTTGGTAGCCCTGTTAAAGAAAGATGCTAAATTCGCATGGACCCCCGAGGCGGAGGCAGCGTTCCAGTATTTGAAGCGTAAGCTCATAACCGAATACGTCCTTTTATACTCCGACTTCGGGAAGAAGTTTTTCCTGTCCACAGACGCCTGTGACATCGCGGTTGCCAGCATATTGGGACAGGAGACGGATGATGGTTTCCGCCACACTGTAGCCTACGCCAGCAGAAAACTGAAGCCCCCTGAGACTCGATATTCGACAATAGAGAAAGGAGCACTAGTCATCAAATTCGCCATCACACACTTCAAGCAATACTTCTACGGATGACAGTTTACGGTAGTCTCCGATCATGCAACCTTTACCTACTTAATGAAACTCAAAATCCATCCAGTTGGTTGGCCAGGTGGAACTTGACGCTGCAGGGCTACGAATTCAATGTGATCTACCGTCCTGGGAAAAAGATGTCCCAGCCGATACCCTGTCCTGACACCTATGGCAATGGATGAGCAGCCACCTTCCCTGAGCCCTTTGGGCGACATGGCCCGGCTGAGGGAGATGCAGCTAGAGGACACCCCGCTGAATGAATTTATAGATGCCCTGGAGAATCGAACCCAGTCCCAACCTGCACAGTCTCTGGAATAATTCTACATGCGAGATGGGATGTTTTTTCATTTCACGGTCCCACACCTTCAGAGCACCCGAACCAACATGAATGAACAGCTGGTGACCCCAAAGAGTACATTTAGGGGGGGACATTTAGGCTGCTCGACCATCTGCGAATGGGGCTGCGAAACGACTCAATGAATCGATCACCTCCACCTTGTTCCATCTAGTAGACGAAAAGAATCACCTGTGGGATGAACACCTGCCATTTGTTCTGATGGCCTATCGCAGCACTACCCACTGCTCTACCCAGGAAACTCCGTATTATCTCCTGTATGGCAGGGATGTGGCCCTTCCATATTAACTCTGGCACGCCCAGGACCTATCCACCTATGAAAATACCTTCAATTACGGGGAACAGCTGGCCCAACGGCTGAATTGGACATATGGAGTTGAACAGAAGAATTTAGAAGAGTCCGCGGAACAACAGGAACGACAGAGACAGAGGGTGGCCGTTGATAAAGATATAAGGATGGCTGACCTCGTCTTCTTACACAGCCCCCGGGTTCCTCGGCGAAATACCCGGAAGCTTTCCAAATTATCCACGGAACCATGGCGCATGCTGCAAAGGTGACGACCGTCAATTCAGTATCAGCCTATATTTCACAATCACCATATCAGATTAAGGAGAGAATAGGATTTTCCAGCAGTAATGCCTGTTCTCCTCTTTATCTGATGGCACACTTTACTACATCTGTGACACAACTCCCGAGATAAACTGAGACATTCCAGACAACCGATTCTGTGGAAAATAATTGCAGTACCCCAGTTTCGATCATTTTAATCTTCTTCATCATCAACGTAACATGTTACTAACTTGCCTGCTTACCCGTCGCATCAATTGCTCTACGAAAGAGTTCACCCCATGTACTACAAGGCTTAGTCGCATTAATAGACTTTTAATAAATAACAACGGTAATGTTAAATTTTTCATCATCATCATCATCATCATCATCATCATCATCATCATCATCATCATCATCATCATCATCATCATCGTCGTCGTCGTCGTCGTCGTCGTCGTCGTCGTCGTCGTCGTCGTCGAGCAGCCATGGGATACGGAGGTCCAACCAGACAGTGCAATTTAGTTCTCCATGCAAGACTATCCTGAGCTACATCTACTGCATCTGGCCATTGCACACCAATTCTAACAAGGTCCTGTTTGATTGTCTGCCCACCGCATCCTAGGTCTTCCCTTCTTTCTGAGGCCTTTAGGCACACTGTTCATAACCGTATTCGCTAATCTGTAATTATCCATACGGGCAACATGGCCAAATCAACGGAGTCTCTCTTTGCACAATATGCTGCTTAAAGGAGGTTGCAAACTCCTTTGCCTAACCTCATCATTAGTTAGAAATTTGAACCACTTAATGCCCAAAATACTGCGTAAGCATCTGGAATCAAAAGCATCTAGTTTCCTGTTATCTTGTTTGCAAAGTGTCCAAGTTTCACTACCATAACTAACCCTAGAAAGAACCAAACTATTATACAGTCTAATTTTAGTCTTTAGGTTTATTTTATTTTATTTTTTTATATTTTATTCTTTCTCCACACTCTCCATAGATTCTTAAAAGTCCCGGCAGCAATCCCTATTCGTCTGTTAATCTCGTGCTGCACATCACCATTTTCTGTTACATAGCTCCCAAGATAATTAAACTGTGACACCTGCTCAAGACAGCAACCATTCAGATGAACTGAATTACAGCCTGCCTGACCAATTTTCATCAGTTTAGTTTTCTCTCTGTTTATAACCAAACCTATTCTACTACCAGTTTCATCAACAGCTCGAATGAAAGAGTTCATCTCATCAACATCATTTGACAAAAGGGCTGAATCATCAGCATAATCTAAATCAGAAATTTTCATATCTCCAGCCCATTTCAGGCCAAAATCTTTCCCTTGAAGTGAATTTCGCATAACATAATCAATAACCAAGCTAAAGACAAAAGGAGACAAAATGTACCCTTGTCTAACTCCACTAGCAATGCTAAACCAATTGCTGCAAGACGTACCAACTCTCACACACGACTCAGTGTTATTATAGAGAGCTTTCATTATGTTAACTAACTTGTCTGGTATACCATATGATCTCACAATCAACCACAAATCATGACGATCAACAGAGTCGAGAGCCTTTTTGAAATCAACAAAGTTAGCAAACAAAGGTTTCTGAAACTCGAAACATTTCTCAAGAATCTGCCTAAGTGAAAATATCTGATCCACACATCCGCTACCACTTCTGAATCCACATTGCTCATCACGCAATTGCCTGTCAACCAGATTCTTAATTCTATTAAGCACAATCATGGAAAGAACTTTACCTGGAACAGAGAGTAGGCTGATACCCCTATAGTTATCACAAGAACTGCGATCACCTTTTTTGAAAATAGGGATAACAATAGCTCTGGTAAAATCCTTAGGAACCATGTCTTTATCATAAAAGATATTCAGAATTTCAGTCATCCACGCGGTAACCGACACCTAAGCATTTTTGTAGTAATTTCATCTACCCCTGGGGATTTATGAAGTTTAAGTTTAGAAACAGCCAAAATAACTTCAGATTGTGTTATAGGGCGAACATTAAAGCCACCAATGCCTCTATCATCATTTTAAACAATAGGAGTAGAACTAACCACATTGTTTAGAACATCACTGAAATGCTCAGCCCACCTAGCCATGACAGAATCCTCACCTTCTATAACCTTACCTTGTTTATCCTTCCATCCCTGTATACCTGTCCATTTTCTACCACACAAAACATTAACTATCTGGTACAACTCTCTGCTATTGTGCTGTCTAACTGCTACCTCGGGTTTGTCTGCTAAGACATCAAGCCAAAGATTCTTATCAGCAACTAACTGATCTTTTACACGTTTATTAAGTTCTCTGTAATGCTTTCTATTAGGATTAGTAGGGTATTGATTAAGGACATTCCTGCAGTTCTTTCTTTCCGAAATAAGCTCAAGTGCCTTATCACTCAAATAATTCTATCTCTTGTGCTCCTTTTTTCCTAAAAGAGTACTGTTAGTGTCCAAAAAAGCCTGTTTAAAATGATCCCATTCTTCCTCCACTTCAGTAGTAAGGATACCATGACTGTCATAATGATAAGTAACCTATCATAGTAAGCTTTGGCTATTACTGGGTCTTTCAGAGCTTCAGTATTAAAAGTAAAATTTTTAACCCTAACACAACACTTTTTAGGTTTAAGTTGCAAGACACTTTTAACAAGGTAATGGTCAGATCCAATTTCAGCTCCCCTATAAGACCTGGTATTCCTAACAGAACTAGCCCATTTGCTGTTAATTAATATATAATCAATCATATTCTTATGCAGCCCATAGGGTGAAACCCATGTGTACTTATGTATGTCGCGGTGTTTGTAATAAGTGTTAGTTATTCTGAATCCATTGAGTTTACTTAACTTTAGGAGACGTTGCCCATTGCCATTGCAGCTACCATTACCAAATGGGCCTATTACTCCTCCCCAATGGTCAGAGTCAGTACCAACTTTGGCATTGATGTCACCAAGAACAAGGGTAATATCTCCTTTCTTGACAGAATTCAAAATATCCTGAAGTTGTCCATAAAACCTATCCTTCTCATCCTCATCGGCATCGTCAGTGGGGGCATAATAGCAGATAACATTCAAGTCTTTAACGCTTGTCTGATATTTTGCTGTAAGAAACCTTTCATTAATGCACTCATATCCTAGAAGAGCATCACTAGCGTGTCTGCTGAGAAGCAGACCCACGCCTTGGTGATGCTTATTGTCGTCCATCCCTGAAAAGAGAAATTTAAGATTATTTTTAAGAATCTGACCTTTATCTGTCCATCTGGTCTCTTGCAAGCCGAGAATATCTAAATTATAATGGTGGAATTCTTGTGTGATGACAAGGCACTTCTGTGCAGAGGGGATGTTTAAAGAAAGTATGTTTATTGAGAGAGGGAATGCCGACAATATCAAAAAGCCCCCTAATCGCAGACATGGGGCAAAGACCCGTTCCCCCACCACTAAAGGCTGAAGCCATCTACACTGGAAGACTTTCTCCAATGTAGAATTTGTCGATGCCAATAGAAACAAAGAGTTCAGGTGCCTGCGATGACCTCTGTTCAGGATTATCCACCAGCTGATAAGCAAATCCTGTGAATCTATTCACTTGGAGCTGTCAACCCACAAACAAACAGAAAACACAGCGGAAGATTATCCCTCCACAAAAGCCCACCAGTGCAGCAAAATCAGGATCCACATTCGAGCTCAGAGCCATAATTCCGTTCAGGTTGGTATATATGGTCAGCACCAGGACCCTGTGTGGTTGACCACTCCTCAGCAGGGTAGAAAAGAAAAGTAGCCATAGTTGTCCAGATCAGTAGGCCACTCTAATCTGGCAGCCCTCCCCTTCCGTTCACTTCCACAAGAGAGTTTCTCTTTTGAAAGGTACTAACGGTCTGCACCACGAGAAGGACGAGTCGGACATTAGGTGCTAGGCCTGGCCGGTTCTATGCATCATCACAGGGGATTGGTGCATAGCTCTCCTTCCAGTGACTACCTAGCTACCATTACCAAATATTAATTGAATTTTTTGTATCACATAGATTTTAGCAATTGTCCGACTTCTTCCTAATTCAGTATAATTATATTTTGCGAAGTTACTGAGTTAATTGTTATATTTCACTGCAATTGCTTTGAAATATGTTTTTCCAAATTCTTTCCTTGGAGAACAAGTTCCATTGTGTGGAGCAACTCTTTGAATAAGTTTCAGTGTCTTTGTTCTTCGATAGAAGAAAAGGCGAACTCCCAGAAAGAGAACTGTTCCTTGAAGCACGGGATATGAAACGCTTTCCTGAGAATTCTGGAGGACACGGCTGTCTGCTCAAATGCAAGCATTCCTCCCTTCAGAAATGGCTGCAGTGGCGTTCCTCTGCTGTTGGAGGAGGCCAGGTAATGATCTTGGATCATTAAATCTACCTCCTCGATGCTTGAAGAGAGAGGAACTGTTTTCGAAAAGGCAGAAAGAAAGGAACATTCATCGATGTAAAGAAGTAGGTACCTGAGATCTGGGTTGGGATGGGTTGTTTTACCTCTGAGCGGCACTTTTTTGCACACCATGGGCTAAATGGCCAGGTCACATGGAGCCGAAGGCTCAGAGAAGGTTGGGGAGGGGACCCACTGGAACAGCTGTTGGGAGACAGATGGTGCCTCCCGTCAAGGCCACTCAGCATGTTCTTTAACGTGCACAGGGTATGTCTGTCCCGCACACGGTGCCACGGCTTAACGTCCCATCCGACTGACGGCGGCCTTTCCAAGCTCATCGATGTCCCCTACTGACCGTCGGCAGAGCGGGGAATTTTGCGGAGATAAATCTCAACGCTGACCCAGCTGAGACTCGAACCTGGGAACCACAGATTACGAGCTTGGCGTGCTACCTACTGAGCGCCCCCGTCCCCCTGAGGTTTAGAGTTTGCAGTGGTATAAAGTAGTTCGCTTTGGAAAGGGAAAGTTCAGTCAGCACAAAATAAAATGTTCGGAAAGTTAATCCTATTAATAAGACTGCTATCTTCAAATGAGCAAAGGAAAGTGAAAGAATTAGCGGAAGAAGAGACAGGAAAAGTTGAAAGCAGAAGCCGGCAAAATGTATCAAAAAAGGAAAAGAGTGATAAGAACGAAAAAGGTGGATTGAGATAAACAGATAGAAAACAAATCAACACTTGAATATTCTTGCAAAGAGTTAGTTTTCTCAATGCAGACTCATTCAGACAAATTTTCATGATTTTTCTGCAACCTGAAAAAGGTTTCAAGGTGAATCTAAAATTTCAATTTTTTTTAGTAAAGAAATCAGTATAGGGTAAAGTATGGATTTTTGTGAAGATTTTGAAGATTCTAATATATTTTTAAGGTTAATCTGATTTAGGTTATATTTTTTCAGGTTGTTATAAAAGACAGTTCTTTCATCCTTGAAGTGGTCACATTTGAAGATGATGTGGTCGATGGAATGAGGAGAGTTACAGTAAAAACAATTTGGGGGTTCAATCTTTTTCCATTTGAACAACATCACATTTGCTAGTGCACAATTTAATTTAATACATAATATTGCAGTAATTTCTTTCTTTTGTAAGCCATAATTATGAAATTTTGATATTTTTTGAGAAATTGTACATCTATGAGTATGAGTAGCTCTGGTTTCATACCATTTTTGAAGATCTTCTAGGATTTTCTGTTTATTGCTTTTCTTATGTAGATTAAAGAAATAAGGAGAATTATTGGAAATATTCAAATCCTTAGCGTTTTTTGCCAAATTGTCTGCTAAGTCGTTATATTTTAGATTGCAATGTGATGGTATCCATTGTAGGACAATTAAATTATTTAAGTTTAAATGTTCAGAAATAAAAATAAAATTATCATTTAATAAGGAATTAAAGTTGCTTTTATGTGGATTGTTTAATAAAATACCTAAAGATGATTTGCTATCTGAAAGTATAACTATGTTTTTGTTAAAGAATTTTTTTGCCCAGTTAATTGCTAAAATGTTTGCTGATAATTCAGTAACTATAACTGGGTTATAATTTTTAAATTTAAATTGATATTAAAAATTTTCACTTGGGCATACAAAGGCCTCAGAAGAAATAGTTTTTTTCATAGTTAAGAGAACCATCAGTGTAAATTGGTATAAAAGTTTTATATTTACTATCAATGCAATGTTCAGAAAGTGTTTTTAGATTGTCTTGATCTGTAGATTTTTTTGATGTAATACCAGGAATATCTTTATGAATAACTGGTGTAACTGAAATCCAGTATGGGAAGTTTGGATTATAGTTTCCACTTATATTCTTTTTTATTATTTCTATTGCTTGATTTTTTTCTGTAAAATTATATATGGATATGTCTTGAAAATTATTCAAAAGTTTATCTATAATAGGATGATGTTGATTTTTTAATATTATTCTGAAAATTAAATTAGAGAGAAGATTTTTTTTTGTAATTCTAAAGTTGGAATTAAAGTTTCTGCATATACCTACATCCAGATTATATGAGCATTGCAAGAGACCCAGACAATATTTGATAATTTTTGTTTGAATAGCTTCTGAAGTTTTAAGTTTTGTAGCTGATAGTTGATTTAATAATTCAATACCATAAAACTTTTTTTTTAGAATAATAGATTCAAATATTAAGATTAAATTTTTATTCGACCATCTCCATTTAGAAGTTCCAAGATGTCTCAAAAAATTAAACAATTTATTTGATATATCTTTAGCTTTATTAATATATTCATTCCATAATAGTTTTGAGTCAAATGTTATTCCTAAAAATTTCAAATTATTAACTATCTTTATATTTCTATTAATGAATTTAATATTAAAATCTCTAAGTAATTTTTTTTATGAAAATACATGATCACAGTTTTTTCTGTAGAAATTTTTAAATTATAAATTAAACAAAATTGGTTTATTTTATTTAATGTGACTTGTAACCTTTTTTGTATTAAATCTGTATCATTATTTATTGTCCAGAATATTAAATCATCTGCGTATATTCCAAAATTCATGTCAGAAGTAACGATTTTATATATGTCTTTTAGATAAATATTAAATAAACAAGGATATGAAATATCTCCTTGAATTACTCCGTTATTAAATTTATATTCAGAAGAATATATATTTCCAATTTTGACTTTTAATTTTTTTTCTTGTATGAATTGGAAAAGAAATTGATATAAATTATCACATATTTTTAATTCTCTAATTTTTGATAAGAGTACACTGTGAGAGATGGAATCAAAGGCTTTTTCTATGTCAATTGCTACGGCGACCATATATAGCTTATGTTTTAAGGCATATTCCGCATCTGAGATGAAATTAAGTAGCAAATCTTTGGTAGATCGACCATAGCGAAATCCAAAACAAATTTTGCTTAAAATATTATGTTTTTCAATATGCCAGTTTAATCTGTAAATAACCTTCTTTCGAATAGTTTTAGAACATTCGAGCTCAGGCGTATGGGTCTATACGAATTCAATTTCTTCTGAAGGTTTATTTATTTTCTTTAGAAAAATCATATGGTTATCAAACCAGCTATCTGGGTATTGTCTTGAACTCCAGAATTTATTAAACAAATTTAGTAATATTTTTAAACAATTTGGTGGGAGATTTTTTAATAATTTATTCGGTATTTCATCTGGACCAGGAGTTGTTTTGGGTTTTAAACTTTTAATTGCATTTCGTAATTCATACATGGTAAAAGGTAAATTTAAATATTTTGTTTTATTGCAATCAACTGTTTTATGAAAAATATTGGAATTGTTTAATTTTATATTTAATTGATTATTGGGTTTATGATATAAATTAATAAAGTGCTTAGCTACGTCTTCTGTTGTCTCTTGAATATTTTTATTATTTTTTAATGCGTAAGCTTCTATTGGGTTCTTAGGTGTTGTTACGTTGCAGAGACTTTTATATATTTTCCAAAGGTTTGACATCGAGGTCTGTGGTGTATTTTGTTCTGTGAATAATTTCCAATTTAATTTTTGTAAATTTTTTATTTGTTTTTAAATTGCTGCTTCAAGTCGTTTGAAATTAAGACAGTTATGAAATGTTTTTTTATTATTCATATTTCTCTCTACTTTCCTCCTAATCGTTATTAATTTATTAATGAAAATAGTTTGAATATTATTGTTAGGTATTTTTTAATTATTGTTTGAGCATTTGCCTTTTTTTAGCGTTTAGAAAGTTTATTATATCAGTATAGTCATTATGTTCTTCTGTGATTAGGTTAATGTCTTCTTGAAAATTTTTCCAATTTATATTCTTTATGTTAGGTTTTATTGAAATAAAATTAGTGAATTTGATAGTTATAGGAAAATGGTCGCTGCCGTAGCTAAAATAGTTACGGCAGCGTTAAAATAGACCAATCTAAATTTTTTGCAATTTTTTCTGTAAAAAAGGAAACATCAATAATAGAATTTACATTAGATTTCGTTTTATGTGTGGTTAATTTTTGATTAAGAATTAATAATTTATTGTCTTCAATGAATTTAACTAAGTGTTCACTTTTTTTTTCATTTTTAGATTATTTAGATTATTTAGTCTAGTTTGGATGATAAGTACTTCTAAATAGTCATCAATAATTTGTATATCTATTCTACTTTGTGGAAGATTTTTGTTTATACAAGTGGCTATACCACGCGTTTTTTCATTATTTTTTTGTTGGTATGCTACAAAACCATTTAATTTAGGAATCTTACCTGTTATTGTTTCTTGCAAGTATATAATCTGGAAATTATTATATAAAAAAAAACTGTTGAACACCCACAATTTAAAAAATCGATCTTGGGATGTATTATTGGAATACCGACAGATATGTCTGACGATGAATTACTTGATTTATTAGAGGATCAAGGGGTTTTAAGCTTGAGACGAATGTTACATTTCGAGCAAAAATTGATAATCGAAAAGAAACTATTTGTACACCTATCCACAAAGTGATCATCTTAATAAGATGTTTAAGATACTGTGCTTTATGATTAACACTTCAACAGTTCCATTGAAGCATTATTGGTTCTCTAGAGCCCCATGGACCACTATTCAACAAAGATAGTAAGATGTCTTTAATGAGATTAAGTTCGGAACCACATGGTAGGATAAGATCCAAAAATTTAATTAAGAGTTCCACGATGTGACTCTTTGAAGTCGAAGACTGTGTAGAACATCCGCAAACGTCATGACTATGAACTTCAGTTCTTTCGTTAAATAAAGTCTGTCCCTGTTTCTTAAAAATATTAGAGTTCTTGACTCCCGTTATATTTTATTTTGACAGAACCTGCATAATCTGCAGACTGTTTCTGTTTTAAAAATATTGGCATTTCTGTGTGAACGTATTCAGAAGTTGAGATGTACGGAAAAGCAGGGAAATCCTCACCCACTTTGACGTTTCGATTTTCTGCGGAGCACACACCCAGGTCGGCAGAAAGATGATTTTCAATCCTGTAATCTGTACTTTCGTTTCGAGAGGTGATTTCAGGAGAATGTTTGTGCCAGTTATTGTTATGTAAGTTCTTGCTATTTTCCATGTAAATTTTTGCCTTGGTGAATGCTTGATTCCAAGATATTTTTTCATCAAGTTGTATTTCTCAAGCTCTGCAGGTGATTATTCTAGTCAAACAACCAGCCCAGGTTGCGGGATGGGGCCCGCTACAATTAGGGCATTTCAGTTTAGTTGCAGTACATTGTTGATGACTGTGTCTGCCGCTACAACGTTTACAAGTGATTCTGCCTTTGCATGTCGAGACTGCATGGCCAAAATTCCAGCAACGTAGACAGAGGTTGGGCGGCAGCGAATATTTCTTAACAGAGTGTATTCTAAAGCCCACCTACACAAATTGTGGAAGTTTGTCACCTTCAATTTCCAATATCACTTGTGGGTAGGTGTACAAATAGTTTCTTTTCGATTATCAATTTTTTGCTCGAAATGCAACATTCGTCTCAAGCTTAAAATCCCTTGATCCTCTAATAAATCAGGTAATTCATCGTCAGACATATCTGTCGGTATTCCAATAACAGATCCCAAGATTGATTTTTTAAATTGTGGGTGTTCAACAGTTATTTTTATTGATAAAATCTCAGTCAGTTTAAGAATTGTGTCATGCTGTTCCCTAGTTTTCGGAAAGACCAGTAATCTCCTCATGGAGATAATTTTTCCATTAATGTGCTCTCCTAATGACTTATAGATGAACGAAGTGACTTCTTTAATATCTAAGACATTTATGTCTCCATTAACACCTGTGAGAAGAAGTGAAAGATCTTCTGAATTTTTTAATGATTCTGAAATCATCTCAGGTAATTTGAAATTAGCCGTATCCAAAGAGGTAATTATAGCATATTTTTTTTCATGTCCTAAATCAGCATCATTAATTTCTCTCAGTGGTTTATCGGAATAATTGCATTTGTCCTGTTCCATTATTAAAGTCTCAATCTTTGAATCAGTTGTTGTATTTAAAATATTTTGATTATTCACTTTATCACGTGTCTGAATTTTAGACTTTATTAAAGTATCATGATTTTTGACAGGTGGGATGTTTTCAGATTCCTCATTTTCTTCGATTGATTTAACTGGTGAAATTTCAGAGTCGCTTGAAATTTTCAAGTCTCCTGAGGGAATTGAAAAGTCTTGTTCGATATTTTAGGTTCCTTCAAGTTCTTATTAGTAACATTATATGATTTATTTCTTTTTATCCTAATTTTAATAGAGCTTGGTGACGTTTTTTCCTTTTTTGTGCCGTTCTTCATTTTATTTTGGCAGTATCTTCATCCAAAATGAAACAGAATCTTTTCCAACAATCAGTTGAATTCTTTATAGTTCAAAAAAAATTTGTAAAAACTTTAAGTAAAACTCTAAATTCAAAATGACAACAAAAATCAATCGCAAAAGGCACAGCTCACAAAACACGACCGCTACCAACGGTGGCTAACGAACTCATCCGGCGGATTGAGAAAGCCTAAATATATTGGTCGTTGGGCTTGATATTTTCGTATGATAGACAATGGGATACCTCTAATAATTTAGAACGTTGTGATAATTGTTCCCTAGTCTGCTTCTGTTTTGAGAGAAAAAATGCCTTATCCTTTGTTTAATATATGTGTTGCAAAGTCAATAGTACGTTCAATTGAAAATAACAATTACTGTCCCGGGAAGACGACAACTTAGTCCGCCAAACATCCTAACCCTATGAATACAATTGACCATTGTTTATCTCAGATTACTATTAAATCCGCGTGCATTAGTTCTGAAACCTTTGGTCTGACTTCTCCAATTGACAGATAGTCCGCATTCTTTCGTCTCCGAGATCGTAACTCTCGCGCTGCTTCGCGCCGTGGAGGGAGAAGTCTCCAGGGAAAGCAGTTGAGGAGTTCAGCACTCGATGCCTGAATAAAGACCAAACTATACGGGGACGAAGGAAATAGGAAAACATCACAGGACTTAGCTAAGGGACCGGGTGGGAATGAGAGAGGGGAAAACGTCTCAGAAAACATCATATCTTGGTAAATATTTGGAAAAATTCCCCGAGTCGCTTTTGAAATTGCACACAAAAGGACACGACAGAGAGAAGAAGAAAGAAGATAAGAGGAAAAGAAATAGAGTCGCATATTAAATATTTGAGCTTCCGAAGAGCATTTTTGAAAGAAATTTACAACGTGTACGTTCCTCACAAGTCCTCACTCCTCTGCGAAACTTTGAAAAGATTCAAGGAGTTGCTTTCGTAATAACGGATGAAATGGAATTCGAGTAAAATAAAAATCGATTAGAAAAGAAGCAATTTTTTTTTTCTGATGTTGTAGCCAAAAGAAGAAACTAAGAATTCCTTGCAAAGATCTTCGAATGCTTTTCGCCTGACACGACGAAAATAAGAGATTGTTAACGTTTTCGTTACCGAGATCAAAAAGGAAAACATTTAACTCTCCCTCGAGAAAACTTGATTCGGTATCTCTATTGCTGTTTTCAATGATTAGTTGATTTCAACTTGACAGGGAAAAGCTTCCGACTCTTCATTGGCAAACGGGTTCTTCGTGTCGGAGTGTGAGCGGCAATTGGTGAAGCTATGGGGACTATGAGACTATCGACATTTATCAGAGATCATCGGTGAATGGCCCATCAGTCAACCAATCCAATAGGTCAAAGACTTGTGAATCACTTGTTGATCAACCAACGATTTACGAGGGCTGCCCAAGCATCGACAGAGCAAACTCATTGTCTCCCTATTCCTTCCTCTATTGCCATTTACCCTATTCCATTGTTCGTGCGATATAAACGGAAGTACTTCATTTCAGTTACGAGTGTTTAAAGGGCCTACCATTTAGTCATCTATTAATGAAGAATCATATGTCCTTATATTCCATCCCAAGAGTTTGGGACGGGGGTTGACTCAGTCGGTAGCGTGCCAGTATCGTAATCTTCAGTTCCCAGGTTCGAGTCCTAATTGTGCCAGCGTTGAAATTTGCCTCTGCTAAATCCTCACACTGACCACGATCAGAAAGGGGATGACTATGGGCTTGGATAGACAGTCTTTCATCGGATTATACGTAAAGCTGTGTCCGCCATGTGCCAGAGAGCCATACGCAGGGAATATTAAGGAACACCCTGGATGACTTCCACGGGAAGCTATAATCTCTCTTATAACTGTCCAGTGAGTTCCCTTCCCTCAACTTTGTCTGAGCCCTCGGGGTCCTTGTGACCTTGCCATTTAGCCCATTGGGTGTAAATCAAATGCCTCTTAGAGGTTAAGTAACCCAAATCCATCCTGGAATTCAATATGTCTGGCTGTTCTAGATAGTATTATTGATATGATAGAAAATATTGATGTTTTAAATGGTTTAAAAAGAAATTAAGACCTGCTTAAAATATTTCCATTGAGTATAAGCCAGTGAATAAAAAAAAACTATTATTAAGGACATTATAAATTATCCTCCCACTTTCCTGCACATCCCCACTTATCTTCTGATGTCTACGAGATCAAAACTTTGGGTAAATCTGAAATGAAAGATTTCTTCAACAGAGTCATCAAAATGCGAATTCCTATTTCAAGGGAACACGTGGAACTCTTTCATAAAGAATTTAATCAGTCAAAAGGGAATCTCACTTTATCGATACTGAAAATAGTTTCATTCGTGAGATAGAATTCCCCATTCAATTTCATTTTCAATGCTTTATGAAACCGAACCGACTATTTTAAGTTCTTCTTATGTGTCTGCGAAGATGCTGCGATTTTATGAGAGCGTTTCAATGTTCACAAATATGCAAATATCTCTGACGATTTGTTAGCATTCCGAGCTTGATAACGCTAAGTGAATATTGAACACATTTGTTATTCCTCACGAAAATTATTGACTTGTTAAATTGCCCTCAGATAACAGGAATTAAGAATTTTTTTTTAAATAGCAGAAGAGTTCGCTTCCATTTGATGATTTGAAATCGATATCCTGTTTAATACGTATTTGAATTTCCGAAATATTTTGGTAATTTTTATTAACTGTGATAAATGCGCTTCATCACTGCATTTGAATTTTCTAAAATCTGCTTTGAAGAAACAATAGCGGTAAATTTGTTTTAGAGGAATTCATAAATAAGTGATGAACTTCGATGCTTTAATTTTTTGGGCATTGTCAATATCGAAATATATAACTTAAAAAACTAACAGTTCAACAAGGTGAAAATTGAAACCGAACATAGTGTTCATTACTAAGTTATTAGCACAATCATTTTAACTTCAAAAGAAGATAAAACGCCGGAAAACATTTTTGACGGATAAAAGGTCGTTTCGGTGCCTTGTGTTGTTAATAAGAATTGAGAGTTTGATTTCATTTTTTTCAATAGGTTTACGATCAAATCATCATCATCATCAAGCAGCCATGGGCTACGGAGATCCAACCAGATTGTGCAATGTAGTTCTCCAAGCAAGTCTATCCTGAGCTACATCTGCTGCATTTGGCCACTGCACACCAATTCTAACAAGATGCTGTTTGACATTGTCTGCCCACCGCTTCCTAGAATTCCCTCTTTCTGAGGCCTTTAGGCACACACACAAATTACCAAAATATTTCGGAAATTCAAATACGTATTAAACAGGAAATCGATTTCAAATTATCAAATGGAAGCGAATTCTTCTGCTATTTAAAAAAAGAATTCTTAATTCCTGTTATCTCAGGGCAATTTAACAAGTCAATAATTTTCGTGAGGAATAACAAATTCTCTGATATCCCTATTCGTTAATCTAAAGTTATGCATACAGGCAACATGGCCAAACCAAAGGGGGTTGCCGACTCCTTTGCCTAACCTCATCATTACTTACAAAGTTGAACCATCGTTTAATGCCTAAGATATGCGTAAACATCTAGAATCAAAAGCATCTAATTTCCTGTTATCTTGTTTACAGAGGTTCACGTTTCAGTACCATTACTAACTCTAGAAAGAACCAACTATTACACAGTCTAATTTTAGTTTTTAGGTGTATACGCCTATTTCTCCACACTCTCCATAGATTCTTAAAAGTCCAAGGATTACACAAGCAGATTTAACAAATATTTATCAAATCTTTAACTCAAACTCTCCAAACTATATAAGAGATGATACGCAAGAGATGATAAGCTTTAATGGGAAGAGAGAAATAGGGAGGTTATACTCCCCCTATTAAAAGATACTCACTCTGGTAAAATTTATGAATTTTCCCTTTTTTTCTGGAGAGGGAGATTAAAATTACGAGAAAAACCTTTACGTTACCTAAATAATGTTAAGAGAAATTAAACCTTAAATGCAACCTTTTTAGTTATACACACTATCTGCTCTATTAGGTATTTAAGTCAATGAATTCTCTTACCATCGTACTTTCCATAGGTTTCATACTTCAACTAAAACATTTCATATCTCAAACTTTTCAATTATCTTCCGCTGGTACACTTTTCCCCGAAGGAGTTCAGCGAAAACGATAATTTCATAAATAATAGTAAAGAGAGACTTGAGGCAGATTTTCATTTGTTAGAAGCATATTTCTCTGTATTAAAATTACATTAAAATATTAAAAATACTTTTAACACACATAAATATGTATATAACGTATATCCGAAAAATAGTGGCGGAATTTCGAGAACCAATATGCAGGAAATAATATAAATATTCAAAAAAGTAATATTTTAATTGAAAACGTAATTCAAATAGTTTTGAAAGAATTAGTGATTTTGCACACGTGCACAACCCTTCTTGCCATACGCGCTGTATCTCTCGCTACTTGCTCAGTTGCTTCTCTTTAAAATGTTCAGGTCCCGAATTTCCTCTATGTAAACATAATTCTTTATAAAGCCCTACAAGGAAAAAATTAGGGCATGTCAAATTAGGGCTCCATAGAATAGAATCACCTTGTCAATCCATGGTCTGTAAATGGTAGCTAGATAGTCACTGGAAGGAGAGCTATGCACCAATCCCCTGTGATGATGCATAGAACCGGCCAGGCCTAGCACCTAATGTCCGACCCCGACTTCTCGTGGTGCGGACCGTTAGTAACTTTCAAAAGAGATACTCTCTTGTGGAAGTGAACGGAAGGGGAGGGCTGCCAGATTAGTGTGGCCTACTGATCTGGACAACTATGGCTACTTTTCTTTTTTTTCTACCTGCTGAGGAGTGGTCAACCATACAGGGTCCTGGTGCTGACCATAAAAACCTACTGGACTGGACAGATATATGGCTCTGAGCTTGATTATGGATCCTGATTTTGCTGCACTGGTGGGCTTCTGTGGAGGGAAAATCTTCCGCTGTGTTTTCTGTTTGTTTGTGGGTTGACAGCCCCAAGTAAATAGATTCACAGGATATGTTTATCAGCTGGTGGATAATCCTGAGCAGAAGTCATCGCAGGCACCTGAACTCTTTGCTTTATTGGCATCGTCAAATTCTACATTGGAGGAAGTCTTCCAGTGTAGATGGCTTCAGCCTTTAGTAGTGGGGGAACGGGTCTTTGGCCCATGTCTGCGATTAGGGGGCTGTTTGATATTGTCGGCATTCCCTCTCTCAATAAACATAGTTTCTTTAAACATCCCACTAACCATTTTCTCTCCATAGGTAGTTGGAATGTGAGGACTCTGCACAGAGCTTTTTCTCTTGATGTCCTCACACAAGAATTCCACCGTTATAATTTAGATATTCTCAGCTTGCAAGAGACCAGATGGACAGATAAAGGTCAGATTCTTAAAAATAATCTTAAATTTCTCTTTTCAGGGAGGGACGACAATAAGCATCACCAAGGCGTGGGTCTGCTTCTCAGCAGACACGCTAGCGATGCTCTTCTAGGATATGAGTGCATTAATGAAAGGTTTCTTACAGCAAAATTTCAGACAAACGTTAAAGACTTGAATGTTATCTGCTGTTATGCCCCCACTGAGGATGCCGATGAGGATGAGAAGAATAGGTTTTATGAACAACTTCAGGATATTTTGAATTCTGTTAAGAAAGGAGATATTACCCTTGTTCTTGGTGACTTCAATGCCAAAGTTGGTACTGACTCTGACCTTTGGGGAGGAGTAATAGGACCTTTTGGTATTGGTAGCTGCAATGGCAATGGGCAACGTCTCTTAAAGGTAAGTAAACTCAATGGATTCAGAATAACTAACACTTATTACAAACACCGCGACATACATAAGTACACATGGGTTTCACCTGATGGGTTGCATAAGAATATGATTGATTACATATTAATTAACAGCAAATGGGCTAGTTCTGTTAGGAATACCGGGGCATATAGGGGAGCTGAAATATTTAACAAGGTAATGGATCTGACCATTACCTTGTTAAAAGTGTGTTGCAACTTAAACTTAAAAAGTGTTGTGCTAGGGTTAAAAAATTTACTTTTAATACTGAAGCTCTGAAAGATCCAGTTATAGCCAAAGCTTACCATGATAGGTTACTTAGTCATTATGACAGTCATGGTTTGCTTACTACTGAAGTTGAGGAAGAATGGGATCATTTTAAACAGGCTTTTTTGGACACTAACAGTACTCTTTTAGGAAAAAAGGAGCAGAAGAGGCAAAATTATCTGTGTGATAAGGCACTTGAGCTTATTTCGGAAAGAAAGAACTGCAGGAATGCCCTTAAATAATATCAATACCCTACCAGTCCTTATAGAAAGCATTACAGAGACCTTAATAAACTTGTAAAGGATCAGTTAGCTGCTGATAAGAATCTTTGGCTTAATGGTTTGGCTGACAAAGCCGAGGAAGCAGTTAGACAGCAGAACAGCAGAGAGCTGTACCAGATAGTTAACGTTTTGTGTGGTAGAAAACGGACAGGCATACAAGGATTGAAGGATAAACAAGGTAAGGTTATAGAAGGGGAGGATTCTGTCATGGCTAGGTGGGCTGAGCATTTCAGTGATGTTCTAAACAATGTAGTTAGTTCTACTCCAATTGTTTGCAATGATGATAGATGCATTGGTGGCTTTAATGTTGGCCCTATAACACAATCTGAAGTTATTTTGGCTGTTTCTAAACTTAAACTTCATAAATCCCAAGGGGTAGATGAAATTACTACGGAAATGCTTAGAGCTGGGAATGTTTCGGTTACCACTTGGATGACTGAAATTCTGAATATCTTTTATGATAAAGGCACGGTTCTTAAGGATTTTACCAGAGCTATTATTATCCCTATTTTCAAAAAAGGTGATCGCAGTTCTTGTGAAAACTATAGGGGTATCAGCCTACTCTCTGTTCCAGGTAAAGTTCTTTCCATGATTGTGCTTAATAGAATTAAGAATCTAGTTGACAGTCAATTGCGTGATGAGCAATGTGGATTCAGAAGTGGTAGGGATGTGTGGATCAGATATTTTCACTTAGGCAGATTCTTGAGAAATGTTTAGAGTTTCAGAAACCTTTGGTTGCTAGCTTTGTTGATTTCAAAAAGGCTTTCGATTCTGTTGATCGTCATAATTTGTGGTTGATTGTGAGATCATATGGTATACCAGACAAGTTAGTTAACATAATGAAAGCTCTCTATAATAACACTGAGTCGTGTGTGAGAGTTGGTAAGGCTTGTAGCAATTGGTTTAGCATTACTTCCGGTGTTCGACAAGGGTGCATTTTGTCTCCTTTTCTCTTTAGCTTGGTTATTGATTATGTTATGCGAAATTCACTTCTAGGGAAAGATTTTGGCCTTAAATGGTCTGAGATGCGAAAATTTCTGATTTAGATTATGCTGATGATTTAGCCCTTTTGGCAAATGTTGTTGATTAGATGAACTCTTTCATTCGAGCTGTTGATGAAATTGGTAGTAGAGTAGGTTTGGTTATAAACAGAGAGAAAACTAAAGTGATGAAAATTGGTCAAGCAGGCTGTGATTCAGTTAATCTGAATGGTTGCAGTCTTGAGCAGGTGTCACAGTTTAATTATCTTGGGAGCTATGTAACAGATAATGGTGATGTGCGGCATGAGATTAACAGACGAATAGGGATTGCTGCCGGGACTTTTAAGAATCTATGGAGAGTGTGGAGAAATAGGCGTATAACCTAAAGACTAAAATTAGACTGTATAATAGTTTGGTTCTTTCTAGGGTTAGTTATGGTAGTGAAACTTGGACACTTTGTAAACAAGATAACAGGAAACTAGATGCTTTTGATTCCAGATGCTTACGCAGTATCTTGGGCATTAGGTGGTTCAACTTTGTAACTAATGATGAGATTAGGCAAAGGAGTTTGCAACCTCCTTTAAGCAGCATATTGTGCAGAGACTCCGTTGGTTTGGCCATGTTGCCCGTATGAATAATTATAGATTGGCGAATAGGGTTATGAACAGTGTGCCTGAAGGCCTGAGAAAGAAGGGGAGACCTAGGATGCGGTGGGCAGACAATGTCAAACAGGACCTTGTTAGAATTGGTGTGCAGTGGCCAGATGCAGTAGATGTAGCTCAGGATAGACTTGCTTGGAGAACTAAATTGCACGTCTGGTTGGACCTCCGTAGCCCATGGCTGCTTGAGGATGATGATGATGATGATGTCAATCCATCTGTCAGGAAACGTTGTATTAAGCATTTGCGTAATATCTCATGCAAAACGTGTCAGTGCATTATCTTCTCTGGTGGTGTTCACCGGTGAAACTTTGAGTGGGAGAATGTACATGTACAATATTTAATGCAATCCCCTTGTGCATTTGGGCACAGTGCTTCCCAAGATCTCACCATTATTTGTTGGACACCCTGTATATTAAGACAAAAGTTCTTCGTATGCGTTTCACATATCTACTGTGTATTTTCACACTGTTGTCTCAAACAATAATCAAAGAGCAATTCAGTGTCTGACAAATGACTGCTCTCTGAGAACACACAAGGTTTTGGTGAATCACGTAAGGAGAAGTTTTTCAATACTTATATCCATATCTATGACTGTTGAAAAGTATGTTAAGGGTTTTTTTGTGTGTAATTTTTTTGTACGGAGAAAAATACTCCTAACAAATGAAAATCTGTCTGAGGTCTTTCTTTGCTGTCATTCATAAAATTATCTTCTTCGAAGGACTGGTTTTAGATAAATCATAGTAGCAGCTGGTAAGTAAAAAGTTTGAGATAAGAAATGTCTTAGTCTCAGTATGAATGTGGTATGTAGCTTAGTCTAAGTATGGAAAGTAGGATAGCAGGATGTTAATTGATGTAACAGCGCAGATAGCGTTTAAATAAAAAGGTTATATTTAATGTTTAATATAACCTTTTTAGTTAAACACCACTGTAGTCACTGTGGTAGTAATTTGGAAAATATTTTGCATAAATTAATAGTAAGAGGAACCCGTGTAGCAGGTTTTGGTGAATTCTTTGACATAGAAATGTTGAGTTCGTATAGCAATAAAAGAGGAAGTATCGAAGCTCCTTCCCATTCATTCTCTGATATTCCTTCTGAAGTGCATTACCTACTTCTTCTCTCAAGGTAAAGCCTTATGCCTTTGAATTGTTCATAACTCAACCAACTCTTAACTTCTCACATTGAAAATTAATCTTCTGAAACGTTCTATAGCTCAAGGCAGCGACTCTTCTGTAAAGAGTCTTCCGTTGAATCTCAACTCAAATTGTATCAAAATCAGGATTCTTGACTGTAACTGAACTCAAGGAGTGTGTTAGAATTGAGCACTCACAAATCAGCACACGTAGGCTATGAACAGTCTTGAATAGAGATTCAGTTCACGTAGGCTATGGACAGTCTTGAATAGAGATTCAGTTCACGTAGGCTATGAACAGTCTTGAATAGAGATTCAATTCACGTAGGCTATGAACAGTCTTGAATAGAGATTCAGTTCACGTAGGCTATGAACAGTCTTGAATAGAGATTCAGTTCACGTAGGCTATGGACAGTCTTGAATAGAGATTCAGTTCACGTAGGCTATAAACAGTCTTGAATAGAGATTCAGTTCACGTAGGCTATGAACAGTCTTGAATAGAGATTCAGTTCACGTAGGATATGAACAGTGTTGAATAGAGATTCAGTTCACGTAGGATATGAACAGTGTTGAATAGAGATTCAGTTCACGTAGGCTATGAACAGTCTTGAATAGAGATTCAGTTCACGTAGGCTATGAACAGTCTTGAATAGAGATTCAGTTCACGTAGGATATGAACAGTATTGAATAGCGATTCAGTTCACGTAGGCTATGAACAGTCTTGAATAGAGATTCAGTTCACGTAGGCTATGAACAGTGTTGAATAGAGATTCAGTTCACGTAGGCTATGAACAGTCTTGAATAGAGATTCAGTTCACGTAAGCTATGAACAGTCTTGAATAGAGATTCAGTTCACGTAGGATATGAACAGTATTGAATAGCGATTCAGTTCACGTAGGCTATGAACAGTCTTGAATAGAGATTCAGTTCACGTAGGCTATGAACAGTGTTGAATAGAGATTCAGTTCACGTAGGCTATGAACAGTGTTGAATAGAGATTCAGTTCACGTAGGCTATGAACAGTGTAGAATAGAGATTCAGTTCACGTAGGCTATGAACAGTGTAGAATAGAGATTCAGTTCACGTAGGCTATGAACAGTCTTGAATAGAGATTCAGTTCACGTAGGCTATGAACAGTCTTGAATAGAGATTCAGTTCACGTAGGATATGAACAGTATTGAATAGAGATTCAGTTCACGTAGGCTATGAACAGTCTTGAATAGAGATTCAGTTCACGTAGGACATAAACAGTATTGAATAGAGATTCAGTTCACGTAGGCTATGAACAGTCTTGAATAGAGATTCAGTTCACGTAGGCTATGAACAGTCTTGAATAGAGATTCAGTTCACGTAGGATATGAACAGTCTTGAATAGAGATTCAGTTCACGTAGACTATGAACAGTCTTGAATAGAGATTCAGTTCACGTAGCTATGAACAGTCTTGAATAGAGATTCAGTTCACGTAGGACATAAACAGTATTGAATAGAGATTCAGTTCACGTAGGCTATGAACAGTCTTGAATAGAGATTCAGTTCACGTAGGCTATGAACAGTCTTGAATAGAGATTCAGTTCACGTAGGATATGAACAGTCTTGAATAGAGATTCAGTTCACGTAGGCTATGAACAGTCTTGAATAGAGATTCAGTTCACGTAGGATATGAACAGTATTGAATAGAGATTCAGTTCACGTAGGCTATGAACAGTCTTGAATAGAGATTCAGTTCACGTAGGACATAAACAGTATTGAATAGAGATTCAGTTCACGTAGGCTATGAACAGTCTTGAATAGAGATTCAGTTCACGTAGGCTATGAACAGTCTTGAATAGAGATTCAGTTCACGTAGGATATGAACAGTCTTGAATAGAGATTCAGTTCACGTAGACTATGAACAGTCTTGAATAGAGATTCAGTTCACGTAGCTATGAACAGTCTTGAATAGAGATTCAGTTCACGTAGGCTATGAACAGTGTTGAATAGAGATTCAGTTCACGTAGCTATGAACAGTCTTGAATAGAAATTCAGTTCACGTAGCTATGAACAGTTTTGAATAGAGATTCAGTTCACGTAAGCTATGAAAAGTGTTGAATAGAGATTCAGTTCACGTAGACTATGAACAATCTTGAATAGAGAAGGAAACTTGTTTTTATGTGAGTGGGATAAGAACCCAAGAAAGTAAAACTTACCGTGCTTAGTAAACCGTAATGGTGGTCAATTGATCGATGTACATAGTCAAGGATGTTTCATCTCTTGCATTCTTCTGTTACTGTCATATCCAATGAACTGACTCCATGACACATTGCTCATTGCTGTTGACAAAGGAGGTCATTCTCTGCTGACGTAGCTCAAAGGACATGTTAACAGGATGTCGTGGAATAAAATCCCATCCTTTCAAGAGAACCTTTCCTCTGTGATTCTCACGGAGCATTTCGTCTTTGCTAATTAAACAAACTACTTCGTGAGAATGACTCAGTTCTGAACACCGTGATGTCCTTTAACCGAATGGTCGCCGGATAACGGAAGGTGAAGAAAAGAGGGTTTTAAAAACAGTCAGGTGGGTTTGTGGATATAAATCCTTTAAGTATTACCTCCAGATGTTGGTGGATTTAAATAACATGAGATGTAACTAGTTTAGAGCTCTAGTGAGTGTCATGCCCTAGTACTCCAACAAAATATTTTTATTTTTATTTTTGACGATGGAATGACTGGATAAATATTTATTTGCCCCCTGCAACTTTTAGTTATTTTGAAGAATAATATAATAAACAATTCACTTTAAACTCGCAGACACAATAAAAGATAAAGAATGGAACATATTTCTAAGCCAAGCTGAAGATTAGGTAGCAATTGTCAGAATTGAAATAATTCATTATTGGTCGCAATAGCTGGCTTCGCTGCTGAGAAATATTATCAGTCTGCGCTATCTCTTATAAGATTTTATTTCCAAAATTTGTTTTAAGTTGATAAGTAATCAGAAACAATGCAACTATTTAGTTAGGTCCAGACTTTTTCAATATTTTTAATCATGTATGATGCGTTTGAAATAGCAGAGTTCATCGACAACTGAAAAAATACTTGAGAAAAAATAATTATAAATGGTCGTTTCCAAATACTATTTTAAATGTTGAAAATCTATCGATTTCATCGAGAATCCCATTCTTAAAAGAGAGTTTGTCCTACCTGTGTGGATGCGTTTGTTTGAGAAAGATGCCGATTTATTCCTCTTCACAGAATCTTCGTCAACTTGATTTTCGTGCTAGTCATGATGAGTCTTCTGCTTAACAGCAAATGTCTCCTGAACACTAATCCAATTCCCGGTGAGAACTGAAAAGGAATAATCAGCAGTGAAAAAAGTGACTCGAATATACATATATACTCGATTTTAGAGCTAATGATTTGCATATTAGAATATCTTATCACATGAAATGTCGCAGAAATTAGCATCGCGCCGCAGAAGACCGTGGAACCAAATTTTTGCAAAAGATAAACAGAGCATAAATCGTTAGCTCTCTGAGAACGGTATCATTCACTTTTGATGGATCGTAGAACATCCAAACGAGACAGTGATTTATTTATGCATTCACGGTAGAATTTTTTTGGTAAACGTTATGTGTGTACCTGCTGAAACGTTCCTATTATCAACGTAAATGCTCGTTCCTTTGAGACAGTGTAGAAGACAGAATGTAATACAATTTTATTCGAACATAACACGTAATATACTGCTAACATTAATATACTTGCAAAAATAGCTAAAGTATAAAGGTTATACACACACACACACACGAAGTTTTAAATGTGAACTAATATGATTCACACTTAATAATAATGTTTCACATTTAATAATAATGGGAGAGAGTTTAACTCACGAGAACGTTCCTTTGATGTCATGATCAAGATTACCAATGATTAAAGTTTTGTTTCAATTTTTCCAAAGTCTGCGGAATGTCTTCTGAGAGACGATGCCAGAGATACTTTACCAGGTTGGGTTGCGTTGTTTTACCTCTGAGCGGCACTTTTTTGCACACCATGGGCTAAATGGTCAGGTCACATGGACCCCGAAGGCTCAGAGAAGCTTGGGGGAGGGGACCAACTGGAACAGCTGTTGGGAGACAGATGGTAGCCTCCCGCCAAGGCCATCCAGCGTGTTCTTTAACGTGCACAGGGTATGGCTCTCCCACACACGGGGCCACGGATTAACGACCCATCCGACGGACGGCGGCCTTTCCAAGCCCATCGGTGTCCCCTACTGACCGTGGGCAGGGCGGGGAATTTTGCGGAGATAAATCTCAACGCTGAGTCAGCTGGGACTCGAACCTGGGAACTACAGATTACGAGCCTGGCGCGCTATCAACTGAGCCACCCTCGCCCCACTTTACCAGGTCATTGGTGCGTCAGTTTTCGAAAGCTGTTAATTGCAAAAGAAACTGACGAAATGCGAATGAAGAAGGGAGTTATTAAATTTCGATCCCAATAACAGTCAAAATAAAATATAAAATATATATCATTCATATTTCATAAATTGAATACAAAGTAGCCCATAAACAGAATATCCAAAAAGAGGGACTAAATTTAAAATCTTCCCTCAAGAAAAAAAATATCTCGGAGAAGTAACAACAGGGTTTCTTTCTCCTCTCGTTGTTCATCGTAAATTAAAGAAACGTAACAATACATCCAAAATTTTTTCTCCCTCGCTAAAATGGCTGCAACATGGAAAAAAGTAAAGAATATTTCGCAAATGATAATAGATACGATCAGTGAATTTGGTATAAAGCTTCCTCTCATTTGACTTTAAAACAATGTGAAGGTTTGACTACCATCAAGTTTCCTGACCTCCCCGAAAACAAAACAAAGCAGGCCCTTACATAAAAACAGGAGGAGAAGAATTTATCTTAATGGTAAAAGCTAGTTGGGATCACCGAATTCTCTGCAGAGCTTCTTCTAATCATGGCTTTGAGAAAAGTAAGGGTTTCATCTCCCCAACAATTACTTTTACTCCCTCTGCAAAAGAAAAAAGAAATTAGAGAGGAGACGATATGCAAACGATTACCGATCTAACGAATTATATCTGAAAGGAAATCATCTGACTCGTCAATAATCATAAGATACTACATATTACATTTCTTTCTGCCTCCCAAAAATCATCATCATCATCAAGCAGCCATGGGCTACGGAGGTCCAACCAGACCGTACAGTTTAATTCTTCAAGCATATCTGTCCTGAGCTACATCTGCTGCATCCGGCCACTGAACACCAATTTTAGCAATGTCCTGTTTGACATTGTCTGCCCACCGCATCCTAAGTCTCCCCTTCTTTCTGAGGCCTTTAGGCACACTGTTCATAACCCTATTCGCCAATCTATAATTATCCATACGGGCAACATGCCCAAACCAGCGGAAAAGGGGAGGAAAATTTCATGGGGATCGATTGTAAGAAGTTATATGTTGAATGAAAGTTTGCGATGTGGGGAATGTCATCTACTATTATACTTTAAAGATTTACCGAGCAACGCCGGATAAATCTGCTAGTTTCTTAAAAATATATGTTGTTAAAGGTCATTTAGATTTCTCTCTTTTATTTCAATTATGGCAAAAAATGAAATAAAGGAACTAATCATTTCTAAAAAAAGTTAAAAGTTTTCACATATTTGGCTAATAAATCTAGATTAAAAACCTTAGGGTCAATTTGTTCTACATAATAAAACTAAGAGCGTAGTTATTGCTTAAAATACTGCTTCGTTAAATTAGTGAAATTCGAGGTTGTTTTATTCAGTTAGGGCTCCAAGCGTGTGATTCAGCGTAGAAGTCTCCACTCTGCTTAAGCTGAGAGTCTCCCTGCCGATGGGTTTGTGACTACATCCGTCGGGTGGGACCTTAAGACCTTGACCTCGCGGAGAAATATCCTGTACACGTTAAAGAACATGCTGGATGGATAAGACCAGAGGTTCCACTTCCTAACAGCTGTCCAGTGGGTCCTCTTCCCCGACCTTCTCTGATCCCTTGCGATAATCCTGACATTTATTTACATTGAGGCACAACCTTTCTTTTCAGAAAAGGGGGGTGCAGACCTCCCTTCCCCTTTCAGAATGCTACTAAGGGTAATAAAGGCAAAAATTATTGAACTTATTTATATTCCATTCACTTATCAACAAATTTTTAAAGCCCTGTTAAAAGGAGGAGGAAATGCTATACTGCATTGGAAATCTAGTGTCTTGCCCCTCTACTCTTTTATATTTTTCCAGCTCAGTGGTATTCCTTGCCCCTCCCCCTTCAATATTTTCTCATGAGTTTAACCAAAACGGTAGATAAACATCCAAATTCATAGTTAATAATTTTTGGATGTAGTCAACACAGTGGCTGTTTAAAAAAATTTGTCTTAATCCCCATTTGTCTTTAACATAGTAAATAAATAAATAAATACCCCCTCAAGCAGCTGCTTGCCACAGAGGTCTGACAGGAGCCTGTCAGTTTATATGCCATAGTAGAAGGTCTGTGAGGATGGCAGGACCTCAGCAGAAAAACGACACACACATCCATGCCTTATCCGGGGCTCGAACCCAGGTCCCGTAGATCAGTAGCCAAGCGCGCTAACCACATAGTAATAATATTTAATATAACATTATCACTCTGATTTATTTTTCTCTTTATATTTATAAAAAAACGCAGTAAAGATTTATTTGATGTAACGAAATTTCCTTCTATATTTATGTGCAAATAATATGTGGCTTTATTTCGTTCAATTTCGAAAAACAATAAAATGGTCATTCTTTTCCTTAAGAGTTCTGATCTTCCCTTCTGTAATATTTAAACTTTGTCTCAAAGGAAAATATCTTCAAACACATTATCAAGTCCATTTTCAATGAGATTCGAAAAATCCTTTTGCATGAAAGAAGCGCCTTTATTTTTTACAATCTAAAATACCATCAACAGTAAAATCATGACAAAAACTTTCATCACCTAAATCAGACGTTCTCAAGCGTTTTGTCACTGCGACCCTCTACAGTTCTAATAAATTTATGCGACTCACTAGAATCGTAAATAAAATTATGCGACTCCTTTCGTCTATATATAAAATAATTATAATTTTCGTCTTAATTTATAATTTAATTAATAAATTTCGTCTGTATATAAATATAGGACCTTACGTATTTGCAAAAATATTTTCACTAAAATACTAGGAAATATTAAATTTTATTAAATAATTAAACGCAAATATAAAAATATTATAGCTTTGCGACTCCTCTCAAACTGTTCGCGACCCACAGGTTTAGAATCCCTGACCAAAGTGATTAAACATGTTTTAAAATAATTCTTCATTTTAAACTAACTTGAGTGCATATCACTTTTGTTGCTTTTGCCAATAATAATCCGAAAAGTCAAACCACAAATGAAATAATGAATATAAAGGGATGTTAAGTTTGTAATCGAATCCACAGTTATATTATTATAGATTCTTCAAATTCTATGAATCTTGAATATTGGCAATTCTGATGAGTCGGAAACCTTCCACTTTTTTTCATAAATATTTTGGCATCTTGGACCCAAACGCATTTAACTCCAAATTTGCGCTGTTTTTCCTTGGCATTAGATTACAACTTGTTTTGCCAAGTCATCGCTTACCAACGTTCTTCCACCTTCATACGAATCATCGATTTTCCTTCTTTCCAACTCCCTTTTATCTTTTCAGAGTTCAGTCCCCGTTGTTTGACCTTCCTTGAGCCACGCAGCACAAGAATCGGTTTTGTTTCACTTTTATTTGGATCAGGCAACTTCTGCGCAGCCTCCACATCGAATTTCGCAGATTCAATTTCCAATGAATTTGCTATCTTTCCAATAATTTCCAGAACATCTCCTTTCTCTTGTTTTTCCACTAATACCAATGAATTCGGCCTTTCCATTTCTGCCATTTTATTGTGGGTCGCGTTAACTGCGATTTCCAGTCATGTAATTGTTTTAAGTTTGCCATATCCCATTTCAATTTGCTATTCTGACATTGTAGTTCATTTATTTGTTTTATAATCTCTTTCCTCATTTTCATATGCTCCTCAAACTTACGAGAGCAAAAGAGACACTCTTTTCAGTTTCTCAATTTCATAAAATATTTCTTTCTTAAAAGTTTTTATTTTCAGATAAATTTTTCCTACTGAAAATATTTTTTTTTCTTAAAATATTCTTTAGAAGTTTCCTTATACCCGATTCCAAACACTTCCCTGAATCAAAATCTTCAAATTTCATTTATCCTGGATGAAGTGTATTTACCTTTTTTCCATACGATCTTCTCTCAATTTCTAAAGTTGGTTTCTACTATATCTAAAGCAAAAGAAATTGAAACTATATCCACAAGTGAACAACCCGTACAGTTTACTCCCGTTCTCAAATATTGCTATCGTTTTGCACGTTTCCCCTCAAAACAACAGACGATTTAGCTTTAACTGTAGGTTCCTGGAACACGCATCAACTTATGATTCCGATGATGATGTTGTCTTAGAAATGCACAAAAATCTGTCATTTTTCCTCCCACTCATAGTCAGTGTTATTGCCAATTCAGTCGCCTTATGTACCATAATTTTTTCTATTATTATTAAATTATTACTAATAATTATGAGAAGGTGTTCAGCAGTAAACTGTTCTAACCACTCTAGGAACAATTACAGAATATTTAAATTCCCTGATGTCCCAATTCGGAGGAATAAATGGGTGGAAACAGTTCGACCGAAAAAACCTCTAATGATGCTTTCACCATCCTGTGCATACACTTGTGGATATTCCCTCTGCATTTTAATGTTATTTATATTATATATAGATTAATTGATGAATGATGCCTATATGTTGATTATAATCTATTAATTATTGGCAATTAGGCTAAATTTTATTAATAAGTATGCATTATATAGTTTTCGGTCGAGGTTGCTGAAAGTCACCGTTTCCCATGAGCATACTAAGAGCCGCTACTAATGTTGGTAGATAGGCTCTGATGCATGCGAACGAAGAGGACAATTCTGGATTCCTTCGTAAAGCAGCGATTGATTTAAGACCGAGGCATGCGACTTTACTATGTTGTCGACATAATCACTGATAAAAAAATAAACAATAATAATAGAAAATAAGTATTAACGAATAAATAATCAATAATATTAAATAATCATTTACAATTGTAAATAATAATAAATAATAATAAGATATTAAATATCTAATAGCCGAAATGTAATTATTTCTCTGTAGGTGATAGAATCATTTATGGATTTATTACCGTTAAAAAACTGGGATACGAAATTTGAACTTAATTATGCTAAGGATTGGGTTGTTTTACCTCTGAGCGGCACTTTTTTGCACACCATGAGCTAAATGGCCAGGTCACAAGGACCCCGAAGGCTCAGAGAAAGTTGGGGGAGGGGACCCACTGGAACAGCTGTTGGGAGAGAGATGGTAGCCTCCCATCAAGGCCATCCAGTGTGTTCTTTAACGTGCAGAGGGTATGGCTCTCCCGCAACACACGGGGCCACGGCTTAACGTCCCATCCGACGGACGGCGGCCTTTCCAAGCCCATCGGTGTCCCCTACTGACCGTGGGCAGGGCGGGGAATTTTTGCGGAGATAAATCTCAACGCTGACCCAGCTGGGACTCGAACCTGGGAACTACAGATTACGAGCCTGGCGCGCTACCGACTGAGCAACCCCCGCCCCTCTTAATTATGCTAAAATGCTGAGATATATTAAGATAACTCTATATTGAAACGGAGTTCACATTCGATTTATTTGTAGGTTTAAAGCCATTAGTAAACCTTGAATGCCAAATTTCAACTGAATGCATGTTAAAATGGCTGAATCTAATCAAAAGCTTACAGAATAAAGTTACAGAATAAACCTTCTATATGAGGTTGAAGTGTTTCAGAAGAATATTATTTAAAATTTTTTGTCTCTCGGGAAAAATACGAAAATTGTCACTTTGTACAGAAACTCCAATTCGTGGGTAGCTGCATATTGAATTAATCAATCGCTGAATTAGCAATTAATCGCTGATGCTGAATTGGTGGATAGTTGTTACATAATATGTAGTTTATCTTAACTGCGTAAGCATATAAATTTTCTGTAAAAAAATCGCTCTTTCGAAAAAATATTATTTTTTAAGAGAATTTGTATCTTTATTGAAACTCAAACATGTTTGCTGTAGTTTGGAATATTGTGACTCCTCTAAACTAGATTTAATAGTTTTGGTGTATAAGGACGAATTAAATATAAAAAAATGCGATTTATTTTCTTTCCTTCTTAACTTTTAGATCACGTAAATTTGTGATAATTCGAGTTCGATTCACTTCTACATACTCGTAAATTGGCCCTGTCTCAAATGAAAACAAGCTGAATGCGCTCAACCGCTTGCTGCAAAGTCGTTGTGGGAATAAAAATGACGGTTAGGTGTCCTGGTGCATAACGGCTCTGGACATGTGTGGGGTGTATATCTTACGTCAGCTGATACGTCGTCATTCGCATCAGTATATTCTACACTCACCGCTTGCTGCAAAGTCGTTGTGGGAATAAAAATGACGGTTAGGTGTCCTGGTGCATAACGGCTCTGGACATGTGTGGAGTGTATATCTTACGTCAGCTGATACATGTCATTCGCATCAGTATATTCCACACATGGGTGTTCCGTCAATTCATATCGACGTCAGTTTATCGAAGCATCAGTTCCTCGCAGTGATAGAGATAGGATTTTAATGATTTTTTACATCTGTGCTCAAATGAAATGTCTACAGAAAATTATTTAATTTGTCTTTGAGTGGTAAAACATGTGTCAGAGGAATTTCCATCAGAAATTAATTAAACTTCAATAACAAGTATTATTTCAAACCGTTGAATAAAATATACATTTTAAAAGTTCAATATTAGGTAATTATGAATTACTACTATGAAATATGGGGCGGGGGTGGCTCAGTCGGTAGCGCGCCAGGCTCGTAATCTGTAGTTCCCAGGTTCGAGTCCCAGCTGGGTCAGCGTCGAGATTTATCTCCGCAAAATTCCCCGCCCTGCCCACGGTCAGTAGGGGACACCGATGGGCTTGGAAAGGTTGCCGTCCGTCGGATGGGACGTTAAGCCGTGGCCCCGTGTGCGGGAGAGCCATACTCTGTGCACGTTAAAGAACACGCTGGATGGCCTTGACGGGAGGTTACCATCTGTCTCCCAACAGCTGTTCCAGTGGGTACCCTCCCACAACCTTCTCTGAGCCTTCGGGGTCCATGTGACCTGGCCATTTTAGACCATGGTGTGCAAAAAAGTGCCGCTCAGAGGTAAAACAACAACCCAATCTACTATGAAATATATTTATTGTTAAATATTCCAGCATCTGTAACTCTTCAAATACTGAACTTGAAAAATTGAGATATAAATAGATTTGATTATGATATTTACTTTACCTTCAATAACATTTTTTTCATTAAATGCATGTTTTAAAAGTTATAGAGCAACGATGTTATATTCCCATTGAGATGATGACACTGGAAATTCTCCACTTTGCTAAGTTCCAGGTAAATTGTTCGAAAATAAACTGTAATGACAAGTTTTTCGAAATTTTATTTTTCGACTAACAACTATTTCCAATGCTCATTTTCTCCGAAAACGGAGAATCTTTTGAAAAAAAAATGTTACGTGCATATTTCATAACACTATTAAAGTTTTTTTGCTTTTAGAGATAAATAATATTTTTTGGGGGTTGGATAGATATTGATGAAATACTATTTGAAATACCATTGGCATTTTCAAAATTTCACACTAGCTTAAATTGCGCCATCTGACGGTCGAAAAATTTGGAAAATGAAAACATTTTAAACGAATATTATAAACGATTTATTTATGCTGGAATTTTGAAATTGTATTGGTGGAGTGTTATTGTCAAAGTGCCAAGGGGTTGACGCTGACAGCAATGATTTGATCCTTACACAGGGGACAGACACATACCCAGGATTTAGTTCAGGGATTTGGGTTGTTTTACCTCTGAGCGGCACTTTTTTGCACACCATGGGCTAAATGGCCAGGTCACAAGGACCCCGAAGGCTCAGAGAAGGTTGGGGAGGGGACCCACTGGAACAGCTGTTGGGAGACAGATGGTAGCCTCCCGTCAAGGCCATCCAGCGTGTTCTTTAACGTGCACAGGGTATGGCTCTCCCACACACGGGGCCACGGCTTAACGTCCCATACGACGGACGGCGGCCTTTCCAAGCCCATCGGTGTCCTCTACTGACCGTGGGCAGGGCGGAGAATTTTGCGGAGATAAATCTCAACGCTGAACCAGCTGGGACTCGAACCTGGGAACTACAGATTACGAGCCTGGCGCGCTACCGACTGAGCCACCCCCGCCCCTTAGTTCAGTGAAGGGCGGGTCAAAGTACTTAGTTTTTTTGGGGGGGAGGTGTCTGAGAATAAGGCTTGAGGTAGAGTTTCCCAATTATATGCTTTTTAAATCTATTTTAGTGTCGAACATATACTATGGGGGCTAAAATAAAATAATACAAAGCCAACTGTTTTAGATTTCAAAACAGGTAGAAAAGTTTGAGATTTGGGATAAGACGACTGGATTTTCGGGGGTTATTGGTAATTAAATATCTCACTCAGATCTCTCTAAATATCTATTTTCCGCATTCTTCGTTTAATATTTAAAGAATCGTGGAAGCTGAAACATTTAAAAGTTTTTTTTTTCTATCAATGAAAATCTAATCAAAAGACAAAACACAATGGTTGTAACAAATCGTTCACTAATCTAAATCTAATATTGGAAGTGTGTGTAACGAATATTTCGGTTTCCATCAGTTTAGAGGAAAAATGCTTAAGAAGCGTGTGACAGCGCAGTCTGCTGTTAAATGCTCCAGCTTCAATAACCTTTTAAATATTAAGCTAATATTGTTGAAAATTGAGATTTAGAGAGATTTTAATGAGGTCTCCAATTATTCAGTAAAACGTTTATTTTCGAAGTGAGAGGCTATGAATGTGGCTTTGGATTCACATAACATGGGAATGTCTAATTAATTTTTGCAATATATTGTGTAAATGAAGATTAAAAAATTGAAAGCACGCTTGAACTTCAAAATAAAATTTAGAAGAACTGTCTTGAATGTGTGAGATACGAACCCACCACATATTGATAACATGTCTAGCAGTCTGACTACTCAGTCGTCAATCAAGATTTCTTCTGTTAATGACATAAAATTTGAGTTTATTTTTTAATAATACATTTTCTCTGTTCATCCATATTACAAATTTCACTAAAATGCCTCTATTTATGATCCGTGAAGTTATTAGGTTAATTGCAGGAATGATGAACACACATGATGTTCATAAATAATACCTACTGAATTAATGTAATTAATTACGTGAAAATTAAAATTTATAATTACAGTTCTTATCCGTTTCAAAAATGAGGTATTTACAGTTATTTACATATCATGAATGGGGTTTGCAGAACATCATATACTATAAATCAATTTCCTCATGGATCCAATTGATTTTAAGCGTTTTTAAAACTTATTTTATATCTTTATAATTATTCAGAAGCAGAATACTCCGGGGAAAATGATTTAAATATGAATGAAATTTTGCACGCGTTTAGGCATTTAATAATTAATATATTATTATTGCTATTTGTGAATTTTGTCAAAGCAGCAATGTTTTTACAGTGCGATTACAGAACAGTGTCTTCATCAAATTTCAATTGAATCAACATCCGATTTTTACTTGTGCATAAATGACAGTGGTTTAAGTTATTTAAAGACTCATTTAATGCGAGAATATTAACAAAATAGTGGTAATGTTTGGTGAATGTTTCCATAGAGTGTGCTTGCGTAAAAGCCAAAACCTAAAATACAATTGGAGAAATAGTTAAGGTAAAAATGTAAATGATCGTTTCAGAGTTTTTTTTTTTGAAGTTGTAATAGAATCGATGTATTTTGCCGTACCCCTAGTTCAAAAAAGCTATTTCCAGCGCTGTAGGTAAAGCAACAGAACAGGAACCGAGTCTCATCTCATTTATAATTTTATTCAGTCCAGGAATTACGAAATTAGAGACGAGGGCGATGACAGTGGCTGCATCGAGAAGAAAAGAATCGGAACGCAGTTCTGGGACATTCATTTCACCTTCCGTTTAAGTGGTCTTTAAATACTTTCCTTGTAAAACATGTTTATTGTACAGTCGCTCAAAAAAAGTATCCAAACACTAAGGTTGATTACAGAATTCAGAAAAAGTATCTGGCAACGATTTTTTTAGAAATTAGTGATCTGGCAACCTTCGTGTCACGTGACACGAAGGTTGCCAGATCACTAATTTCTAAAAAAATCGTTGCCAGATATTTTTTCTGAATTCTGTAATCAACCTTAAATAATAAAAAAAAATAAATAAATACCCCCTCAAGCAGCTGCTTGCCACAGAGGTCTGACAGGAGCTTGTCAGTTTATATGCCACAGTAGAAGGTCTGAGAGGATGGCAGGACCTCAGCAGAAAAACGACACATACATCCATGCCTTACCCGGGGCTCGAACCCTGGTCCCTTAGATCAGTAGCCAAGCGCGCTAACCACTCGGCCATCTTCGAATACTTTTTTGAGCGACTGTATATTAATATGGAATTACACTCTATTACTCTTATTAACATTTTCCAGTGGGCCCATTTTGAAGCCCCACATAGTTCTCTGAGCTTATGGGCTTCGCAACATCTCGCATCGCAATCGTACCAAATCGCACTCATCTGCAAGAAGCATTATTTTCAGAGAAATGCTTGAAAACGCATTTTCTTTGGCGTTATCTGAGAAGTTTCACGAAATTTTGAAAGTGTTGGTTTTACACTGGTATTTAAAGTAGACGTATCTGCGATGGTGTATGCGAAAAACTGTTATGCGAGGTTCATAAATTTCGTTTTCCTTCACAATGACCAAGAATTCTCTCTCTGTGAACTGCTGTTCCAGAACGTTCCTTTCTAAAGAAATGTATTCATTAAGATTCCGAAGTTTATCGTTTGCAAACTTCAAAGAAATTAATAAGAAATACGATTAAAATTTTATGTTTAGAAGAATAAAATTTAAGAACTTTATGGAAATATCAATTTAAAAAAAAGAGTGAATTATCTTTTGGAATAAATGAATCGAATGCTATTTATATCGCGAAAAATGTGACTTTAAATTAAGAGAAAAAAAATTATTTGAAACGCAGAATTTGATCTGAAAAAATTAATAACTGAAAGAGATAATTTATACAAAAAAGCAAAAGAAACCTATTTAGAGGATGACAGTTCTGCATATAAAGAATTTCGTAATTTCGTTACTGCCCAAATCAGACAAACAAAGAACGCCTATATTATAACAGTAGATTTGATTCTAGCAAAAATTCTAAACAGAAATGGAAATATCTCAACGATGTTTTGGGTAGAAATAAATGTAAGTCATTAGTAGGAGACATTTCTTCTGATGATGCAATTATTGTTGATGACTATGCGAAGTCCAATGCCTTCAATAGCTATTTTCATGGCACCGTTAACGAATTGATACTGAACCAAACTGAAAAATTTCATGGCAATTACAAATATCAAATTGAGTGCATACACCAGACATTTTATGTCATGCCAATTGTTTACTCAAGAGATCTGTAACATAGTGAATGATCTAGGCGCTGATAAGTCACCAGGTATAGATGACATAAATATTAATGTAATTAAAAAGATTATACATACAATAAAAGAACCTTTGTGCTATATATTTAATTTATCAATAATGAACGAAGTATTCCCGGATAAACTGAAATTTGCCAGAATTCTTCCCATACACAAATCAGGTGATAAAGAAAACCTAGAAAACTACAGACCTATTTCAATTTTGCCAATCTTCTCGAAAATCTTTGAAAAGCTAATTTGTACACGTATTACTAAATTCCTAGATAATATGAAAACTATCACACAACAACAATATGGTTTTCAAAATAAAAAATCTACTCAGACAGCCATTGCAGATTTATATGAGCATATTGTCAATCATTTGGATGCAGGTCACATTGGATTAGCTGTATATCTTGATTTTACGAAAGCATTTGACAGTATTAACCACGAAATTTTGTTAAAGAAAATTGAATTTTATGGCCTGAGAGGTAAAATAAATAACTGGTTAAGAAGCTACTTATTTCAGAGGAAAGCTCTTGTAGAAGTAAATGGTAGTATATCAGATGAACATTTTATTTACAGAGGTGTGCCTCTAGGTTCGATTCTTGGTCCGATCCTTTTCCTACTTTACATTAACGACTTAGCAAAGTTACACATTAATTCAAAGATGTTATTATATGCTGATGATACAAGTATTATCGATTTCAACCAAGATTCCGCAAGCCTGATTAGCAGTGTTAACTACTCTCTAAATATTATATCTGAATGGTGCAGACATAACAATTTATTAATAAATGCCAAGAAATCCAAATACATGATTTATAAAAATAAAAACACAAATATCGATGAGAAATGTTTCGATGTGAAGATTAATGAAATTAAGCTAAATAGATGCACTGAATATAAATTCTTAGGAATATGGATCGATGAAAATCTGAACTGGTCATTTCACGTAAAGCAGCTGAGAATCACTCTGTCGAGGAATATTGGTATGATTGGTAAAATACGTCATCTGGTTAACAAACAAATTTTGACAAATTTATACTACTCTTTCATTTATTCTTATATAACACATGGAATTTTAGTCTGGGGTAATACTTGTGACTATAATCTGAATGCTATATATTGTCTTCAGAAAAGAATTGTTAGATATATTGTTGGTAAAAGATATTATGATTCCGTGGCACATTTATTTTCTGAGGTTAAAATTCTTAATGTCTATAATAATTACAAACTGATATCAGGAAACTTTGTGTATTCGATTACAATGAGATTGATTAAATTGGATAGATTTAAAGACTATTTTCAGAGTCTTTCGAATTTTCATAATTATGAAACACGTCATAGAGAGGATCTGAGTATACCTTTGTGTCGATTGTCAATTGGGCAGAGATCAATGCAGTAAAAATTTGGTCTGAATTTCCTGATGATGTTAAAAATGCAAAATCTTTAAAATTATTTAAAATCAAATGTAGAACGTTTCTTCTTACAAAGCAATGAAACCTTCTTCTATGTATCAGTGTAATATGTCTCATAACCATTTGACCTTTTATACTATTGAATTATTGTACTATTTGAATAATTGTATACTTTACTGTGGTCATAATTGAACTTTGAAGGAAATAGGGAGCATTAACTAAAAATAAGCGTCAGCTTACTATGCTCTCCTTTTTTGTTTCGCCTTTCCTATTAAACACCAATATTTAATATGATTGTTATTTACCTTTTCTGATGCAATTGATATTTCTCAGCTATTTCACTTCTCAAATTTTCTCATGTATATATTAATTGTTATTAGATAATTATGTTATGTAAATGTATATTGTATTGACTGGCGGAATAAAATAAAAATTATTATTATTATATTCCGAAAAATTTCTTTCCGCTCTTTCTGTTTTGCAATTAACACTAAACAAAATACCAAATAAATTCTTTGTTCGTAACATCTTTGTTTGAAACATAAACCAAACTTTACGAAGAAGTGAATCGAGCAAAGGATTCGGATTCGGATTCAGTGCGAAACGTAGTCGGCCGTTCCGGTCCACCGCCACTGCCTGGAAGGGAAGAGAAAATCCTCTCCTTTGGTGATTGACTGTCTGGGATGTGGATGCTGTGCATCTTTCAACTATCTTGATACCTTGGCTTCCACTCACAATTGCCTCGAAACAGATTTTATTACAGACGTTTCTTTCCGTCTCGCGTCATTCTTCTTATCAAGAATGACGTTTATTTCCAGAGTCAAGAAAGAAACTCCGACAAGACATCATTCGGCGTCTCCGCCAAATAAGCAAATGCATGACAAGAAAGCACTTCAGTTTATTATCTGCACCTTTTTCCTCTAAACGGGTTCCCCAGATCTCTCAAATATAATCAGCTGTTTCTTCGAGGCACGCAACTGACGTCACTTCCGTTTGTTTAAACATTAAGTATCCGCGAAGGAGTGATGCTGCATCGCTTGCACGTGGAGAGGAGGAGAATGCCAGAGGAGGACGCGGATGGGGAGGCAGAGCGAATATAACGTCATTGACTCGCGAGCTTTGATGTGCGCCTCTTCCATTCAATGCTTGTGAAATTTCAAGAGTCGAGAGAGGCGCATTGGGAATTCCGTGCACAGTCGAGCGGGCCACTGCCTCGGGATGCTGACGAACACGTGGAAACACCGAACGTGTCTCGAGTCCAGCGAACGAGAAAGAGTTGACAAAAATTCACTTTGGGAAATTTTGTTTCAAGACGGGCCTTTTGTTAAATAAAATATCAAAAGGAAACATTTATGAGATTTACGCCAAACTTCTTTCCTTTATCCCTTCAAATAATTTCTAACTGACACGTCCATTTTTTGGAAGGAAATCAATAACAAGGAGGAACATCTCGTCCTTCCTTCTGCTGTTCGTTTCATAATTCCTTACAAAGCAATTGGCTTTGACGCCGCGACTTTGTTGATGTTGGCGGCAGAAGTTGTCTGGTCACTCTGAAAGAGAAGGAAAGTGTGATGAGTCGATAATAGAATTGGAATCTTACGGAGGCAAGACGGAGGAGTCGCATCATTGGAAATGGAGGAAAGACGAATGAGTCGCATCATTGGAAACGGGGGTAAGACGAAAGAAGACGCATCATTGAAATTGGAGGAAAGATGAAGGAGTCGCATCATTGGAAATGGAGGCAGGACAGAGGAATCACATCATTGGAAAAGGAGGCAAGACGAAAAGAGTCGCATCATTGGAAACGGAGGCAAGACGGAAGGAGTCGCATCATTGGAAAAAGAGGAAAGTCGAATGAGTCGCATCATTGGAAACGGAGGCAAGAAGAAAGAAGACGCATCATTGAAATTGGAGGAAAGATGAAGGAGTCGCATCATTGGAAATAGAGGCAGGACAGAGGAATCACATCATTGGAAACGGAGGCAAGACAGAAGGAGTCACATCATTGGAAATGGAGGCAAGACAGAAGGAGTCACATCATTGGAAATGGAGGCAAGACCAAAAACTCGCATCATTGAAAATGGAGGCAAGACAGGAGTCGCATCATTGGAAAAGGAGGCAAGACGAAAAGAGTCGCATCATTGGAAACGGAGGCAAGACGGAAGGAGTCGCATCATTGGAAAAAGAGGAAAGTCGAATGAGTCGCATCATTGGAAACGGAGGCAAGAAGAAAGAAGACGCATCATTGAAATTGGAGGAAAGATGAAGGAGTCGCATCATTGGAAATGGAGGCAGGACAGAGGAATCACATCATTGGAAACGGAGGCAAGACAGAAGGAGTCACATCATTGGAAATGGAGGCAAGACAGAAGGAGTCACATCATTGGAAATGGAGGCAAGACCAAAAACTCGCATCATTGAAAATGGAGGCAAGACAGGAGTCGCATCATTGGAAATGGAGGCAAGACGAAAAGAGTCGCATCATTGGAAACGGAGGCAAGACAGAGGAATCACATCATTGGAAACGGAGGCAAGACAGAAGGAGTCACATCATTGGAAATGGAGGCAAGACCAAGAAGTCGCATCATTGAAAATGGAGGCAAGACCAAGAAGTCACATCATTGAAAATGGAGGCAAGACAGAAGGAGTCGCATCATTGGAAATGTAGGCAAGACGAAAAGAGTCGCATCATTGGAAACGGAGGCAAGACGGAAGGTGTCGCATCATTGGAAATGGAGGCAAGACCAAGAAGTCGCATCATTGAAAATGGAGGCAAGACAGAAGGAGTCGCATCATTGGAAATGTAGGCAAGACGAAAAGAGTCGCATCATTGGAAACGGAGGCAAGACGGAAGGTGTCGCATCATTGGAAATGGAGGCAAGACCAAGGAGTCGTATCATTGGAAATGGAGGCAAGACAGAGGAATCACATCATTGGAAACGGAGGCTTTGGGTTGGGTTGTTTTACCTCCGAGCGGCACTTTTTTGCACACCATGGGCTAAATGGCCAGGTCACAAGGACCCCGAAGGCTCAGAGAAGGTTGGGGGAGGGGACCCACTGGAACAGTTGTTGGGAGACAGATGGTAGCCTCCCGTCAAGGCCACCCAGCGTGTTCTTTAACGTGCACAGGGTATGGCTCTCCCGCACACGGGGCCACGGCTTAACGTCCCATCCGACGGACGGCGGCCTTTCCAAGTCCATGGGTGCCATACTGACTGTGGGCAGGGCGGGAAATTTTGCGGAGATAAATCTCAACGCTGACCCAGCTGGGACTCGAACCTGGGAACTACAGATTACGAGTCTGGCGCGCTACCGACTGAGCCACCCCCGCCACAGAAACGGAGGCAAGACGGAAGGAGTCGCATCATTGGAAATGGAGGCAAGACCAAGAAGTCGCATCATTGAAAATGGAGGCAAGACAGAAGGAGTCGTATCATTGGAAATGGAGGCAAGACCAAGGAGTCGCATCATGGGAAACGGAGGCAAGATGAAAGGAGTTGCATCATTTAAAATGGGGGAAAGATAAAGGAGTCACATCATTGCAAATGGAGGCAAGATGGAGGAGTCGCATCTTTGGAAACAGAGGCAAGATGGAAGGAGTCGCATCATTGGGAATAGAAGGTCAGACGGATAATTTCATTGCAAACATGTTCAGGATCATGGGAACTGGTAGGGGCTGGGGGGAGGAGTAAGAGGAAGTTGCCCTCTGGAACAAAATTTGATGGAAAATTAATATTTGTTCTGGATCAACTTTCTAGACGTACTGCATGTGGGATGGGCATTCAGAGTGCTCCAAGAACTTTAATACCTCTAATATCGAACATCATATATTAAGGAAAAATTGTCTGTAAATAGTAGCTAGCTAGTCACTGGATGCAGAGCTATACACCCAGCCTCTGTGATGATGCATAGAACCGGCGAGACCTAGCACCTAGTGGTCTACCCTGCCTTCACGTGATGCAGGCGGTTAGTACTTTTCAAAGGAGTTATTCTCTTTTGGAAGGGAACGGAAGGAGAGGGTTGCCAGATAGTCTGGCGTACTGAACTGGACAACTATGACTACTTTTCTTTTTTATCTGTCCTGCTGAGGAGTGGTCAGCCACACAAAGTTCTGGTGCTGACCATACATGAACCCGATTAGAATAAGGCTCTGAGCTTGAAAATGGATCCGGAAATTGTTGCATTGGTGGGCTTCTGCGTAGGAAAAATCTGCCGGTGTGCTTTTTGTTTGTTTTTGGGTTGATACAAGTGAACGGATTCACAAGATAAATTTCATCAGCTGGTGGATAATCCAGAGCAGAGGTCATCGCACGCACCTGAACTCTTGCTTCTATGGGCATCGTCGAACCTACATTGGAGGAAGTCTTCCAGTGTAGATGGCTACAGCATTTAGCAGTGGGGGAACTGGTCTTTGCCACATGTTTGCGATTAGGAACTGTTTGGTATTGTCAACATTTTCTTTCTCAATAAACATAGTTCCTTTAAACATCCCACTAAACATTTTCTCTCCATAGGTATTTGGAATGTGAGGACTCTGCACAGAGATCATTCTCTTGATTTCCTCATGCTAGAATTCCGCTATTGTAATTTAGATATTCTAGGCTTGCAAGAGACCAGATGGAAAGATAATGGTCAGATTCTTAAGAATAATCTTAAATTTATCTTTTCAAGGAGGGGAAATAAAAAGAATCTCCAAGGCGTAGATTTGCTTCTCAGCAGACAGGCTAGTAATGCTCTTCTAGGATATGAGTACATTAATGAAAGGTTTACTTCAGCTAAATTTCAGAGAAGTATTAAAGACTTGAATGTTATTTGCTGTAAGCCCCACTGAGGAAGCTGATGAGGATGAGAAGGATAGGTTTTACCGACAACTTCAGGATATTTTGAAATCTCTCAAGAAACGAGGACCTTTGTTCTAGGTGACTTCAATGCTAAAGTTGGTACTTACTCTGATCTTTGGGGAGGGGTGATAGGCCCTTTTGGTATTGGTAGCTGCAATGGCAATGGGCAACGTCTCCTACAGGTAAGTAAACTCAATGGTTTCAGAATAACTAACACTTATTACAAACACCGCGACATACATAAGTATACATGGATTTGACCTGATGGGCTGCATAAGAATGTGATTTATTATATATTAATTAACAGCAAATGGGCTAGTTCTGTTAGGAATACCAGGTCATATAGGGGAGCTGAAATTGGATCTGACCATTATTTTGTTAAAAGTGTCTTGCAACTTAAACTTAAAAAGTGTTGTGCTAAGGTTAAAAAATTTACCTTTAATTCTGAAGCTCTGAAAGATCCAGTTATAGCCAAAGCTTACCATGATAGGTTACTTAGTCATTATGACAGTCATGGTTTGCTTACTACTGACTTTGAGGAAGAATGGGAACATTTTAAACAGGCTTTTCTGGAAACTAACAGTACTCGTTGAGGGAAAAAGGAGCAGAGGAGACAGATTAATTTGAGTGATAAGGAACTTGAGCTTATTTTGGAAAGAAAGAACTGCAGGAATGTCCTTAATCAATACCCTACTATTCCTAATAGTAAGCATTACAGAGAACTTAATAAACGTGTAAAAGATCAGCTAGGTATTGAATTGTATTAATGATGAGAAATTGGCAGAATAGATCCATATTATGGTTCTTCATAGCCAGATCAAAGTTGAGGGAACTGAGAAAGTCTTCCGAAACAATGAAGACAGCAGAGTCGCAAAAAAAGTAAACTATACAAGAAACAAATGTGGAATGATTTAAAGTTGTATACTTGTTTGTTTAATGAAAGTAGAAAAATTTGGCCACTTTTCAAAGTTAAAGGTGCCTTTTGTGCAAAAATCGAGGATGCTTGAGACTACGGGAGTATTAATTCCCATGCTATTTAGATTCTGGAAGAAAAATTTCCTTCCTTTTTAATATTTTGAACAACTCTGTCTCTCAACAACTCTGCATTCATTGCACAGTGGAGAATCTGTTTGCTTATTTATGAATTTGATGTTGTTCAAATTTCCTGTTCCAGTCCTCAATCTTCTGATCTGGACTTGTTCTTTCCTGGAAAGCATTTTTAAAAAAGGCGTGTGGGGCTTAAGATCAATTTGAAATCGGTAGTGATTTTTATCTTGAGATAATAAAGGCCAGGTGTTTTCCCACCTTGATTGAAATGGTCCAGGAGTTTCTTTCTGACATCAATGATATTCTGAATATTATTCTTATTTGAGACATGAGTGTACTCTACACTTTTGGCTAATTGATCAGCTTTGTCATTTCCGAAAATAGCCGTATGACTAGGAATCCACACCATGGTGATAATTTTCCCATTGTTATTTTTTCATGACATTTTCTAACAATTTCGAAATTTATTTGAAAGTTAAGACATGTTTTGTAGTTCTTATTAAGTGATTTTAGGCTATTGAGAGAAACAGTAAATACGGTATAATTTGCTTGATTTTGATCAGTGATCCAATTAATAACTTGGAGAATATCTGAGAGTTGGCAATAAGTGCTTGAGTTTGCAGAATAGACAGGAAACGAATTTTCAATATGCATAGAAGGTACGAAAAAGTCACCAGCAGCATAATGGGTAGTTGGATCATAAGAACCATCTGTGTAGATGGTTCTTATGATCCAACTTTTAGATAATTTCTTTAGATAATTACTAAGTTCATTAATGTATCTATTTGTTATTTTAGTAACGTCTTCCTTCTTAAAAATAATGATAGCTAAAACGGAGAATGGAAATTAAAATTAGGTAATTTTTATGTGCAGTAGGGAAAAGGTGTTCTAGCTTCGAACTTTATAGCTTTTTGCATATCATAATTCTGATTGCTTTTGATCACTGTTGAGAAAGAAGAAGTGTTTTTAAAATCTTCAATTTTCTTAATAATATCACAGTAAGGATCTTGGCATTTGATTTACAGATAGCATATTTGTGGCCTTGATGAAATGTTTTTTGACTTGACTAAGCAAGAACAGCCAGAGTAGGTGTTCCAGGTAATTGATCCAATACACTTCTAAGTGAATTATTATAAATTGCTTCTAGTGGAGACCAATTAGATTTAAACATTCTCGTTAGAAGAAAGTTTTCATAATTAATTTTAGATTTGATTAGAGCATGATGGAGATGTAAGAGTGAAGCTCGTTTGCTCCCCAAAATTTTATTTGCAAAACATCGTAAGATATTGATATTATTCTTAGTAAAGGTTTTAATTTTCTTTAGTTGATGCTTCCACGTTAGGGATTTATCAAGTGTTATTTCAAGAAACTTGTATTGAGTGATAACTAGGCAATTGATGTATACTTAATTTGCATTTAATGTCCTAAAAATCGATGCTTTTCTTAGTTATAGGTAAAACATGAGTTTTCTCAGTGGGAGTGTAAGGCCCAACTTTTCACAGTGATGTTGAATTTCATTTAAAGGGATTGAAGACTCTGTACAAGATTATTCAGATTCTTTCCTGAAGCCCATACAGCAATATCATATGCAAATGCTGATATCTTAACTTGTTTAGTGACGTGCTTAGCCAAGTCTTTTATATAAAAATTAAATAAGACAGGGCTGATTGAGCTTCCTTGGGAAAGGCCAACCTTAGGATTGAATTTTGAAGGAAAAGTATTTCCTAACTTAATTTGAATTTCTCTGGCAGATAAAAAATTTTTTTTGGATAAAGTTCCAAATATTCCCAGTAAGTCCAATGTCGTTTAGTTCGTTTAGATTGGTGAAATCTTTAAGATTTCACCAAATCTTTGAAGATTTCAATTGTGTTGACTAGAAAGTCCATATAATCCATTCTTTCATTAATATTGACTTGATGTTGTTTGACATTTTATGAATGAAGGTGGAAACAAAATCTTTATCATTCGGATTAATTTTATAGTTATAAATCGTATATGGCTTGAAACAGAAACTGTCCTTGATATAAAAGTTTCATTAAGAGTAAAAACTGAACAGTTATATTTTTTAACAAATTGTTCAAGAAAATATTTTTTTATTGTTTAATCCTCTAGAATTTCAGGAAAACAACATTTGTTGAGGGAGAGAAGGAGAAAGAGTTAAAAGCCAAGGTAAAAAAAAATAATATGAGTTTAAATAAAAAGAATATCATTTTTGAGGAAAGTGGAAATAGCAGTAATAATGATGTTCATTTCAGGAGTTCTTTTATTTGCAGGAACAAATTTCTCAAACATTTGCAGGCCAAACTTTATTATTTTAATAAGCATCTGATTTAATGATATTATTTTTCTTAGTTAACGTTGACTTTCTGAGTTTTTTGGTTTTAAATAGTGATATCTAGCTTTTTTTTTAAACTAAATCTTTGAATATGTTCATTTTGTTCACTTTGTGATGGAGAATGGTTCTTTGTATCCTCATCCTCGATTGGTTTAATTGAAGGAAGTTCAGGAAATTCAATGATGGAAGGGAAATCAGGATAACTGACATCATTTTTTTCTTGCAGAAGTTCATCAGGTTTATCCTCAGGGGGAGAGACAGACTTTTTAATTAGTTTCAAATTTTCAACTGGCACCGCGTAAGTGCTCCAGCTGCCATTGCTCGTAAATGGTATGGGCATTTCCCATATGTTGCCACTGCTCGTGAATGGTATGGGCATTTCCCATATGTTGCCACATGTTGCCAGCCACAATTGCAGCAAACGATATGCTTTTCTTTAGAGCATTCTTTGGAGACATGTCCTTCTCCACAAAATTTACATCTAAGGGACCTGGGTTCGAGCCCCGGGTAAGGCGTGGATGTATGTGTTGGGGCGGGGGTGGCTCAGTCGGTAGCGCGCCAGGCTCGTAATCTGTAGTTCCCAGGTTCGAGTCCCAGCTGGGTCAGCGTTGAGATTTATCTCCGCAAATTCTCCGCCCTGCCCACGGTCAGTAGGGGACACCGATGGGCTTGGAAAGGCCGTCGTCCGTCGGATGGGACGTTAAGCCGTGGCCCCGTGTGCGGGAGAGCCATACCCTGTGCACGTTAAAGAACACGCTGGATGGCCTTGACGGGAGGCTACCATCTGTCTCCCAACAGCTGTTCCAGTGGGTCCCCTCCCCCAACCTTCTCTGAGCCTTCGGGGTCCATGTGACCTGGCCATTTAGCCCATGGTGTGCAGAAAAGTGCCGCTCAGAGGTAAAACAACCCAACCCAACCCAAAATTTACATCGTGCCTTTTCACGGCAGTGTTGAAAAGTAGGCCCAAAGTGCAAACAACGGTAGCACTCCACGGGTGGTGGAGTGTATTCAGTGACCTTAAAGTTGGTTAAGCCAAGTTCAACATATTTAGGAAGAGGATTTGATCTGAAATACAGTTTCACTGTGTCAGTACTTTTCCTTACCAAGTGTCCATAACTATTTTTATATGCGTAGGTTAATCGTTTCACCTTAACAACACCATAGTCCTAAACAGGCATGTGAATGTCAATATTCTTTATTATTCCTTGTGATTTGTTGTACGAGTAAGGAAATTTAGCTGATATTTTAGGGTTGTCAATGTATCGCAGCTTCATCAACTTTAAAGCAATTTCATGATTTTTGATTTTTACAATTAAATCACCATTGACTGTGACAAATGAATCCAAAGGTTGACCAATGCAAGATCTAATATCTCTTGCGACATAATTGGCATTTACTTTAGTAAGCTGACCATTTAAAGCACTTTATATAACTGCCACATTATCATCTACGTGATATGAATAATCTATTTTATCAGTGTGACAGACTTTTTACGCTTATTTCTAACTGTGATAAAATCATCATTTTCACAATCACTTATTAAATTATTTTCAGTGTCACGTAACAAATTATTTCCATTAATTGGAGGTTGAGAGGTGAAGACTTCCATTAAGGAATCTTTATGACCGAGTGGTTAGCGCGCTTGGCTACTGATCTAAGGGACCCGGGTTAGAGTCCCGGGTAAGGCATGGATGTTCGTGTTGTTTTTCTGCTGAGGTGCTTGCCATCCTCTCAGACCTTCTACTCTGGCATATAAACTGACAGGCTCCTGTCAGACCTCTGTGGCAAGCAGCTGCTTGAGGGGGTATTTATTTATTTTTTTATTCTGGTTGCCATTCGAAGTATCCTTAAAACTAACCTTCTTTTTCTCCAAATTTTAGTCATATGGTGGAATTCGCGCTTTGACAGTAGACGCTTGGGCAGTTCTCCCTGGAGGCGTCATCTTTAGACGCTTTTCCCGCCTAACAAGGACAATCAAAAAGATAACACTAAAGTTATAAATTTAACTCTCCCAATACTCACGATACACTTGCAGGTGGCGGAAGATAGAAAATGAATTTAGTACTCACAAAGTCAAAGTTAAAAACAAATTTCACTAACAAATTTTGATTTAATAAGAGCACAAATCAAACGCTCTGGACAACTCAGTTGTCAGATTCCGATCAGTTAGGTGCTGATAAGAGTCTTTGGCTTGAGAGATTCCGTTGGTTTGACCATGTTGCCGGTATGGATAATTATAGATTGATAAAGCTGAGGAAGAAGTTAGGCAACACAACAGCAGAGAGCTGTACCAATAGTTAATGTTTTGCGTGGTACAAAACGGCCAGGTATAACAATTTGAAGGATAAACAAGGTAAGGTTATGGAAGGTAAGGTTTCTGTCATGGCTAGGTTGGCTGAGCATTTTAGTGATGTTCTAAACAATGTTTAGTCCTACTCCCATTGTTTGTAATGATGATAGATGCATTGGTGGCTTTAATGTTGGCCCTATAATACAATCTGAAGTTATTTTAGCTGTTTCTAAACTTAAACTGCATAAATCCCCAGGGGTAGGTGAAATTGCAATTGAAATGCTTAGAACTCCGAATGTTTCAGTCAACACATGGATGACTGAAATGTTGAATATCTTTTCTGCTAAAAGCATGGTTCCTAAAAATTTTACCAGAGCTATTATTATCCCTATTTTTAAAAGAGGTGATCTCAGTTCTTGTGATAACTATAGGGGTATCAGCCTGCTTTCTGTTCCAGATAAAGTTCCTTGCATAATTGTGCTTAGTAGAATTAAGAATCTGGTTGGCAGGCAATTGCGTGATGAGCAGTGTGGATTCAGAAGTGGTAGGGGATGTGTGGATCAGATATTTTCACTCAGGCAGATTCTTGAGAATTATTTAGAGTTTCAGAAACCTTTGGTTGCTAGCTTTGTTGATTTCAAAGAGGCTTTTCATTCTGTTGATTATCATAATTTGTGGTTTATTATGAGATCGTATGGATACCAGACAAGTTAATTAACATAATGAAAGCTCTCTATAATAACACTGAGTCGTGTGTGAGAGCTGGTAAGGCTTTTAGCAGTTGGTTTAATGTTGCTTCTAGTGTTCGACAAAGGTGCATTTTGTCTCCTTTTCTCTTCAGTCAGATTTTTGATTATGTTATGCGAAATTCACTGCAAGGGAAAGATTTTTGCCTTAAATGGTCTGGAGATCTGAAAATTTCTGATTTAGATTATGCTGACGATTTCGACCTTTTGAAAAATGACGTTGATGAGATGAATATTTTTATTAGAGCTCTTGATGAGACTAATAGCACAGTAGGTCTGGTTGTAAACAGAGAGAAAACTAAAGTGATAAAAATTGGTCAGGTAGGCTGTGATTCAGTTAATCTGAATGGCTGCACTCTTGAGAAGGTGTCTAAGTTTAATTATCTTGTGAGCTATGTAACAGATAATGGTGATGTGCGGCATGAGATTAATAGACGAATAAGGATTGCTGCCGGGACTTTTACGAATCTATGGAGAGTGTGGAGAAATAGGCGTATACACCTAAAGACTAAAATTAATTAGACTGTATAATAGGTTGGTTCTTTCTAGGGTTAGTTATGGTAGTGAAACTTGGACACTTTGTAAACAAGATAACAGGAAATTTGATGCTTTTGATTTTAGACGCTTGTGAAAAAATCTGATACTCAGTATCTTGAGCATTAGGTGGTTCAACTTTGTAAATAATGATGGGGTTAAGCAAAGGAGTCGGCAACCTCCTTTGAGCAGCATATTGTGCAGAAAGAGACTCCGTTGGTTTGGCCATGTTGCCCGTATGGATAATTATAGATTAGCTAATAGGGTTATGAACAGTGTGTCTAAAGGCCTCAGAAAGAAGGGGAGACCAGGATTTGGTGGACAAACAACATCAAACAGGACCTTGTTAGAATTGGTGTGCAGTGGATATACGTACAGATGTAGCAGATATACATAGCTCAGGACAGATATGCTGGGAGAACTAAATTGCAATTCTTGGTTGGACCTCCATAGCCCATGGCTGCTTGAGGATGATGATGAATATTAGGTGTACCAAAAAGTATTTGCAGTGGGCGAGTGGGTAACACTCCTGGCTCCGATCAAAGTGTCTTGGGTTCGAACCCCGTGTAAATCATGAATGTTTGTGTTGTGTTTCTGCTGAGGTCTTGCCGTCCTCACAGATCTTCTATATGGCGTATTAAATTGATAGTCTCAAACTATTAGACCTCTGGGTGTTTTTTTATTTGCTAAAATTTATTTTTTCTTAATTTAAGGAAATGTAAATTTAGTTTTTTTTTTAGATTTTCTTTTGTTGTTGAAAGTTATTTTATTTATTTTTAATAATTATGGAAAAATTGTTACGTGTAATTTCAATAAAAGTTCCTTCCTTTCGTTTTAGGGCATCCTTAATTGCTAAAATTGATGTATGAACGATTCCTTATTCGACATATATCTTCTATCTTGAAACAGAGAATTGTTTTGTCCCGCTTCAAATATTTTGTCCCCCCCTCCTCTTCACGTGGTGTGTGTATGTGTGTGTGTGTGGGGGGGGAACTTAGTAGTGCCTCTGTGAAGTAGGGTCACGGCTCGTTGTTTCCTCATTTGCAAGATGGGATGTAACCTTTAGCGGCAGAGCTTGTTGGGGGCCTGCGGACTGGTAAGAGAGCCTCCCGACTTGTGGGCTTACTGACTTGATTCAGGGAAGCTTTAGGTTGCAGCCCCGATGAAGGGGCTGTGGCTGAGAATACTGCGGCCTGGTGTTGGGGGGCACCGGTCCAGTGTGCTCATCGGTGCAGCCTCGGTGAAGTTGGGGTACAGACTGCTTCTGAGAGGCAGTTGGTGCGTGGCACTATGGAGAGGACGAAGTTGAAGGCTTGCGACTTGGGTATGGACAGGTTGAGGGGCTTATCGATGGAAAAGCCAAACGAAGAGTCTCCACCCGGGAGCCGAGTCAACTTGGATCTATATATCCATTTTTGTGGCTAACCGGGGAACAGATTAAATTTAGGTTTTGACCGATGGATGAACCTTCCTTCTATAGGATTGTTCGCCATAGGTAGCCATCGTTGAGCTGTGTCCTTGTGACACTTCTTACACCGGCGTAGGTAGTGGTGTTCATGGCATTCTCCTCATAGATGGTGTGCAGCGTGATGCTGCGGTACATCTGGGACTTGCCTTTATTTAATGTTAATGCTTCCATGTCAAGGATGTGTTGAAGACGCTTTCAGATGCCGTAAATGGGACGGGATCTGCTGAGAAACTTACTCCGGTACGAAGTACGTTTTTTTGGACGTTTTCTTGTGGACTACTTGTGACCTACCTGTTGATGATTATCCTACTCCTGTAAGTTATTGTTCCTCAAATATTGTCTATTGTTAACATCACATGTGAAATGCGAATCTTAGGTTTTTTTTTAATAAAATTCATCTCTCATATTTATCGCATTTGTTGAGGGTGTATATCTACAATATCCTAGAATCTCCTAATATTTTGCAGAAAATGCTTAGTTGTTCGAGTCGCATTTTGTTTTTAGTCGTATAATTACAGCTTGTTTGTGCTTCATATTTACTTGTTGAAAAATAAACTATGAGGTGAAATCTATTAAATTAAACATTGAAATTGTCTCTTAACCAATATCTGCTTCATTCAAAGTCAAAGAGAGCATAGGGGACAGAAAATTATGTATTGATTCAAGCAATTTTATGTACTGCTGAGAGTTACCCAATAAGGACAGATATGAATATTAAAATTAAATGTTCAGGCTCCAAAACAGAAAATTCTTCCTAAGTAAACATTAAGTTGGAAAAATGGCAAAATTTTCATGCACACGTGCATCATGTTATTTTCATTTAATCAAAATTCTAATATCCGTGATATCATTGGCTGGGTCATTTTAAACCCACTATATAAGTTATTAATTGAGCATTTTAACTTTTTACACAGCCCGATGTCTATTTCAAACTGCAGGCCAATACATTCCTTGGTATGTTTTGTGAAGTACATATATTCTGTTCCTATTTTGCTTTGCTTTCTTGTTGTTACTTTAAGTTTTTTAATTCAAGCTTGAAAAAACCTTAATGTTTTATTTGATATGTAAGTTTGTACTAACTTTTTAATTCAAAACAATATGATGTTTAGAATAACATTTGGAATGATATGTTTCATATTATACCATTCGTTCCGTATATAATTAGCTTTTTTTTCAAAAGGGGAACTGAAATATTAATTTTATTGTTGACATTAAATGCATCTATTTTTAATTTAATTTTTAACTTTTTTAAAATTAAATGCAAGGCGTATTTACTGATTATTCCTTTAAAGCAAAGGTCCCCAACCCTTTTCCACTGAATGCTCCATTTTTGGACCAAAAGTCCATTTTACCAAATGGGATTTTCTAAGAAATCTTGATAGAAAGGAAAACATTTGTCGAGCATTAAATTAGCTGAAAAAAATATTTACCCTGTATGCAAATTTATGAGTGTTTTTTTTTATACTTAACCATAAAAGGATTAGCAGTGAATAAAAATACTATATTAATCTAAGATACTAATAACTATGTTAACCTAAGAAGCATTCTATATTGCTTAATCTATTTCCACAAAAAAAAATTCAAGAAATGTCCCGACAGATTTTTTAAACGTCGCATACGGGAATGTGGCGCGCCATTGAGATCTGCTACTTTAAATCTTTCGGAGAGTCCATTGGGCAATGGAATTTTCTTTCTTTGCCTAATCTTCTGATGTCACGTTTTATTTTTTCTTTTCTGTTTATTGTGCTCTCTCTACGATCTGAAAATAATTCTTTGATTGTTACTCTGTTTCAATCATTAGTTTCCTTTCCTTACAGATTTCTTTTCCCGATTTGCAAATTCCTTTTCTTTAATTTGAAAATATGCCTGATTCCTCAGCTTTAATAAGCTGACTATTTAGATTATTCAAAACTGAAATATTTTCGGTTTTGAATAAGCTGGCCTATTGCATTTTCCCATGCGTATTTAAATGAATTAACAGCACTCCCCCACTCCCTCCCCCCCGAAAAAACCCTGCCGATGCCCATGTCACTTGCGAGATGAGAGAATCTCTCATTGGATCAGGGAGTGAATGGAGATCTGGCATTAGTTCAGTTTTAAAAAATGAAAACACATTTCCAAAAGGACACATTTTCTCTTTTCTTGTCTGTTATCTTATTCAATGGTCTGTTATCTTATTCAAGGTGATTGTCTGTTATCAAAGTATCTTGTCTGTTATCTTATTCAAGGTGATGCTTTCTAATAATCCCACCATGCATAGCTCCAGTCAAAAAAAAAAGCGCCTAGAAACAGATTATTGGCTGTAGGCTAAAATATGGAAAATTTCTGAATGCTTACGATATCATTTGATCGTTAAGTTGGTAGCCTGATTTGGAATCTGCCATACTGGTGCTGCCACTTCGATGACCACAAATCTATTTGGCGCGACAAGTTCTATACGACCGTCTCATTACAAAAGATAATTAATAGGGAAACTAATTAGTACTAGCCGAATGCCTCATTTGGAGGGAATTAAACTTCCTAGAATTATGAAATATCTATTAACGTAAGGTTTGTTATCCTCCCGTTTTGTTGAAAACCTGCTGTGGCGCACTCCTACTTACGTTTGTTGCCACCACAATTAAGGGTCTCCTTCTCGATCTCCGGCACAGAGGGCTTGCGGATGTTGCTGTTGTTGGGCCGTTGCATCCTGCGATCGTTGTTATCGCTGGTTTATGGCACGGCTCCTCAGAAGTTCAGTTGTTATTAAAATCAACAAAAGTCATCTGATGCACCACAGACACAAGATGGTAGATCAACTTTTACTTCATGCTAGAAAATATACAGACGCGTTTGGGATCACTCTCGATCCGTGATCACTGTGAATACAAAAGGGTACCACTACTTTATTGGTTTATAATATTTTGGTGCGCGACTCTCGAACGCAGGCGGGAAAGATATTCAGTTCATTTAGTCCGTAGTCAGGGGTGAGGAAGGAATTTCGTAGCGGTAGGAGACAGTTACAACAGAATAATTTCCATGAAAAGGAATAGATATTATGAACTGACAGTTAATTTCAGCAGCTTTCAGATAATAGTAGTGTCCATGAATGTTGCATGTCCGCAAATTCCTCATTGTAGCACCTGTTGCTATTCTTTTGAATGGCAACTTGTTCGACTAGAGCTAACGCGAACGGATTGTGTGGAGCAGTTATGAGTTCGTTAACTGCCTTTTTTGGTAATACTTTGGTCACTCGACCGTTCTTTATGCAGCGCTGATGTTCTTTGAGCCTCGTTGTTACAGTTCTTTTTGTTATTCCTATATATAGTGTGGAGGTGTTGTTTGTCAGGTGGTATAACGGTATTCTGTATACTCCTCCGACTCGTTTTGCGGGGTTCCTGTCACACTTGATTAGTTGTAATGACGTTTTGCGTGTTTTGATGGCTATGGCCATATCATAAGGTTGTAATGCTTTCTTCATGATATGTTGTCACCATGGTACAATAGGGAGGCTGCTTATGCATTTCTTCTTTCCTGCATGAGGTTGCATTTTGGATGGTTGTTGTGAGTGGTGCTTAGCTTGGTATTCTAGTTTGCGTATCATTAAATATGGATATCCGACTGCAGTTGCTTTTCCATAGATGGTTAGACGTTCTTTGTGTTGCAAGTGCGGGGTAATTACGTACCTGTAATTACGCAAAAATATTCCACTAATTCTTGCCATTTTGCTATGGAGTTCGTGATCTGAGTGACAGCTGTGATGACTTTTCTATATACTTCTGTTGTGAAGTGATTATTGCGTCTAGTGAGTAATATATCCAGAAAAGGTAGATGTTTGCCGTGCTCATGCTCAGAGGTGAAATTTATGATGAGTAAAATGTTGCTTCGTTCAGTCTGCAGTTTATCAAGGTCAATCTTCATAGAATCATAAATTATATATACGTTATCAATGTAGCGTCGATAGTATAGCTCATTTTCGCTCTAATGTTTCAGCACCAGCTGCTCGATGTGTCGAAGGTTGGGTTGGGTTGTTTAACCTCCGATCGGCACATTTTTGCACAACATGTGCTAAACAGCCAAGTCACATGGACCCCGAAGGCTCAGAGAAGGTTGGGGGAAGGGACCCACTGGAACAGCTGTTGGGAGACAGATGGTAGCCTCCCGTCAAGGCCATCCAGCGTGTTCTTTAACGTCCACAGGATATGGCTCTCCCACACACGGCGCCAGGGCTTAACGTCCCATCAGACGGACCCTTCCAAGCCCATCAGTAGGGGACACCGATGGCCTTTCCAAGCCCATCGGTGTCCCCTACTGACCGTATGCAAGGAGGGGAATTTTGCGGAGATAAATCTCAACGCTGACCCAGCTGGGACTCGAACCTGGGAACTACAGATTACGAGCCTGGCGCGCTATCGACTGAGCCCCCCCCCCCTCCGCCCCCCCCCCCCCCCTGTGTCGAAGGGAGATGTCAGCAAGATACCAGACAGAGGTGAGCTCATTGGGACTCCAAAATTCTGCTTGTATATTTTTTCTTGGATTTTAAAATAATTGTTGTTTATTACGAAAATCAGTTTGCGGATAATTCTATGATATGTGGTTGAATTTCATTCATTCAGATAAGGGGCTGCGCAAGAGATTAATTACTTCTACTACTGGAGTATTAGGGTATAGAGATATCATATCTGAGGATGCTGTACGGTGTGTCTTGATACAAGGGAGATGCTTTAATTATTCCAGTAATCTTTCTGTAGATCTTAGATTCTGTCGTAACTGCCTCCTACCGCTACAAAATTCCGACTTCACCGATGACAACACACTAAAGACTGACCTTCATTCCCGCTTGAACCGCCTACGTCCGAGAGTCGCGCACTATAAACAAATAAGGTAGCGACACCCTTTTGTATTCACAGAGATCACGGATCGAGAGTGATCCCAAACGCGTTTGCATATTTTTCTAAGATGAAGTGAATGCCGTCTACTATCTTGTGTCTGTGATGCATTAGATGACTTTTATTGATTTTAATAACAACTGAACTGCTGAGGAGCCGTGCCATAAACCAGCGATAACAACGATCGCAGGATGCAACGGCCCAACAACAGCAACATCCGCAAGCCCTCTGTGCCGGAGATAGAGAAGGAGACTCCTAATCGTGGTGGCAACAAACGTAAGTAGGAAGGATAGTGAGAATCCCTTGACATAAGTTTAACATTGTTATGAAATATCTTCTGGATGCATTTCAATACTTGAAGGACTAATAAGACTGTATGCTATGTTTCTGAAACGTTCACAAGTTTTGAAGAGTTTTTTGTTGAAGTGAAAGATGGACACACAACTTGCGGCCAAGGAGTTTAGGAAAAGAAGGCAAAAATTAAACATTGCAAAAAAAATATGAAAATTTAATGAAAGTCTCAAAAAGCCTTTCAAAAGGTTTCAAGAACCGACTTCTTTTTCAGATTCCAAAGTTCAGAAAGTGGGACCATTTTAAACAGGCTTTTTTGGAAACTAACAGTATTCTTTTAGGGAAAAAGGAGCAGAGGAGACAGAATTATTTGAGTGATAAGACACTTGAGCTTATTTCAGAAAGGAAAAACTGCAGGAATGCTCTTAACCAATACCCGACTAGTCCTAATAGAAAGCATTATAGAGAGCTTAATAAACGTGTAAAGGATCAGTTAGCTGCTGATAAGAATCTTTGGCTTGATGGCTTGGCTGACAAAGACGAGGAAGTAGTTAGACAGCACAACAGCAGAGAGCTGTACCAGATAGTTAATGTTTGTGTGGTAGAAAATGGACAGGTATACAGGGATTGAAGGATAAACAAGGTAAGGTTATAGAAAATGAGGATTCTGACATGGCTAGGTGGGCTGTGCATTTTAGTGATGTTCTAAACAATGTGGTTAGTTCTACTCCCATTGTTTGCAATGATGATAGATGCATTGGTGGCTTTAATTTTGGCTCTATAACACAATCTGAAGTTATTTTGGCTGTTTCTAAACTTAAACTTCATAAATCCCCAGGGGTAGATGAAATTACTACGGAAATGCTTAGAGCTGAGAATGTTTCTGTTATCACTTGGATGACTGAAATTTTGAATAACTTTTATGATAAAGGCATGATTCCTAAAGATTTTACCAGAGCTATTATTATCCCTATTTTCAAAAAATGTGATCGCAGTTCTTGTGATAACTATAGGGGTATCAGCCTACTCTCTGTTCCAAGGAAAGTTCTTTCCATGATTGTGCTTAACAGAATTAAGAATCTGATTGACAGGCAATTGTGTGATGAGCAATGTGGATTCAGAAGTGGTAGGGGATGTGTAGATCAGATATTTTCACTTAGGCAGATTCTTGAGAAATGTTTAGAGTTTCAGAAACCTTTGGTTGCTAGCTTTGTTGATTTCAAAAAGGCTTTCGACTCTGTTGATCGTCATAATTTGTGGTTGATTGTGAGATCATATGGTATACCAGACAAGTTAGTTAACATAATGAATGCTCTCTATAATAACACTGAGTCATGTGTGAGAGTTGGTAAGTCTTGTAGCAATTGGTTTAGCATTACTCCTGGTGTTCGACAAGGGTGCATTTTGTCTCCTTTTCTCTTTAATTTGGTTATTGATTATGTTATGCGAATTTCACAGCAAGGGAAAGATTTTGGGCTTAATTGGGCTGGAGATATGAAAATTTCCGATTTAGATTATGCTGACGATTTCGATCTTTTGGAAAATGACGTTGATGAGGTGAACTCTTTCATTCGAGCTGTTGATGAAACTGGTACTAGAGTAGGTTTGGTTATGAACAGAGAGAAAACTAAAGTGATGGAAATTGGTCAGGCAGGCTGTGATTCAGTTAATCTGAATGGTTGCAATCTTGAACAGGTGTCACAGTTTAATTATCTTGGGAGCTATGTAACAGATACTGGTGATGTGCGGCATGAGATTAACAGACGAATAGGGATTGCTGCCGGGACTTTTAAGAATCTATGGACAGTGTGGAGAAATAGGCGTATACACCTAAAGACTAAAATTAGACTGTATAATAGTTTGGTTCTTTCTAGGATTAGTTATGGTAGTGAAACTTGGACACATTGTAAACAAGCTAACTATATATGTAACAGGAAACTAGATGCTTTTGATTCTAGATGCTTTTGATTCTAGATGCTTACGCAGTATCTTGGGCATTAGGTGGTTCAACTTTGTAACTAATGATGAGGTTAAGCAAAGGAATCTGCAACCTCCTTTAAGAAGTATATTGTGCAGAGAGAGACTCCGCTGGTTTGGCCATGCTGTCCGCATGGATAATTATAGATTTGCGAATAGGGTTATGAACAGTGTGCCTATAGGCTTCAGAAAGATGGGCAGACCTAGGATGCGGTTGACAGATAATGTGAATCAGGAACTTATTAGAATTGTTGTATAGTGGCTAGATGCAGCAAATGTAGCTCAGGACAGACTTGCTTGGAGAACTGAATTGCACGGTCTGGTTGAACCACCGTAGCCCATGGCTGCTTGAGGATGATGATGATGATGAAAGTTCAGAATTTCTGAATGAAGCAAGGAAAATATTTGTCGTAACTGAATCATTTGTATTCATGAAATGTCTCTTTTACTCAAATAAGAAATACCGATTTGAAAAGGAATCAGTTTCAGGTTTAAGGGCTTTCTGGTTAAAACATTATCGTAATTATACGGTGCTATTCATTAATGGACTATTCTATGAATATAAAGATTTGTGATTAATTTTTTATATTTGAAATTATCAAATGCAACTATGCACGTAATGGTGAGATCTCGTGCCTTCTCCCCCACCCCCTCCCGCTTTCTCTCCCATTCCAATTAACATAAAAGTCATATTTTAGATTTGATTTTTCCTTCTCAGTATCCCATACATTGTTGAACACTATTTGAAATCCCTTAACTATGCTTCTAGAAATGTGTTAAATACGATGTAAAGATTAGAAATATTTCGATTACATTTGACCGGAGCTTCAAGTGAGCCCTTCTATCATTGAGAGCCGGACACCTCTCCTCCTTTGAAAGCGTCACTTGAAGGTCACGAAAAGAACGTATCCAAGATTTTCTGTCAGTGGCGTCCATTTCAAGAACCGTTAGTGCCCCTCCCCCCTCCCCCCTCCACTTTCTCAGCAGAGACACTTCTTTGTGTGTCGTCGTTATTTTTGTATGCATAAAAATATAAAAAAAATAATAAATACCCCCTCAAGCAGCTGCTTGCCACAGAGGTCTGACAAGAGCCTGTCAGTTTATATGCCACAGTAGGAGATCTGAGAGGATGGCAGGACCTCAGCAGAAAAACGACACACACATCCATGCCTAATCCGGGGCTCGAACCCAGGTCCCTTAGATCAGTAGCCAAGCGTGCTTACCACTCGGCCACGGGACGGCCATAAAAATATATTTACTTTAATTTCAATTTTGCACCCGTAAAGGAAGAAAAAGTGTAATCTGCATGTGTGTAAGATCTTTGGAAAATGACTAATACAATTACGTAGCCGATTCGATAAAAATTAATTAAATATAATATACAATATCAAACATTCGATATACAGCTGCGGCGAAGCGAAGTGGAAGCAATTGAGACAATGAGACTGCGCGGTTGGCAAAATGATGATACTCGTAGATCATTGGCTGATTGAGTTATCAGTCACTTTTCAATCAACCAATGATCTATGAATCGATTGTTGATTCATGACACTATTGGCTAATTAACAAGTAGCTGACAATTAGGCAAATCAATCGCCTCTAAGAATCATACATGACTGAACTGCGCAGTCGCAAGGTTTCAATTGCTTCCACTGACGTTTCGCGTCTCATGCAGAGTAACATATCAAAATAAAGGTGTTCATTTTTGAATTTTTTTTTACCTCGCTTTTTGCTGTGGGAATGAACAATTTATATTTCACAGATTACATCTATTAAAAGTTCACTTTAGATTGTCAAGTGAGAGAGCATATTTAAGCGCTCATGAATCATGGATTCTTCCAAAATAGTTTGTTTACTCTCAAAAATGATTCAAAACGACTTTTTTTCTTCACTTGAATAGGAAAAACATGATGCTAAAATATAGGCGCTCTTAGGCATCTGACTAATGGGAAATCCGTCGCTGGTCGTAGTCTAAAGCGACTCAAACAATAAGGGTTGGGTTGTTTTACCTCTGAGCGGCACTTTTTTGCACACCATGGGCTAAATGGCCAGGTCACAGGGACCCTGAAGGTTCAGAGAAGGTTGGGGGAGGGGACCCACTGGAACAGCTGTTGGGAGACAGATGGTAGCCTCCCATCAAGGCCATCTATCGTGTTCTTGAACGTGCACAGGGTATGGCTCTCCGGCACACGGGGCCACGGCTTAGCGTCCCATCCGACAGACGATGGCCTTTCCAAGCCCATCGGTGTCCTCTACTGACCGTGGGCGTTGCGGGGAATTTTGCGGAGATAAATCTCAACGCTGATCCAGCTGGGACTCGAACCTGTGAACTACAGATTACGAGCCTGGCGCGCTACCGACTGAGCCACCCCCGCCCCGACTGAAACAATAAGGTCAGCTCATGAGATAAGGTACATATGAATTCTTCGAAAAATGAATTCTGTAAACACGTTTTCTCTCAATACATTTTTTCCCTTTTATTTTGAAGAAAACAGTGAAGCGAAAGTTTTATCTCTGATCAAATAATATAGTTCTTTACAATTTCCAAAGTTAATTTAAAAGCTAATATAATAATGAAAAAGAGTAAAACTCCTAATAATACTCCGCGTTTGTTTCCAGAGTACCAGGACTTGGGAGAAAAGAGCTTGAGGATTTATAATTCCCCATTTACGCGGAGATGCCAGATTCGGATTGCCTAGCGTCGCTCGATGGCTGATATTCGGAGTGATTCGGCTTCCCCATCCCCCAACGATCGCCAGAAGACTTCCCTTCATTCGCCCGCATGCCGCTCTTCATGCTTTTCATTCAGCTCAAATAACTGTTTTCTGATTTTCCTCTCCTCCGACGGATTGGCCACCTGGCATTCTTCCCACAGGAAAGTGGAAGGCTCTGGCCATGCGGGCTCGCTGGGAGTGGGCGCGCTCCACTTCCGAAGGCTGCGATTGCCGAACTTCTCCCGCGATTCCTTCCATAATTAAATCGCCGCAGTAATCATTTCCGCCACTGCGGGGCACAGGTAATGCTGCCGCCGGGCACCCAAGGGATGTGCGGCCTCCTGCTCATCCGTGAAGGGTGCGGCAGGAGCAAGCGAGTTGCGTCTGACGACAGCACCGGACATCCTCTCAGCTCGTTCGACGGCAGTCACTGACAGAAAGAGCTCGCTTTTATCACTTCTCTACTGATCATTCCAAAGAAATATTCTCTGCGCAGAGCTTAGGTGCTATTTCGATCTTCATTCTCTCGTTAAGAGGAAATGATGATCGGCCCAGGAACGGATTACCATCGTGCAGTTCGGGTGCAGTAGAGCTAATGTTTTGCCCTCTTTTAGGAAATAGAGCAGGCTTGTGGGCGAGCATATGAGGCACTGGCCTCGGACGACCAAATTTAAGGGATGGTAAAATAAGGAAAGAATTAAAGGATGAAAATATTAAAGGAATTTGAAGGATGGTAAATAAAATAAAAATTTAAGGGATGGTAAAAAGTATAAGAATAAAAAATTAAAAATAAGCGAAAATATGCCACAAATTTTCTTGTTAAATTGCATTTTTTTATGAGTTTCTCCTTATGAATTAGAGAAAAACCAATGAACATGCGCATTTTAAAGTAGAATATAGATGAATATTTTGAAATAATTTTGGTTTTGTTGGAAAGCGGAGTGCTTTTCCGCTTGGGCCGTTATCACTACTCAGAAGACCTCGGCAAATAGAGAACAACTGTAGCAAATAGTGTGTTAAAGGGGAGGCTAAATTATAGTGTGTTAAAGGGGAGGCTAAATTATAGTGTGTTAAAGGGGAGGCTAAATTATAGTGTGTTAAAGGGGAGACTAAATTATAGTGTGTTAAAGGGGAGGCTAAATTATAGTGTGTTAAAGGGGAGGCTAAATTATAGTGTATTAAAGGGGAGGCTAAATTATAGTGTGTTAAAGGGGAGGCTAAATCGTAGTGTGTCTCGGAGGCGGCTCTGGAAAGACAGTATAATTTAATGCACAAATGTTTAAATATAAAGTATAGAAAATATACTATTTAAAGAATAATTTTAGTCTAAAGATATAAAGATAAAAATAGCAAAAAAATGTCCATTAGTATAATAAACGCATATTTTATTCTTATTCTATTAGTTGTAACTTTATTTCTGTCGAAATATTGTAAAACAATTAATGATATTGTTAAAGACGATCACCTTCAATTCGTATCAACGTTAAAGAATTAAGACATTGGGGGCGGGGGTGGCTCAGTCGGTAGCGCGCCAGGCTCGTAATCTGTAGTTCCCAGGTTCGAGTCCCAGCTGGGTCAGCGTTGAGATTTATCTCCGCAAAATTCCCCTCCCTGTATACGGTCAGTAGGGGACACCGATGGGCTTGGAAAGGCAGCCGTCCGTCGGATGGGACGTTAAGCCGTGGCCCCGTGTGTGGGAGAGCCATACCCTGTGCACGTTAAAGAACACGCTGGATGGCCTTGACGGGAGGCTACCATCTGTCTCCCAACAGCTGTTCCAGTGGGTCCCTTCCCCCAACCTTCTCTGAGCCTTCGGGGTCCATGTGACCTGGCCATTTAGCCCATGGTGTGCAAAAAGTGCCGCTCAGAGGTAAAACAACCCAACCCAAAAAATTAAGACCTTGCTTTTTGCATCGCAGAACTTACCTCTGAATATTATGAACCTTCTCCGAAGGCCTCATTTGCATATGCTCTCTCTTTCTCTTTACCCAATCACTTATTTTGCCTACAAGTTGAAGAAAAGTGAAATATTTGTAAAAGAACGATTAAAAACTGATAAGAAATTTTTAATATCGAACAAAGTGGTAGTAAAAATTAAAAGAAAAGTGGCAGCAGAGAAAGACAAAAAAATTTAATTTTGACTTAATGCGAAAATAATATTAAAAAACGCATATTAAGAATTAAAGAGCGGAGCCTTCTATTGCAAGAGAGAAGGGAAAAAAATATTAAGTAGAGGTCAAAATATATTAAAAAAAATTCTTTGGAGGAATGGAAGCGTACAAATTCATTTTATGGTTTCTTATTTTCTTTCATTGACAGCATTTGCAAAATATTAAGAAAAAGATCTTGAAACTGAAGAAAGAGCAACTGTCGTTGGATACAGGAAGTCATCACTTTCAGGATGCTCTTTTTTTCGTTTGTGGAATTGTTTTTATTCAAGTAAAAACTAAAAGAGAATACTAGGACGATTAATTAAAAAGATCTTCTTTTGTTTTGTCACGAGGCGTTAGCGAAATATTTGATTCCTTTACAGAAACAGAAAGAGATCTTTTGCGAATGGCAAGCAGAAACTTCATCATTTTGGTTTCCTGCTTTCCAGATTTAAATCCTCCTTCGCTACTCCGTGCACAAGAAGCTTAAATAACGAATGCAGAGGAAGATTTCTCTTTGCGGTAGGTCATTGTGGGATCAGGACTTTTGCTTTCTTTCTGGGAAATTAGAAATGCAATAAGAAAGATTATGCTGATGATGATGATGCATTCTTCTGCTTTTGACCAGCTGGCAAGAGATAGAAGAATGCGAAATACGAGAGGAAAGATGAGAAACAAAAGGAAATCCTTATCCTTTGAGTCCTTCTGGCCTTTTCCGATTCGTGAAGAATTTACGTTCATTTCCTGTTAAATTTAAATCTCTTTGGTCTTCATGATGTTGAAATCTGACGATATTTTTCGTTCTCAAGGGACTTCCTCTTCTTTTTATGTCAGAAATGCAATTCAACGACGAAGATTTGCTTGAATGATGCGCCAAATTCATTTCTGCGGAAATTGCGCGTCCTGCAAGGATCTCAGGTTTGACTCTCGCTTGGACAGTGTTGATATTTATCTCCGCTAAAACCCCCCGCCATTCCCTCTATCAGTAGGTGACAGCGATCGGCTTGAAAAGGCCGCCGTCGGTCGGATGGGACGTTAACTTGATAGGAGGCTATCTCTTAATGATCCAAGCACTCTTCCTTCTCCTACCTAATTCTGAGCCCTTAAAGTCCTTTAGACCTCGTCATATGGGGCGGGGGTGGCTCAGTCGGTAGCGCGCCAGGCTCGTAATCTCTAGTTCCCAGGTTCGAGTCCCAGCTGGGTCAGCGTTGAGATTTATCTCCGCAAAATACCCCGCCCTGCCCACGGTCAGTAGGGGACACCGATGGACTTGGAAAAGCCGCCGCCCGTCAGATGGGACGTTAAGCCGTGGCCCCGTGTGCGGAGAGCCATACCCTGTGCACGTTAAAGAACACACTGGATGGCCTTGACGGGAGGCTACCATCTGGCTCCTAACAGCTGTTCCAGTGGGTCCCCTCCCCCAACCTTCTCTGAGCCGTCGGGGTACATGTGACCTGGTCATTTAGCCCATGGTGTGCAAAAAAGTGCCGCTCAGAGGTAAAACAACCAACCTAACCCAGTCATATATTCTGTTGTGTGCAAAACGTGGCGCTCTTAGCAAAGCAACACAGAAAGGAGGCTATAGGGGAGAGACAAGAAAAATCATGGCTTAGTGTCTCTTTTAGTCTCTAGAAACTAGATCCGGTTTTAATAATAAAAATAAGTTATTTTCCGTATAACTGAATACAGAGAATGGTTAGATGGTGCATTGCACTCTTACTCTTTCCCTCTTGATTAAAAACAAAAAAAAATGCCTCAATAGACGACTGTACAATAATTGACAATTGTAGCAACAAAATTCACTATGATGTTTAGAATGTAAAACATCGAGGAGGTGGTAACAAGTCCACTTCTTTCAATTTTCTTCCGAAACGCTACAATGTTGGCGAAAGCACCACGGTTCAGATTCAGTTCAAGTCTTCTCCATTCCAGTGAATGGATATTAAGATTTACCAGGTTTTGTTCGTATTCAAGGTGAAGTAACGTGGTAGGGTTGGCTTGGGTTGTTTTACCTCTGAGCGGCACTTTTTTGCACATCATGGGCTAAATGGCCAGGTCACATGGACCCCGAAGGCTCAGAGAAGGTTGGGGGAGGGGACCCACTGGAACAGCTGTTGGGAGACAGATGGTAGCCTCCCGTCAAGGCCATCCAGCGTGTACTTTAACGTGCACAGGGTATGGCTCTCCCGCACACGGAGCCACGGCTTAACGTCCCATCCGACGGACGGCGGCCTTTCCAAGCTCATCGGTGTCCCCTACTGACCGTGGGCAGGGCGGGGAATTTTGCGGAGATAAATCTCAACGCTGACCCAGCTGGGACTTGAACCTGAGAACTACGATTACGAGCCTGGCGCGCTACCGACTGAGCCACCCCCGCCCCGTAACCTCGTAGGCCTTTAGTGAACCATCTCTGGGGCCTTTCTAATACGACAATATCAGAGACCATGTGAGAGCACCACACTGGCGAAGAATATTCCATTATGGGTCGAACATTGCTGATGAAGGCATTGACGAGGGTAACATGATTGCACTTTCGATAGCTTCTTATGATCATGCAGGCAATGTGAAGGGCCTTGGATGCAACATTCTTGCAATCGGGTGAGAATGACATAGTGTCGTTGAACGTGACCCCAAAATCTGAAAGTTCATGGACACTCGCGAGAGATTGTTACCAATGTGTATTATGACGATTTGGTTGCCGAGATGGGAATTTCGTGAAGTGCGCTGCATTCCAGAATGTTATTACACGTTGTCTGCAATTGGTCTTGGTCTTATTGTGTCACTGCAGCTTGGAAAATTTTGATATCTTCAAATACGTTATCGTGTTTGGGCGAAGAATATGTGGAACGTCAAAAGTGAAAAAACAAACAAAAACTAAGATGCATTTTTCCATGTGTTCTTTATTGGTAAGGGAAATCGGGCGGTAGTTGAAAGGGTCAGAGGCGTCTCCTTTCCTTTTGTATACTGATGTTACAATCGCCTGATTCCAGTCTGAAGGAACCTTTTCCTGATTGGCAGCAGGCATTAAAAAAGATGAAAGTTTGGGCGCTATATTCAGAATAGTTGAAATTCGATCTGACTCAGGAGAAGATGTAGAAAGAGAAGTTACAATTCCTTCTGAAACTTTAGTGGGATGAAATATGCTGATGAAAAATATGTTATCAGTTGTTTCTTTAGGTAATTATTGCATCATCTGGTACATAAAGTTGGTTGAAGGTATCAGCAAGGAGGGCTGCTTTCTAGAAATCTGTGGTCGCGAAAGAGCCATCTTGTCTTTTCAAAGAGGGGATGTGACCACGGTCATTCAGCTTTTGCCTGGCATTCATGAAAAATTCATTGCAATTTTTTGAATCACACAGTTTTTGAAGAATCGAAGATTAATGATGCTCCAAGATTCAATATAATTTTTTGAGACAATTTTATAATTTAGGCAATTTTCAGGAGTTTTGTTGACTTGCCAATCAATTTCTCCAAAGTTTCAATTTGTTGCATGCAAGTCTTTTCAATGATGGATTCAAAGTTTTTTTTTTTTGGTTTTGCATGTAATTTTGAGAAGACAATTTTTAATCGTTGCATTGTATTCAGAAATCAAAGAGTTCAAATTCGATGTGAAGGTATCGTTAAATTAAAACATTTCATGAATGCGAGAAGACAGGGAATCATAATCTGCTTTATGGAAGTTGTACCTTTTGAGAGGTTGCGAAGTCTTAATTTGAGCAACAAAATTGAAAAGTTTTGGAATATGTGGCAAGCTGTCACTTTGTGAAATGAGGTCAATGGTTCAAAGTTGAAGGCAAAAAGGTCATCGTTGCAGAAGACAAGGTCAGGCAAATTGTTTCTTCTGGTAGGAAATTTGTTTCCTCTGGGAGGAAAGTTGTCTCCTCTGATAGGAAAGTTGTCTCCTCTGATAGGAAAGTTGTCTCCTTTGATAGGAAAGTTGTCTCCTTTGATAGGAAAGTTGTCTCCTCTGATAGGAAAGTTGTCTCCTCTGATAGGAAAGTTGTCTCCTCTAGTAGGAAAGTTGTCTCCTCTGATAGGAAAGTTGTCTCCTCTGATAGGAAAGTTGTCTCCTCTGATAGGAAAGTTGTCTCCTCTGATAGGAAAGTTGTCTCCTCTGATAGGAAAGTTGTCTCCTCTGATAGGAAAGTTGTCTCCTCTGATAGGAAAGTTGTCTCCTCTGATAGGAAAGTTGTCTCCTCTGATAGGAAAGTTGTCTCCTCTGATAGGAAAGTTGTCTCCTCTGATAGGAAAGTTGTCTCCTCTGATAGGAAAGTTGTCTCCTCTGATAGGAAAGTTGTCTCCTCTGATAGGAAAGTTGTCTCCTCTGATAGGAAAGTTGTCTCCTCTGATAGGAAAGTTGTCTCCTCTGATAGGAAAGTTGTCTCCTCTGATAGGAAAGTTGTCTCCTCTGATAGGAAAGTTGTCTCCTCTGATAGGAAAGTTGTCTCCTCTGATAGGAAAGTTGTCTCCTCTGATAGGAAAGTTGTCTCCTCTGATAGGAAAGTTGTCTCCTCTGATAGGAAAGTTGTCTCCTTTGATAGGAAAGTTGTCTCCTCTGATAGGAAAGTTGTCTCCTCTGATAGGAAAGTTGTCTCCTTTGATAGGAAAGTTGTCTCCTCTGATAGGAAAGTTGTCTCCTTTGATAGGAAAGTTGTCTCCTCTGATAGGAAAGTTGTCTCCTCTGATAGGAAAGTTGTCTCCTCTGATAGGAAAGTTGTCTCCTCTGATAGGAAAGTTGTCTCCTTTGATAGGAAAGTTATCTCCTCTGATAGGAAAGTTATCTCCTCTGATAGGAAAGTTGTCTCCTTTGATAGGAAAGTTGTCTCCTTTGATAGGAAAGTTATCTCCTCTAGTAGGAAAGTTGTCTCCTCTGATAGGAAAGTTGTCTCCTCTGATAGGAAAGTTATCTCCTCTAGTAGGAAAGTTGTCTCCTCTGAAAGGAAAGTTGTCTCCTTGTATAGGAAAGTTGTCTCCTTTGATAGGAAAGTTGTCTCCTTTGGTAGGAAAGTTGTCTCCTCTGATAGGAAAGTTGTCTCCTCTGATAGGAAAGTTGTCTCCTCTGATAGGAAAGTTGTCTCCTCTGATAGGAAAGTTGTCTCCTCTGATAGGAAAGTTGTCTCCTCTGATAGGAAAGTTGTCTCCTCTGATAGGAAAGTTGTCTCCTCTGATAGGAAAGTTGTCTCCTCTGATAGGAAAGTTGTCTCCTCTGATAGGAAAGTTGTCTCCTCTGATAGGAAAGTTGTCTCCTCTGATAGGAAAGTTGTCTCCTCTGATAGGAAAGTTGTCTCCTCTGATAGGAAAGTTGTCTCCTCTGATAGGAAAGTTGTCTCCTCTGATAGGAAAGTTGTCTCCTCTGATAGGAAAGTTGTCTCCTCTGATAGGAAAGTTGTCTCCTCTGATAGGAAAGTTGTCTCCTCTGATAGGAAAGTTGTCTCCTTTGATAGGAAAGTTGTCTCCTCTGATAGGAAAGTTGTCTCCTCTGATAGGAAAGTTGTCTCCTTTGATAGGAAAGTTGTCTCCTCTGATAGGAAAGTTGTCTCCTTTGATAGGAAAGTTGTCTCCTCTGATAGGAAAGTTGTCTCCTCTGATAGGAAAGTTGTCTCCTCTGATAGGAAAGTTGTCTCCTCTGATAGGAAAGTTGTCTCCTTTGATAGGAAAGTTATCTCCTCTGATAGGAAAGTTATCTCCTCTGATAGGAAAGTTGTCTCCTTTGATAGGAAAGTTGTCTCCTTTGATAGGAAAGTTGTCTCCTCTGATAGGAAAGTTATCTCCTCTAGTAGGAAAGTTGTCTCCTCTGATAGGAAAGTTGTCTCCTCTGATAGGAAAGTTATCTCCTCTAGTAGGAAAGTTGTCTCCTCTGAAAGGAAAGTTGTCTCCTTGTATAGGAAAGTTGTCTCCTTTGATAGGAAAGTTGTCTCCTTTGGTAGGAAAGTTGTCTCCTCTGATAGGAAAGTTGTCTCCTCTGATAGGAAAGTTGTCTCCTTTGATAGGAAAGTTATCTCCTCTAGTAGGAAAGTTGTCTCCTCTGATAGGAAAGTTGTCTCCTCTGATAGGAAAGTTATCTCCTCTAGTAGGAAAGTTGTCTCCTCTGAAAGGAAAGTTGTCTCCTTGTATAGGAAAGTTGTCTCCTCTGATAGGAAAGTTGTCTCCTCTGATAGGAAAGTTGTCTCCTTTGATAGGAAAGTTATCTCCTCTGATAGGAAAGTTGTCTCCTCTGATAGGAAAGTTATCTCCTCTAGTAGGAGAGTTGTCTCCTCTGATAGGAAAGTTGTCTCCTTTGATAGGAAAGTTGTCTCCTTTGATAGGAAAGTTGTCTCCTCTGATAGGAAAGTTGTCTCCTTTGATAGGAAAGTTGTCTCCTCTGATAGGAAAGTTGTCTCCTCTGATAGGAAAGTTGTCTCCTTTGATAGGAAAGTTGTCTCCTCTGATAGGAAAGTTGTCTCCTCTGATAGGAAAGTTGTCTCCTTTGATAGGAAAGTTGTCTCCTCTGATAGGAAAGTTGTCTCCTTTGATAGGAAAGTTGTCTCCTCTGATAGGAAAGTTGTCTCCTCTGATAGGAAAGTTGTCTCCTCTGATAGGAAAGTTGTCTCCTTTGATAGGAAAGTTGTCTCCTTTGATAGGAAAGTTGTCTCCTTTGATAGGAAAGTTGTCTCCTCTGATAGGAAAGTTGTCTCCTCTGATAGGAAAGTTGTCTCCTCTGATAGGAAAGTTGTCTCCTCTGATAGGAAAGTTGTCTCCTTTGATAGGAAAGTTATCTCCTCTGATAGGAAAGTTATCTCCTCTGATAGGAAAGTTGTCTCCTTTGATAGGAAAGTTGTCTCCTTTGATAGGAAAGTTGTCTCCTCTGATAGGAAAGTTGTCTCCTTTGATAGGAAAGTTGTCTCCTCTGATAGGAAAGTTGTCTCCTCTGATAGGAAAGTTGTCTCCTTTGATAGGAAAGTTGTCTCCTCTGATAGGAAAGTTGTCTCCTCTGATAGGAAAGTTGTCTCCTCTGATAGGAAAGTTGTCTCCTCTGATAGGAAAGTTGTCTCCTCTGATAGGAAAGTTGTCTCCTCTGAGAGGAAAGTTGTCTCCTCTGATAGGAAAGTTGTCTCCTCTAGTAGGAAAGTTGTCTCCTCTGATAGGAAAGTTGTCTCCTCAGATAGGAAAGTTGTCTCCTCTGATAGGAAAGTTGTCTCCTCTGATAGGAAAGTTGTCTCCTTTGATAGGAAAGTTGTCTCCTCTGATAGGAAAGTTGTCTCCTTTGATAGGAAAGTTGTCTCCTCTGATAGGAAAGTTATCTCCTCTAGTAGGAAAGTTGTCTCCTCTGATAGGAAAGTTATCTCCTCTAGTAGGAAAGTTGTCTCCTCTGAAAGGAAAGTTGTCTCCTTGTATAGGAAAGTTGTCTCCTTTGATAGGAAAGTTGTCTCCTTTGGTAGGAAAGTTGTCTCCTCTGATAGGAAAGTTGTCTCCTCTGATAGGAAAGTTGTCTCCTTTGATAGGAAAGTTATCTCCTCTGATAGGAAAGTTGTCTCCTCTGATAGGAAAGTTATCTCCTCTAGTAGGAGAGTTGTCTCCTCTGATAGGAAAGTTGTCTCCTTTGATAGGAAAGTTGTCTCCTTTGATAGGAAAGTTGTCTCCTCTGATAGGAAAGTTGTCTCCTTTGATAGGAAAGTTGTCTCCTCTGATAGGAAAGTTGTCTCCTCTGATAGGAAAGTTGTCTCCTTTGATAGGAAAGTTGTCTCCTCTGATAGGAAAGTTGTCTCCTCTGATAGGAAAGTTGTCTCCTTTGATAGGAAAGTTGTCTCCTCTGATAGGAAAGTTGTCTCCTTTGATAGGAAAGTTGTCTCCTCTGATAGGAAAGTTGTCTCCTCTGATAGGAAAGTTGTCTCCTCTGATAGGAAAGTTGTCTCCTTTGATAGGAAAGTTGTCTCCTTTGATAGGAAAGTTGTCTCCTTTGATAGGAAAGTTGTCTCCTCTGATAGGAAAGTTGTCTCCTCTGATAGGAAAGTTGTCTCCTCTGATAGGAAAGTTGTCTCCTCTGATAGGAAAGTTGTCTCCTTTGATAGGAAAGTTATCTCCTCTGATAGGAAAGTTATCTCCTCTGATAGGAAAGTTGTCTCCTTTGATAGGAAAGTTGTCTCCTTTGATAGGAAAGTTGTCTCCTCTGATAGGAAAGTTATCTCCTCTAGTAGGAAAGTTGTCTCCTCTGATAGGAAAGTTATCTCCTCTAGTAGGAAAGTTGTCTCCTCTGAAAGGAAAGTTGTCTCCTTGTATAGGAAAGTTGTCTCCTTTGATAGGAAAGTTGTCTCCTTTGGTAGGAAAGTTGTCTCCTCTGATAGGAAAGTTGTCTCCTCTGATAGGAAAGTTGTCTCCTTTGATAGGAAAGTTATCTCCTCTGATAGGAAAGTTGTCTCCTTTGATAGGAAAGTTATCTCCTCTGATAGGAAAGTTATCTTCTCTGATAGGAAAGTTGTCTCCTTTGATAGGAAAGTTGTCTCCTTTGATAGGAAAGTTGTCTCCTCTGATAGGAAAGTTGTCTCCTTTGATAGGAAAGTTGTCTCCTTTGATAGGAAAGTTGTCTCCTCTGATAGGAAAGTTGTCTCCTTTGATAGGAAAGTTGTCTCCTCTGATAGGAAAGTTGTCTCCTCTGATAGGAAAGTTGTCTCCTTTGATAGGAAAGTTGTCTCCTCTGATAGGAAAGTTGTCTCCTCTGATAGGAAAGTTGTCTCCTTTGATAGGAAAGTTGTCTCCTCTGATAGGAAAGTTGTCTCCTTTGATAGGAAAGTTGTCTCCTCTGATAGGAAAGTTGTCTCCTCTGATAGGAAAGTTGTCTCCTCTGATAGGAAAGTTGTCTCCTTTGATAGGAAAGTTGTCTCCTTTGATAGGAAAGTTGTCTCCTTTGATAGGAAAGTTGTCTCCTCTGATAGGAAAGTTGTCTCCTCTGATAGGAAAGTTGTCTCCTCTGATAGGAAAGTTGTCTCCTCTGATAGGAAAGTTGTCTCCTTTGATAGGAAAGTTATCTCCTCTGATAGGAAAGTTATCTCCTCTGATAGGAAAGTTGTCTCCTTTGATAGGAAAGTTGTCTCCTTTGATAGGAAAGTTGTCTCCTCTGATAGGAAAGTTGTCTCCTTTGATAGGAAAGTTGTCTCCTCTGATAGGAAAGTTGTCTCCTCTGATAGGAAAGTTGTCTCCTTTGATAGGAAAGTTGTCTCCTCTGATAGGAAAGTTGTCTCCTCTGATAGGAAAGTTGTCTCCTCTGATAGGAAAGTTGTCTCCTCTGATAGGAAATTTTACATTTTGGCGAAATACATGAAAAGAAGTTTAGATAATGCAAAATCGTGGGTGTTTTGGTTGCTGTGAATAATTCGCAATCAATGAAGCTGAAGTTGAAGTCACCAACTAGGAGCACGTGCACATTATTGACGGAAGTGATGAAGTGTTGCAAGAAGGAGAGTAGGTTGTTCATGTAGTCGCGATTGATGGAAAAGGAAGGAGGAATGTAAATTATTCCTCAAAGAGGATGTCAATGCCAACAACTTCGAATCTGTCTTGATCAATGGTCGCTGAAACTTGCAGACAATTGAACCTATTATCCGCAAAAATTCACACTCCTCCTGTTCCTTGTGTACCCACTCGGTCCTTTCGGAAAACGCTGTAGCCTAGTGGACATATCATGCTATCGGTGTAGGTAGAGTCTAACCAAGATTCAACAATACATAAGAAATCGATTTCATGATGTTCAATATAATGATGAAGTTTGGAGAGCTTGTTGTAAATACTTCGAGGACTCATAAAAGGACTACATATACTACTTTTAATGAATCACTCGAAGGGATGTTTTTCAGCAGTTGTTACCATAGGCTCCGAAATATTTGTTCCTTTAGGCCATAAATCAGGATTTGAGAGCATTTCCACATTTTATGCTCAACTGGCAATAATGAATGAAGCATACAGATTCACATTTCTTTGTGTTTAACTTGATGCATTCAAAATTGCATTTTACTTTGGAAATCATGTTGGAGATGTCTTCTGCTGTAGTATTAGGGCTGACCTTATTCACTAGTATCCTCTTTGTTTCCTTGATTCCCACTATATTAATATCTGGGAAGTCTCTCGTCCCTTCACTAAAGTATTTTGTTTTCGGTTCATTTGTAGTTACAAAAATGTTTTTATTCTGAATGTGGGAGTCATTTGGTTTCGGTGGCATCATCTCTTGGAGATCAGCTTGTAAGAATTTCCGCATACGTAGCTTGTGATGGGTGAGGAATGTGGTTTTCATCATTTCTCTTTTGCATTAGATTCTGTAGGGATGGAGCCGTTTTTAATATCTTTAATCTACAAATTCGCTACAAAATACCTCGACCAGGTGTTTCATAAATTATCGCCTATCGCCAGGATCTCTATTTGAATACATTGGTTAAAGGAGATAGCAGACCAACAGCCAGATTAATCGTCGGCTGACGATGTAGTAACTCAACAGGCTGGGGGAGGAGGAACGCCCATTTTTGGTGGGCCTTCGTTTTTCACAATAACAATTTTGGATCCATGTCGCGGAGATGGGAGAGATACAACATGCGAATTTAATTATAGTCTCATGAATCCAAGACTGTGTTGTGGAAGGTTCGTCCAACACGTGTGAAAGATGGACGAAACCGATTGGTCAAGAGATGTCGGCTGCTCAACGGGATTGAGGTTATGGAGGAAAAGAAACTTCATGAACTGGACTAAGATACATCTTCCCAAAGAAACGCCAGGATGGTCACATAAATACATTATGTGACCATCCTGGCGTTTCTTTGGGGCTGGAGAACAGCAAATTAAAGAAACATTTGGACTCGCCTGTCGAATCTTCCGCTTATCAAATGGTTCCTCGTGACTTTAATTTAGCGATTTTCTTTGTTTCGTGGTGGATCACCAAAAGGGATAACTAGTGTAGCCTTTTGCTACACTAGTTATCCTTTTTGCTTGCTTTTTCCTTGCTAGCTTGCTTTTTCCTAGCAGAGTCGGGAAGTGATTCATCGCTTAGTGATTGCCCGTGTGTGGACAATCACTGGCAAGGCCGTAGGTATATAATTAATGGCACACTGTGCAGAGTCCTTCATCTACAAATAATGTGCATGCATATATCTCACGAAACGTAATCTATTATATAAAAATTATAATCTCTGGTGTTCAGATCTCAACCCAAACAGTCAGAAAGCGGCTGCACGGAGAAATCATTATACATCATTATGTACGATGTACTCCGTTGACTCGTTTGCATCATATTATCAGGAAATTATGAAGCCAAGAACACTAAAGGTAGCATCATACTCGATGGTAGAACGTACGCTTTCCTGGGACGGGGGTGGCTCAGTCGGTAGCGCGCCAGGCTCGTAATCTGTAGTTCCCAGGTTCGAGTCCCAGCTGGGTCAGCGTTGAGATTTATAACCGCAAAATTTCCCGCCCTGCCCACGGTCAGTAGGGGACACCGATGGGCTTGGAAAGGTTGCCGTCCGTCGGATGGGACGTTAAGCCGTGGCCCCGTGTGTGGGAGAGCCATACCCTGTGCACGTTAAAGAACAAGCTGGATGGCCTTGACGGTAGGCTACCATCTGTCTCCCAACAGCTGTTCCAGTGGGTCCCCTCCCCCAACCTTCTCTGAGCCTTCGGGGTCCATGTGACCTGGCCATTTAGTCCATGGTGTGCAAAAAGGTGCCGTTCAAAGGTAAAACAACCCAACCCAACGTACGCTTTCCCGATAAGTTAACGTTTAGGGTTTAGAGAACTTTAGATGAAAGTGTTTTGAACTGTCTTACTGATGTAAAATCTGCATGTGGCAGAATCATGATTTAGGATGATATCTCTATCAATGGAAGTGTTTATCTGTTTGTTTTAGAGAGGGTTTCCATGAATGCAGTCAGATACCGGACCTTGACATTGATGTGTGATATCATGTGCTGCAGCAACTGCTGATTCATTCATTTTAATGGATGATAATGTCATATCTCATAGGGCTATGATCATCAATGCTTACCTAGAAGCAGCTGCTATTTAAAGAATCGAGTAGCCAGTAGGCTCCGCGAACTGAATACTATCGATCATGTCTAGGACATGCTACAGAAACGGATATTTGTCAAAAATTCTCCTTCCCAAATGTTGTCTTAACATTCATTGGTTCTTGTGGAAGAATGGAATCAAAATCATCGCAACACAATATTTCATGATTAAAGGTATGAATCATCGTTCCGCAGAACTCATTTTAGTTCATGGTGGACATATACCCTATTAAAGATACTAATTTATTACTTTTTTGATGAAATTTTCCGAAGAACTGTTCTGATGTTTTTCTCTGTAAGATCTGTTTTTCTAGAATCGCTTTCTTTTTAATACAATTTCTCCAAGTTCTGTAAAAAAAATTAAGAAATTCTTAAATATTGATTCTCCAAAAAGAACAATTTGCTTATCTATCTACACATATTTAACTTGCATATCTGAAAAGGTATTAAAATACCTTTCTTTTAAAATTTATTATTGCTCCCTATCACGGGATCTTGCGTCTCGAGGAATTTAGTTCCATTTTTCAACAAGGCCCAATTAAAGCTGAGACAAGTTTGAGAAGGTGAATTTCTGACAGATATTGGCGCTTCTATAGCAGCATGCTCTGCACATGCTTGATATGATTTATGTTCAGGGAGAGAGATGCCACTCTGCTCTTTAAATATCAGTAGATCCTAATTGTTTTGATGTTTGGGATTCTCTTGTTGAAGTTCTCTTGTTGAAGTTCATTTCTGAAATGATCCGTCCAAAGAAGTGACTTTTAATCTCCGTCAAAAACAATTATTGGGAAAAGCATTAGATAGCAAGTAATGGGAGAGTAAGATGGAAAATTAGCCAATTTTGCAATGTGCGGCAAATTTGAAGTTCAGAAAGTTAAAAAACGTAACCTAATGATTATTTATGATAATGATTCGAGATCTAAATAAAGTCAGTTTAGAAGTTATCCTTCGGCAATATTCATTTGGAGTAGTTAAGTCGAGCGTGGTGGAATCTGAACCTTTAATCAATGACACTTTGGAAGAAGTTTTTATAAACTTCTGAAACTAACTTCAGTTTTTTTCCATTTTGCATAAACATTCTACGACTTGAAAAAACATGTTTGAACGTCTCTAAATCGGTAAAGCAATAAACATTTGCTGAATGTATGGGTTTGACATTCCGGCACTTGAGAAGAATTTGCTATATATCAAAATAATATTTCTCAAATGCCAAACCCACACATTTAGCAAATATTTGTTAGAGAGTTTTGTATTTAGGGAAGTTCAAATATCTGTCCTATGTCAAACAAGGATGTGCGTAGGAAAGGTTCGACATTGAAATTCACATCATCTGTTTTTATATTTTAATTTATTTATAATATAGATGGGGATTTTTCATTTAAATATTAGGGACGAGGGAAATGTTTCTCCCCCTGGAGACGTTGCTAGTCTATTGCAAAAATCAATAATATATGACAAGACGGTCTTCTCTTAGAATAATGGATTGGGAAATGCTAATTTAATCTTCTCTGACGTTCCACCTGCGACATTCTTACAGTGAACGTTTATTTCAGATGTCATGCAGCTTCCAATTAGTGTATCAGTGTCCCAAGTGCATTAGTGAAAAGCACAAGGTTAAATTGTAAAAACACATCATGGGCAGGGAGGTGAAATTGGGAATTAGACTGTCTAATTTCCCAGAATGAAGTCTCAAAAGGTTCACGTTTTAAAACCAATTGTCGTAGGTTACTAATGGTAATAGCTGTTGCATAATGAGGGGATGTTAAAAATTTAGCTGATAAGTTAGGAATAATTAATTGTGCACCTTGTATAACAACAGAATGAGACTTTTCTCAACTACATGACTAGACAATTTCGTAACTACATAATGCTATTGAGAGTATTTGCTTGTATGATCTTAACTAACGCAGAATTAATTTCTTAGATCCCCTATATAAGCATAACCTAAGATAGTAATAGTAGTTTATCGCCTTACGAAATTTGCAACTTATTATTAAAAATGGCTTTTATGGAATTTCAAAGAATTGGTGGATGTTAACACATTGAATCCCAGAGAAAAATGATAAATTCAGAATTCACGACTGACTTCTCGGGATTTTTTAGGCGTTTTGCTCATATAGCTCATATTTCTGAAAGCTGGAGAATATCGGCGATAAATATTCAAAAATTCAAATACGTCCTAAATGTGGAACCCTATGCATTATTTTATAATGCAATATGCGAATCGATTTTAAATTACGGATAAATTGTACACGGAATAACAAAATTAACAAAGGTATAAAAAATTGAAATGCTGAAATCTACAGTATAATTGGCAAAATAAATTCCTTTGGATTTACATAAAAATTCTGTAACAACTGACAGACTAAAATTCTTAAATCGTTTAACCTCCAGTAATTTACATAAATGTGATTTAATAATAAAAGTTTTTTAATACTATATATAAAACAAAAATGCAAGAAACAAAAGTGCAAAAACCAGGGGTATTACTTAATTTTCGAAACAATGACGAAAAATTATTCAAGATGTAACGACCAGCAAAAACAAAAACTGCAAGAAGTCAACAATTATCGATTACAATGAAATTAAAATCGTACTAACTTTTCGAAATTTAAAATTTTGAACACAATGTTTTTCTGATTTCTTTAAATGCTAATAAAAGCTTTCAATCCTTAAATCCTAATGCATAAATCCTTCTCACCTCAATATTTTTTTTTAGGCCAAAGTATTTTAAAGGCCATAATCTTCTACATCTCAAATTATATAAACAACCCTTTTTTAAAAGCTATTCATTAATTATGTTTATAAAAAATACTGCTTGTATAATGAAAAAAAAAAAGGTTTTGTGTAAAATAATAATATAATTCAAGCACAAATAATAAATATTTACATATATTTAAGAATGTAAAATAAAAAAATGCCCTAAATATCATAATGATGAAAGAGATTAATATCAATTATATTCTTATTTCATTTAAATGAATAAAACAATAAATTCCATAAATTATCATGTAATACCCCTGGCAGCTCAGCTATGGAATAATAATGCCAATAGTGCAATGCTTATTCCATACTCAGCTATGGAATAAGCATTGCACTATTGGGCACACGTAACGTAACCATTGCGCCACTAATTAGGCAGGATTTAATATAACTATTCCAACTCTCTGTTACATAATACTATACAGTGTAAGAACTAATTTCTTTGGAAACAATTTATTAAAGTAATAAAATATATCAGAGCATACTTTCGATTAAAGTAGCATTTGAAAGTAAAATATTTGTGCTCGTACAGTATCGATACAACGCAAATTTTAATTTTCTTTCCCTACACGATGTTGCAAAGGTCAAAATCGCAATTATGTTGATTCCTTTGAATTGCAAAAGGATTACAATAATTACGGAAGCGAATTTCAAACGAGGAAACGAAAAAAACAAACATTTCAGATGTCAAGTATCGCAGTGTGGATTTATTCTTTATCATACATTAGAGTAGAATAGAATTTGCATCGGCCAGTAGAACCGCTTTCGAAGTGAATTCATATTCCGAATTAGCATTGTATTTATTGAATTCTAATTCTTAATTCATTGTGGCGTTCTATTATCTATTAGATCATCCAGCAGAGACTGTGCATTCGAATTCACCTCCGAATAAAGAATCTCGTGACTTCGTTGAAGCTCGGGCACCAAAGTCCCCTTCACTGGCGCGCGAACAAATTCATGACTCGTTCCATCTGAGATCACTCTCAATTAACTCCTTGAACTAACTGTTCCATTTGGGGATTCCATTGATCCCCAGGGAATCTTATTAGCATTCCAAGCAAACTAAGCTAATCGGAACTATCAATATGAGTCACATTTTAATTGTGTAAATTCTGACGGCTGACAGAACTTTTGTAAAGGGATTGTGACGAAGGATTATTCTGCCACAAGCAACTGCAAAGCATCTGGTCTATTTCTTTCCTTCACTATACATTGTTTGCCTTCTATTGAATTCTCGGCGTCAGATCCCATCTTTCATAAACATCTCAGAACTCTTCCGAAATAATGCAAATGCGACAATATTTCTATTCCAGGTGACTGACAAACATATTAACTAGAAGGAGCACACTTACACTATTTAGAAACAAATTGAACGGCCTGATGCTTTGATGTCATGGTGACGACATCATCATGACGAGGTGGTAACCTTTTTTGCGTCGTGCAACAAAAATACAAGAATTTTCCATTAGAAGTGAAAGCTCGCTTTGAAAGCCCAAAGCCATTCTAAAGAGCGTGAGTCTTGTTGCTAGGAAGCCAGCGAAAGGCGTTATTAACGATGTGGCTGGCTGGCTTGGTTGCGCTGTTGCCGCGGCCCAGCGCCATTAATCTCAATGCACAAACCTCGGGGGCTGTTTTAAGCGTGATCGAGTGAGTGCGACCAAGCCTTTCTAACAGAAGACTACAGATCACGAAGTGAAGAGGACTTGATGACAGACGAAAACTTATAAACAGATATCATAAGACTTATTTCGAGAGTGAAAAGTGGGAGTCATAACGAGCGACTCCTAAGGGAAGAAAGTTAAAAAAGAGAGTTCAAACACGTGTTTGCATCAGATTCCTTAACTTTTGATGGGCCATTTATCTGCGGAGGAAATGAAGTGACATTACAAACTTTCTCCTCCTCCTGCAGTGAGAGTCTCTATGATGCAGCAACGTAAACGTTGGCACAGATGTAACAGGAAAAAATTCGCTTCTTAGTTGAAATGAACTAACGAGCTGTGTTCCTATGAAAGAAGAGATTTATTGAGTAGGGCCTTCATTTCGTCATTTATATCCCTATTCTTAACTTCATATATTTATATGCCTTTCTTTCCTCTGATTGCAAATAAGCCTACTTAGGTTTCTATTTTCTCTTCCCCGAGATCAAATATCAGTGGAGAGGAATTTTCCTTTAACAACATTTTGTTAGCTAATTCTACATTGGCTGCTCAATTGGAAAAACATTTGGTTGCCCTACTTATGATTCATTATAGTAGGTACAAAAAAAAGGAGATTATGAGAAAAAATATCATACAAAATAAACTGAATTCTAAAAACACGATTCCAGTTCTCATAATAAATAGGCTAACTTAAACATTTTTTTTGCGAACATACATAATGGTAGCGAATGATCTCATGTAGGAAGATAAAAATAAATTACAAAAATATGTTTTTCTGGTACTGCGCAATGGAAATTCTGATACTAGTCACGCAATATTGTTAAAGATATCCAAGATATCGTGTTCAAAACATATTCAACAGATTAAGAAGTCTTTCTTGCAGCATTGTCGATCTTTCATTAATTTTTTGACGACTTTCAATTTGGAAAAAAATCGCTCACAAGATGCAATGGACATTGATAGTGTTAATAATATTTTTATAATAATAAATATATTCGGGAATGTTGCGGGAAGATAATTTGACAACATATATTGAAAAATATATTGAGGTTCCATTTCCTCTTCTTATTTTAAATACTGCTTTAAAGATTTGATTTCCTTAATAAATCAGTTCCATCGATATCTGACTTAAACTAATGAGTTAATATTTCTGATGACGTATATTTTTAACTGAGATTGTCGTGGCGGGTATTGTAAGAGGAGAGAAGTTCCCATCGACACAATACCTCGCTTTTAATTATTGTAATTGAAACTGGAAGAATAATGCTTTTAAAATGTACGTCGAAATGCAAAATATACACATTTTTGACATAAAAGTAAAGATATTTTCATTCTTTTATAACGACCTTTTATTTCAATTAATAATCCTCTAATTATCTTGTTCACATAAAGAATAGCAAATATGTGAGAAGTCCATTAATTTAGTGCGGGTTGAAAGCGAATGAGAAATTACTTCGTCGACTCTTCAAAAATGAATGATGCAGTAATCCGCAATATTTTCTCGCACAGCCCATCTCCATACAGTTAATATAATAATATATAAAAAGAAGAAAAACTTCTTCACCGGTAGCTACCTTTCTTGACTGAAATTTTGGAATTATAAATGTGAATGTTTCACAGTAAAATCTGATTAATTCAAACTCATTCGAAATTTTCGTATGATTTGAATTTTTCTTTTGAGACCCAACAAAGTAATTTCCTAGAAAGTTCCAGGTTAATTCGTAATTCCAAAAACCATTAGCCTCGTTCTCATATGCAAATATATTCATGCCTGATTAATTAAAAAAATATCAAATAAATGGTCGTAAAAATTATGCGTTTACGAACACAACCATTGCCTCTTTTACCACTGATTACAATTTTGTCTCTTATCTGCGATTTCAGAAAATGAGCCTTTTTTTTAAAAGTAGGACTAGTCCATTTTTGGAAAAATGAAGCTAATGATAACAATAGATAGAACTTAATATCATAAACATTATTGGAAAATAAATTTACAATATCTAACACTATAAAATACATAAAAGTTGTCTATTAGTGCTTACAAAATTTTTAAATCTATTAAAAAAATTAATCCCTTAAAATATCTCGCAATAACAAAAAATGGACTTGCCCCACTTTCAAAATAAACGGCTCATATAAAAAATAAGCTGTTAAAGGAATTTTTTGTAGAGTCTGATCGGAATTTTAATGGCCAATAAATCTTATCAGGGATACACAAGATATGCCAGTGAAAATACGGTGAAATATCTGCCGACATCATACATCTCATAGCGCTAGTAATTCCTCAGAAATTAAAATAGAGTAAAATTTGCGATTATATTAAATGAGTTTCTTTATTAATGGTATTTGGTGATTTTTGTTATCATATTATACTATATGATGTTAAGAACATAGCTGGTAACAGTGACAATGTTAACATTCCTATTATTTATTAGTGAGATAAAATTTTCTGTTGAGTTTTGTAGTTTTGTAAATTAATCTTTTGGAATTCGATTCATTTTAAGGTTAGCTATATTTCTCATTATAAGGTTAGCTATATTGTTTTCATTTTATATTTGCATTTCCATTTAATAGATATTTCTGTCAGTGAATTTTGAATTTTGGCGGATTTCCAAAATTAGAATTTATTTTTCTGGTCTTTGAATTTGCAATTAACCAAGTTTTACTGTATTGCTAAAACTATGTTATAAAATTTGCATAAAAGTAGGTAAATGCAGAACTGTGTCATTTACTTACTACATTAATTAATTTAAGTAAGTTTAAAAGCGTTTATATACTTAGTTTATTATTTTCAAACATTACTTTAAGTAATTTGATCAGAGCCTAATTTAGGCTCACAGTTATGCTTATGAGAGTATGCTGAAACGTGTGAAGTGGAAGGTTGGGTTGTTTTACCTCTGAGCGGCACTTTTTTGCACACCATGGGCTAAATGGCCAGGTCACAATGACCCCGAAGGCTCAGAGAAGGTTGCGGGAGGGGACCCACTGGAACAGCTGTTGGGAGACAGATGGTAGTCTCCCGTCAAGGTCATCCAGCGTGTTCTTTAACGTGCACAGGGTATGGCTCTCCCGCACACGGGGCCACGGCTTAACGTCCCATCCTACGGACGGCGGCCTTTCCAAGCCCATTGGTGTCCCCTACTGACCGTGGGGGAGGGCGGGGAATTTTGCGGAGATAAATCTCTACGCTGACCCAGCTGGGACTCGAACCTGGGAACTACAGATTACGAGCCTGGCGCGCTACCGACTGAGCCACCCCCGCCCCATATGTGAAGTGGAAGAAATAATCCTAATCCCATCTTCTGTAGTTAGTGCTAAGTGCGCGTGGCTGCAATTCACAATTCTGCGCAGCTGTAAATGGTTGTGACGGCACCTTCATATGGATCTAAAAGCATGAAAGGAGTATTGACATTGTGTCAGGAGAAAAAAAAAATACTTCCGTATTTACTACACAAATCAAGACATTTTCCTAGAAGCGAATTTTCCCCTCGCCAGTCAGAGCCTGTAAACGGTAGCTGGAGAAAACTACATAGATGGAGAATTGGACGCTTTTCCTCCGTGATGTAAAGAATAGCCAGCCATCTACTTTCCCGAGGTACAGGCCGTTGCTACTTTTCAGAAAGATATTCTCTCACCTGAATCGGTAAGGAAGGGACGGGCTGATAGAATCCATCCTATTGTGGCCACTTTTTCTTTTTGCTGACTCAATGCTGACCATCTACACCGGTTGGACTATCTATTGACTAAGATCCAGATTCTTCAAAAAGAATCTACCATTCTGTTTTCCATTTATCGTGGGTTATCAGTTCCAACTGAACAGATGTAGATTATAATTTATATTCTGGCAGATTATCCTGATGAGAAGTCATAGCTGGTATCTGGCCACTTGGGGGCGTGGGTGGCGCAGTCGGTACCGCGCCAGGCTCGTAATCTGCAACTCCCAGGTTCGAGTCACAACTGGGTCAGCGTTGAGAATTTTTCTCCGAAAACTCCCCGCCCTGCCCACAGTCAGTAGGGGACAGCGATGGGCTTGGAAAGGCCGCCGTCCGTCGGATGGGACGTTAAAGCCGTGGCCACGTGTGCGGGAGAGCCATATCCTGTGCACGTTAAAGAACACGCTGGATGGCCTTGACGGGAGGGTACCATCTGTCTCCCAACAGTTGTGCCAGTGGGTTCCCTCTCTCATCCTTCTCTGAGCCTTCGGGGTCTTTGTGACCTGGCCATTTAGCCCATGGTGTGAAAGAAAGTGCCGCTCAGAGGTAAAACAATCCAATCCAATTTGGCCACTTGACGCCAGTTTTAGCACCATCTGTTCTAAACTGAAGTAATGTGTTCTGATTCAGCAGCTTGCTAGGGTTCGAAAAGGAGAAATGGTATTTTTATGGTAAAGAATTCCGCTGATTGACTGAGTTCTTATAAGCATGGTGGCTACATCTTCCAACAGATGGGAAACAGATCTTTCTCCCATGCTTGGGATTAAGAAGTGTTTGATATTAGCCATACCTCTCTCAATAAACTTAGTTTCTTTAAAAATCATAACCATTTCCTATCCAGATATTTACGAGTCAGATGGTAAATGTATTTCATTCTTCATTTTGTGAATAAAAGTCAGAAAAAAATTCAGATACCTGGAATGCGAGGATTCGGCATAAGTATTATCTTCTGCCAAAATTCCAAGTTCCTCGCTGCTTTATGCGAAGAGTTATGACTGTTATAGACAGGAGGAAACAGACACAGACAAACATCTTCTATTATTAAAGATTATTTCATGTGGCAATGCACGCGCAAATGCAAGATTCGGGACTCCATATTTCATTAGATTAATGAAGACAATTCTCGCAATAACGAATTAATTGGTTCCAGAATATCATTCGTTAAACGAAAATGAAAGTCTGATATCAATGTAAGAGAAATTAATTATTCTTTTCTAACATACTGCGTAATAGCAAAATATCGAAAAACAATTCAGAGTAAGAACATATTTATTAATATTAAAAGCACTTTAGATATATTAAAAACATTGTAGATACATTAAAAACATCATTTATAAATGAATATCTGTTGTGAATTTAAAAGAAAGAGACGAAAGAGTTGTGCAGAAGTAATATCGCTGAAGAAATATCCACAATGCATGTCTTATTGTATGCAATAAAAAATAAATAAATAAATACCCCCTAAAGCAGCTGCTTGCCACAGAGGTCTGACAGGAGCCTGTCAGATTATGATGCCACAGTAGAAGGTCTGAGAGGATGGCAGGACCTCAGCAGAAAAACCACACATACATCCATGCCTTACCCAGGGCTCGAACCCAGGTCCCTTAGATTAGTAGCCAAGCGCGCTAACCACTCGGCCATGGGACTGCTATTGTATGGAAATAACAAAATTATTACCTAATACCTGAAAATTTGATTTATTTTTTATTTCAAATCGATTTTAACTAATATAAATCATGTTTCAATCGATAATTACCCACAAATGAAAACTTATTTAATAATTACGAAATGAGGTTTCAATCGATAATTACCCACAAATGGAAACTTATTTAACTCGTAAATCTAATACCTATTAATAAACTTTCTTTAATTCATAAGTACAAGGATTGGGGTTCTTATTTTGAGGTTGTTCTTGTTCTAAGGTCCAGAAATGTATCTCAAAAAAAAAAAACTCTGCGTTTTATTCAGTAAAATATAAAAAAGACAAATTTTTGCATATTTTGTAACCTAAAATATTGTTTAATTCAATTTAATGATTGTTAATGGAAACCTTTACAATTATGTGCTAAACAGTCGCTAAAATAAATAAACACAATGGGTTAAAATATCTCCTTCTCTCTCTGATAAAGCACAGAAATTAAGGGGAGTTCGTAACGTTAGATTTAACACAGATTATAAGTCATCTACGAGTTTCATATTTTGCACTGTCATCGAAAATTTGGTAAGATTAAATCATCTTTTTAGTTCATAATATTAGGTTTGTTTCTTTATAAATATATGGACGCCCTTACCAATTCTTAGACATTTTTAGAATAAGATTAACTCTCATCGCGGCGAATGAGAGAGCGGGAATAAATCACGAAATTAAATATCAGAACGAAAAGGAAAAGCAAGTGGATGACACGATTAATGCGGAAAAATTACATAACCTAAACAAAGGTTTACAGATAGAATATAGAAGAAGAATAACTTAGATTTACTGTAAAGAAGCGAGAATTATTTTATTACAGATATTAACGTGAAACTTCAGGACAACTGTGAGAGAATCGCGCCTGGAAGTGCTCTGTACGCTTAAATTCGGACCAAATGTAAACAGACCAATCGACAGAAGCAAACCTTTCCTAGTATCAATGTACTCAGGATTATTGATTACATTTTGAGAAAGTTTTAAGCACATGTGAAACATGTGGATATTAAACACAATATCAGTGAGGTGTGATCTTGTGTCCTCAGTGTTAAAAAAAGTCAGTGTTCAATTAGGTAAATGTTCATGAACAAGTATGAAATAGTAAAAACGTTATCGATGGAATCATTCGAACAAATTTAAGTTTAAAATGAAGATGCAATTTCAGTCCGCGATTGGCTGGAAATCGCTTTCGTCTAATGCTGTGGTTCTCAAATACCATGTTAATATTCAGTTTATTAATACTATGTTTATGTTCAGCAGTTTATTTCTCATGAAGAATTCTTGAAGCTTTTTCCTATTAGTTGGCAAGGCAAATTGATCACATTTTGTTAACCGTTTAATTACTTGCCGTTGCTTATCTGCCATTACGAAATATCCGACTTCAATCATGTTATAAATTTCGAACGTATATAACCCGACAGTTTAAGAAAATCCTCTTGCAATTCCCTTTATTGGCATTTCTTCAGCACTCGATTAAAACTTCCGTTTCTAATGAGCTTCCCTTATCTGGGCCGTTTTGTCTATGTACACAATGGGGCGGGGGTGGCTCAGTCGGTAGCGCGTCAGGATCGTAATCTGTAGTTCCCAGGTTCGAGTCCCAGCTGGGTCAGCGTTGAGATTTATCTCCGCAAAATTCCTCGCCCTGCCCACGGTCAGTAGGGGACACCGATGGGCTTGGAAAGGTCGCCGTCCGTCGGATGGGACGTTAAGCCGTGGCCCCGTGTGCGGGAGAGCCATACCCTGTGCACGTTAAAGAACACGCTGGATGGCCTTGACGGGAGGCTACCATCTGTCTCCCAACAGCTGTTCCAGTGGGTCCCCTCCCCCAACCTTCTCTGAGTCTTCGGGGTCCATGTGACCTGGCCATTTAGCCCATTGTGTGCAAAAAAGTGCCGCTCAGAGGTAAAACAATCCAACCCAACCTGTGCACACAATTGTAGCCATCTTGTCTGCTTCGAGATTTGAAGGTTTTTGTTTCATATTTCGTGTTCAAATTCATAAATCTCGTTATTATTAGTTAGAGAGCATGATCTAGCAACTAAATAAAATAGATTGAATCTATTTTTCGTAAACAACGCTTTGTTGAAACCAAATACATCACAGAAATCTATACATTTTTATTGCGCGGACAAATACACTTACAAGAAGTGATGAGGTCTTTAGCCAATAGGCAAAGAGCTGTTTATTTGCATCAAGCTTAGGTTAAACTGAGTGTTTTTTCTATAAAGAGTACGACATTTTGAAAGGGATCCGATCATTTAAGATTTCGTATCTGCTAGATTTAATTTTCTAAAGCAATAGTTCCCAACGGGTGCGTTTGAGATATTTGTGGGGCGTTCTCTTCAGTTTTTATGAGGAAATAGATTAAAAAGAAATCGAATATTTCATAGACGAGCACAGCCTTCCATGAAAGTGGGCATAAAAAAAGGGGTGCGTGGATGTTCAGCCTAAAAAGATTGAGAACCGCGGTCCTAAAGATTTCAGTTTTTCCACAGTCAGCATCTTAATGTCCCAAACGCATTTGCAAGAAAGGTTTCAAAAATCCGTCTGTCTTCGACTAATATCGTCATCGGTGCACAAGCCCTTTGGTTCCTTTCATTTTTTTATTTAACGATTGTTTCAGGCTTCATTTGGCACGTGTGATGATGAATGGAGCCACATTTGCGTCATCATTCATCTTTTTTAAATGCACCTTTTCCTTTCAAAAATTCCGAACAAAGTTCCAAAAACTAATTTTCTTTCGTTTAATATCGCCGCCCCCCCCCCGCGAGATCCAAAAGGTCCTCCGCTTTCACATTGTCTGCTCCGTTTCTCTTTTTTTTAACCTAAGTTTTAAGTTTTAGGTGTTCAGAAAACGATTACCGCATTTGAAGAGGTCAGCATAATATGCTTTTTTTTTTCTCTTATCTTCCTTCCTCTGCTCCTGAAAGTATGATGGATGACATTGGCTACATTTTGCGATTGTTTCGTGGTTTGGGAAACATTGAGGGGAAATAGGCTAGCCACAAAACATTTCGTGAAAGGGGAGAAAATTGGATTGCTCACGTGATCATTGCAACAGTGCAAAAAACAGTTTAAAAAAAAGAGAAATTATTTGGCCACACACATATTTTAGGTATTTCATCTTTACTATTCGAACTTTCATTATATAATATATAGCTATTTGATCATTTGAAGGCCGTTAAGAGTTCATTCAGCAGCTGACAGCTTTATGATACATTTACCACTCGCTCTAATGCTCGCTTCGATCATCTTCAGTAACGCTTTAAATTTCCGAGTTCATCGGAAAAGACTCATTCTTTTAAGAGAAAGAAAACTAGAGTTTGAACCTCTTAGTTCTTATCTGCATCTGATCCTATTTGGTCGAATGCTTCAACGGTCGAACAACACCTAAGAGATGTCGACGGACGAGAAGTTGTTTAACATCTTAGTAAAGTGGTTCTGAAACTGTGGGGTGCGACACTGATGGTTGTCGGAGAGCAGCTTGGAAGGTTCGCAAAAGCTCTGGTAGTTTTATATTTGAGAGTATTTTTAGAGAAACGTTTTTTGAAATATATAGCCCCTACATTGCAGGAAAGAGGGAATGGGGCGCATAATTTTATCTATGCTTGTAGGGGAGGGCATAAATTTATTAAAATTCTAGGGTTGGGTTGTTGGATTGTTTTACCACTGAGCGGCACTTTTTTGCAGACCATGGGCTAAATGGCCAGGTCACATGGACCCCGAAGGCTCAGAGAAGGTTGGGGGAGGGGACCCACTGGAATAGCTGTTGGGAGACAGATGGTAGTCTCCCGTCAAGGCCATCCAGAGTGTTCTTTAACATGCACAGGATATGTCTCTCCCGCATACGGGGCCACGGCTTAATGTCCCATCCGACGGACGGCGGTCTTTCCAAGCCCATCGGTGTCCCCTACTGACCGTGGGCAGGGCGGGGAATTTTTCGGAGAAAAATCTCAACGCTGACCCAGCTGGGACTCGGACCTGGGAACTATAGATTACGAGCCTGACGCGCTACCGACTGAGCCACCCCCGCCCCCAAAATTCTAGGGTGTCGCAGCGCTAAAAAGTGTGAGAACCTCCGTCTTAGAGATTTCTTCTGCGCTATCTGAGAAGAAACACATTTTAAAGATAAAAGCGATGACGTCAACATTTACTCACTAGCAAACAGCTCTTTCATTCCTAATTAGTAAATGTTGTTCATCACCAACATTGAGATTACTGAAGGCAAGCACGGTGCTTGCACTAGAAAGGAACAACCTGCAGCTTTGGCACTTCACAAATTAAGCTTTATGCATTGCAATATTTCATAAGAGGCCATCATTAAACCAGAGTATGCATTAAAACAGCTATGAAATCTTTTGAAAAATCAGCATTTTTCAACGGTCGGTTGAAATGAATGAGACAAATTCGTCAATTATCGTAAGAAAATTCCTTCGGCGAATGTTCTAAAACGGAAGGAGCCGTAAAACAGAATTAATCGACCGATTGAGAGTGGCCAACAGAGAGTTATAATGTTTATTCCGTTGAGGATTGGGGCGGGGGTGGCTCAGTCGATAGCGCGCCAGGCTCGTAATCTGTAGTTACCAGGTTCGAGTCCCATCTGGGTCAGCGTTGAGATTTATATCCGCAAAATTCCCCGCCCTGCCCACGGTCAGTAGGGGACACCGATGGGCTGGGAAAGGCCACCGTCCGTCGGATGGGGCGTTAAGCCGTGGTCCCGTGTGCGGGAGAGCCATACCCTGTGCACGTTAAAGAACACGCTGGATGGCCTTGACGGGAGGCTACCATCTGTCTCCCAACAGCTGTTCCAGTGGGTCCCCTCCCCCAACCTTCTCTAAGCCTTCGGGGTCCATGTGACCTGGCCATTTAGCCCATGGTGTGCAAAAAAGTGCCGTTCAGAGGTGAAACAACCCAACCCGTTGAGGATTGAGTCTCGTTTCTCCGTGCCATCAAAATATCCTTCTTACTTTCACAAATGACCGTTACGAATACTTGTCAAGAACTTAGCTTCAGCGTGAGGGGACCTGTAGGCAGCAGATGATCAGTGTAAGCCCAATAAATCTTTCTTTATTGCAGATCAGTTGGGTTCAAGAGCAAACAATGTGTCTGTAGAGTTAACAGCTGACTGAATCGTTTTATATTTTCATCAGTGTTGCCAAAGTGTCTATTTAATATGAGGTTCATGAACTGAGGACAAAATCGATTTGCTTTTAATGGAAAACGAGCAAAGTAATAAATGCTGTAATCGTATTCCGTACAGTGTTAGTAATAGTTTGTACCTAATGAGTATGAGCATAGAAAATTTTAGAGTGAAATGGCAGATGTTAGAATCTTAAACAAGAAAGCAAAATTTTACCGTTATCGCAAAATGTACGATACAATGTTTGGACTTGTACAGACGTGTCAATGGGGTTTCCTCCTTAATCTTTAATTGCTATCATGATGCATATTGAACACTTTTGTACGTGAAAAGTACATAAAATATCTTTAAATTTGTGCTGGAGTGGTTAGTTAGCTGGATTGCTCATCAGTGGGATACAAGTTCGAGCCCTGGACCAGCCCTGGATGTTTCTCTTATTGTGTTGTCTTTCTGCTGAGAGAAGGCGCCAAGGCACCCGAGAGCAACGCGATGCTGACGCTATACCATACAGAAAAATATTTTTTGGGGCGGGGATGGCTCAGTCGGTAGCGCGCCAGGCTCGTAATCTGTAGTTCCCAGGTTCGAGTCCCAACTGGGTCAGCGTTGAGATGTATCTCCGCAAAATTCCCCGCCCTACCGACGGTCAGTAGTGGACACCGATGCGGTTGGAAAGACCGCCGTCCGTCGGATATGACGTTAAGCCGTGGCTCCGTGTGTGGGAGAGCCGTACCCTGTGCACGTTAAAGAACACGCTGGATGGCCTTGACGGGAGGCTACCATCTGTCTCCCAACAGCTGTTCCAGTGGGTCCCCTCTCCCAACCATCTCTGAGCCTTCGGGGTCCATGTGACCTGTCTATTTAGCCCATGGTGTGCTTAAAAGTGCCGCTCAGAGGTAAAACAACCCAACCCAACTTTCTGCTGAGGTCTCGCCTTTCTCACAGATCTTCTCTATTGCGTAATTATACTGACACTATATGACCTATATGGCAATTTATTTGCCATATAGGTCTGACAGGAGAGCTCAGGAATTGCTCGAAAGATAATTTGCATCTTTATATCCCCCCGCATAATGAGAAGAATTAGAGCCAGTTTAATTTTTTTACAATTTGGTCCAGTGTTGAAATACATTGTGTTGTGAGGTGTAGGCAGATGAAAAACATCTACATCACGATCAATAGAAGAAAGTATTGAAGATTTCTGAAATATTTCACACGAATAGATGCTATTTACTTTTCACAGATCCTATCAAAAATTATCAGCTGTGAATATTAGAAAGGAGTAAATGCTAATTCAGGTAGAGTCGGAGCAAAGTTAATTCTATGAGATGAGACTCTTTTTATCGCAGAAAAACGTTTTAATACACAAATGAAGCAAAAGAGAGTCATTGTTCCTTAACGGAGGCAATAGTTGATCGAACGAATACTACTCTTACCTACCGCATAGAACTTCATCGTATAGACAATATATCTCATCTATCTGTCCAAATCTTCCCCCATATCTGATAATTACACATTTTTTTCGTTACTTCAAGTTCTTTGGTTGAATATATCGGAAGAGCGTAGAGTCGTTTAATAGATAAAGCGTTTGAAATTACGTCAGATCTGCTGATTTTATCCAAAAGATTAGTTTATGACGAAATTGCCATTTGAAAAGTTAAATCGTTTGAATGATTTGGTCCAATTAAGTGCTGACGATGCTTTTGCAGGAACTCTAAGATTTTTTTCCTTCTTACGTACCAAAAAATTTTGATGTCAGTATTTGTATTTCCTGTGAAGAGCTTAATAATCAGTTAAACAGAAAACATATTAAAGCATGCTTCAATTTTTTTGATAATCGGGGAACTGCTTTCAGAACGATAAAATTTTTAATTTCATTATTACTGTATTTTTAATAAAGAAAATTCTAATTGCTGAAATTTTAAAAGCCAAAAAACCTGTTTAAAAAATTGAATTTATTAATTTTGAAACTTTTTAATTTTAGATTAAAACTGTCCGTCGATGGGATGTTTGGTCATGGCTCCATGTGTGGAAGAGCATACCCTATGCACATTAAAGAACATGCTGGATGGCCTTGACGGGAGGCTACTATCTGTCTCCCAACAGATGTTCCAGTGGGTCCCCTCCCCCAACCTTCTCTGAGCCTTCGGGGTCCATGTGACTCCACCAACCTTCTCTGAGCCTTCGGGGTCCATGTGACTCCCCCAAACTTCTCTGAGCCTTCGGGATCCATATGGCCTGGCCCATGGTGTGCAAAAAAGTGACGCTCAGGGGTAAAACAACCAAATCCAACTATCTTTGTAAGCAGTCGTCTTTGTAAAGAAGAGGGAGAAGAAAAGTGGCATGCGTGGTAGTCGATCTTTTATAAAATAATCATGTTGTTTTCGTTGTATAATGCATTAATGTTTTATGTAAATTTGATGTCTAAACTATTGACTAGGCAATATCACAGCTTTATTTAATTTAGCGAACTCTTACTTTATAGCAGTATTTGCCAGTGCCATTTCTGCGGCTGTCTTTTCTCCAATAAAAATGATTCGCCCCCACATATAAAAAATCCTAACCAAACTTTCCATATTTGGAAAGTACACTTTACTTATTACGAAATTTTAATTAAAATTTACGTCATTTATTTTAGTGAATTTTTAAATATATATACAGGGTGTCCCTGAATTCATGGCCCAAACGTGAGGGGATGGTAGTACACAGCGAACCCACCATATTCGTCATAGAATATGTGGCCACAAACGCAGTGAGGAGTCGGAAATGAAGTACAGACAGAGAGGTTTCCAGAGTGACATTCATTGGAGATCATTACAACAAATGCTCAAACGTCCGCCCACCAACGTTGATAGAGGCGGCACAACGGCGGAATAGTGATCGGCGTACCTGCTCGTAAACACCAAGCTTGCAGCGCACATCGGCGGCTGTGATGGACAGTCAGGCTACCAGATTCTCCGCGGATTTCGTGGGCGTCTAGTACACGGCACTGTTCAAATGTCCCCACAGAAAGAAATCGATCCAAGAAAGATCGAGCGATCGGGCTACATGATCTCACCACCACGCCCAATCCGTCGATTCCCAAATGTGGGAACCGATGGATTGGGCGTGGTGGTGAGATGCTGACGCACGTCCATGGTGAAATGAACGGCTCCCCCCTACCGGCACCGGGCTGCGTTTGTGGCCGCATATTCTATGAAGAATATTGGTGGATTCGGTGTGTACTACCATCCCCCTCACGTTTGGACCTTGAATTCAGGGACACTCTGTATATATCTGTAATGTTTATTACACAATACGATTCGCGATTTTATTTTAAAACCTAACAAACTAGTTATCTTCAGGTGAATCAAAATAAATGAATATATGAAAAGGTTTGATCCCAAAGAAAATTACTCATAATTTATTAAACATGTTTTTTGCGAAAAAAATCCTAAATCTATATTATATCTTTTGGCACCACTAAGGACTTCGAACCACATGTTTCAAACCCATACGTCAAGATAAAAACAAAATAACATACATATGTAGTCTGCTAGTGGTTACAAAGGTAACGACAAAGTATCCAGTAGTAGAAAATATTTTTTGTTACGCAAATGCATTGTAGGAGAGGTGAATAACTATTTCCCTTGGGAGGTAAAAATGTTTCAGGCAATAAGCTGTCGAGCATTCGTAACAGCCCCGTTCAATATTTAAGTAGCCCCGTCTTCGTATTTATCTTTTGCAAGATCAACATCAGCTTTTCTCGCCACTAATAAAACGTGGTTAATAGGAAACTTGGCGATCTGCTAAATATGTATTTGGAGAAGGATTCGGGGAATTGGCTCGTGCCTGCGGAATGGCGTTTGCAGTTCAAACAATTTCGAGGCCGTCTGAGTGAGAAATTCTGTTTAGAGAAAAAGGTTCTTCTGCGGAGAAAAGCAGGTGAGAATGAGGTCGAGAAATGCTTCCACACGAGAAAATGTTTCCATGCCATTGGCAAATGGTCTTTAGGCGAAGTGGAATTCAGATTAAACTGGATTATGACAATTGGCGACGATGAAAACTGGCAATGAAGTTCGTTTTTAGATTCAGAGGGAAACAGGAATCGTTAGCTTCTATTTGTTTCCTTCCGAATGCACGAGAGGAATAGTATGAGCAAAGAATTGATGCTTCACTTTAACATTTGAAGGAACTAAAAAAAAGTCCCAAATGATATCTCCCCAAAAGAGACAAAGTTAGATGTCATTGGATTCGTCAAAAATGATGGAAAATAAAAACTTTCAATGATGAAGTTGGGTTGTTTTACCTCCGAGCGGCACTTTTTTGCACACCATGGGCTAAATGGCTAGGTCACATGGACCCTGAAGGCTCAGAGAAGATTGGGGACCCACTGGAACAGCTGTTGGGAGACAGATGGTAGCCTCCAGTCAAGGCCATCCAGCGTGTTCTTTAACGTGCACAGGGTATGGCTCTCCCGCACACGGGGCAACGGCTTAACGTCCCATCCGACGGACGGCGGCCTTTCCAAGCCCATCGGTGACCCCTACTGACCGTGGGAAGGGCGAGGAATTTTGCGGAAATAAATCTCAACGCTGACCCAGCGGGGACTCGAACCTGGGAACTACAGATTACGAGCCTGGCGCGCTACCGACTGAGCCACTCCCGCACCTCAATGATGAAGAATATTCTTCTTCAGTAACAAATGTAAACTCGCTTATTTTTGCGTTGAGTAACGACCGTTTCAAACAGTGATACCGCTTTTACTTTAAATCCACTCTACAATTTTTGTTTCCTGCTGAGAGACATACTGCGAGTTTATAAAAGGTCTCACACCCAACAGATGTGGTTCCATGATAACATCGCTGAGAAGTTATTGTCACCTGGGGTGTATGATACTGAGAAGCTATTGTAACCTGGGGTGCATGATATTGAGAAGCTATTGTCCCCTGCGGTGTATGATACTGAGAAGCTATTGTCAACTGGAGTGCATGATAGTGAGGAGCTATTGTAACCTGGGGTGCATGGTACTCAGAAGCTATTGTGATCTAGGGTGTATGATATTGAGAAGCTTTTGTTACCTCGGGTGTATGATACTGAGAAGCTATTGTCACCTGGGGTGTATGACACTGAGAAAATATTGTCACCTGGGGTGCATGATACTGAGAAGCTATTGTCACTTGGGGTGTATGATACTGAGAAGCTATTGTCACCTGGGATGTATGATACTGAGAAACTATTGTCACCTGGGGTGTATGACACTGAGAAGCTATTGTCACCTTGGATGTATGACACTGAGAAGCTATTGTCACCTGGGGTGTATGACACTGAGAAGCTATTGTCACCTGGAATGTATGACACTGAGAAGCTATTGTCACCTGGGGTGTATGATACTGAGAAACTATTGTCACCTGGGGTGTATGACACTGAGAAACTATTGTTACCTGGGGTGCATGATACTGAGAAGCTATTGTCACTTGGGGTGTATGATACTGAGAAGCTATTGTCACCTGGGATGTATGATACTGAGAAGCGATTGTCACTTGGGGTGTATGATACTGAGAAGCTATTGTCACCTGGGGTGCATGATACTGAAAACCTATTGTCACCTGGGGTGCATGATACTGAGAAGCTATTGTCACCTGGGGTGCATGATACTGAGAAGCTATTGTCACTTGGTGTGTATGATACTGAGAAGCTATTGTCACCTGGGATGTATGATACTGAGAAGCTATTGTCACTTGGGGTGTATGACACTGAGAAGCTATTGTCACCTTGGATGTATGACACTGAGGAGCTATTGTCACTTGTGGTGTATGATACTGAGAAGCTATTGTCACCTGGGGTGCATGATACTGAGAAGCTATTGTCACCTAGGGTGTATGATACTGAGAAGCTATTGTCACCTGGGGTGTATGATACTGAGAATGTATTGTCACCTGGAGTGCATGATACTGAGAAGTTATTGTCGCCTTGGGTGTATGATATTGAGAAACTATTGTCATCTGGGGTGTATGATACTGAGAAGCTATTGTCACCTTGGATGCATGACACTGAGAAGCTATTGTCACCTGGGGGTATGACACTGAGAAGCTATTGTCACCTGGGGTGTATGACACAGAGAAGCTCTTGTCACCTGGGGTGTATGACACTGAGAAGCTATTGTTACCTGGGGTGTATGATACTGAGAACCTATTGTCACCTGGGGTGTATGACACTGAAAAACTATTGTCACCTGGGGTGCATGATATTGAGAAGCTATTGTCACTTGGGGTGTATGATACTGAGAAGCTATTGTCACTTGGGATGTATAATACTGAGAAGCTATTGTCACCTGGGGTGTATGACACTGAGAAGCTATTGTCACCTGGGGTGTATGACACTGAGAAACTATTGTCACTTGGGGTGTATGATACTGAGAAGCTATTGTCACTTGGGGTGTATGATACTGAGAAGCTATTGTCACCTGGGGTGCATGATACTGAGAAGCTATTGTCACCTGGGGTGTATGATACTGAGAAGCTATTGTCACCTTGGATGTATGACACTGAGAAGCTATTGTCACCTGGGGTGTATGATACTGAGAAGGTATTGTCACCTGGGGTGTATGATACTGAGAATGTATTGTCACCTGGAGTGCATGATACTAAGAAGTTATTGTCGCCTTGGGTGTATGATACTGAGAATGTATTGTCACCTGGAGTGCATGATACTGAGAAGTTATTGTCGCCTTGGGTGTATGATATTGAGAAACTATTGTCATCTGGGGTGTATGATACTGAGAAGCTATTGTCACCTTGGATGTATGACACTGAGAAACTATTGTGACATGGGGTGCATGATATTGAGAAGCTATTGTCACTTGGGGTGTATGATACTGAGAAGCTATTGTCACCTGGGATGTATGATACTGAGAAGCTATTGTCACTTGGGGTGTATGATACTGAGAAGCTATTGCCACCTGGGGTGCATGATACTGAGAAGCTATTGTCACCTAGGGTGTATGATACTGAGAAGCTATTGTCACCTGGGGTGTATGATACTGAGAATGTATTGTCACCTGGAGTGCATGATACTGAGAAGTTATTGTCGCCTTGGGTGTATGATATTGAGAAACTATTGTCATCTGGGGTGTATGATACTGAGAAGCTATTGTCACCTTGGATGTATGACACTGAGAAGCTATTGTCACCGGGGGTGTATGACACTGAGAAACTATTGTCACCTGGGGTGCATGATACTGAGAAGCTATTATCACTTGGGGTGTATGATACTGAGAAGCTATTGACACTTGGGATGTATGATACTGAGAAGCTCTTGTCACCTGGGATGTATGACACTGAGAAGCTATTGTCACCTGGGGTGTATGACATTGAGAAGCTATTGTCACCTTGGATGTATGATACTGAGAAGCTATTGTCACTTGGGGTGTATGATACTGAGAAGCTATTGTCACCTGGGGTGCATGATACTGAGAAACTATTGTCACCTGGGGTGTATGATACTGAGAAGCTATTGTCACCTTGCGTGTATGATACTGAGAATGTATTGTCACCTGGAGTGCATGATACTGAGAAGTTATTGTCGCCTTGGGTGTATGATATTGAGAAACTATTGTCACCTGGGGTGCATGATATTGAGAAGCTATTGTCACTTGGGGTGTATGATACTGAGAAGCTATTGTCACCTGGGATGTATGATACTGAGAAGCTATTGTCACTTGGGGTGTATGATACTGAGAAGCTATTGTCACCTGGGGTGCATGATACTGAGAAGCTATTGTCACCTAGGATGTATGATACTGAGAAGCTATTATCACCTGGGGTGTATGATACTGAGAATGTATTGTCACCTGGAGTGCATGATACTGAGAAGTTATTGTCGCCTTGGGTGCATGATATTGAGAAACTATTGTCATCTGGGGTGTATGATGCTGAGAAGCTATTGTCACCTTGGATGTATGACACTGAGAAGCTATTGTCACCTGGGGTGTATGATACTGAGAACCTATTGTCACCTGGGGTGTATGACACAGAGAAGCTATTATTACCTGGGGTGTATGATACTGAGAACCTATTGTCACCTGGGGTGTATGACACAGAGAAACTATTGTCACCTGGGGTGCATGATATTGAGAAGCTATTGTCACTTGGGGTGTATGATACTGAGAAGCTATTGTCACCTGGGATGTATGATACTGAGAAGCTATTGTCACTTGGGGTGTATGATACTGAGAAGCTATTGTCACCTGGGGTGCATGATAATGAGAAGCTATTGTCACCTGGGGTGTATGATACTGAGAAGCTATTGTCACCTGGGGTGTATGACACTGAGAAGCTATTGTCACCTTGGATGTATGACACTGAGAAGCTATTGTCACCTGGGGTGTATGACACAGAGAAGCTATTGTCACCTGGGGTGTATGACACTGAGAAGCTATTGTTACCTGGGGTGTATGATACTGAGAACCTATTGTCACCTGGGGTGTATGACACTGAGAAACTATTGTCACCTGGGGTGCATGATATTGAGAAGCTATTGTCACTTGGGGTGTATGATACTGAGAAGCTATTGTCACCTGGGATGTATGATACTGAGAAGTCATTGTCACCTGGGGTGTATGACACTGAGAAGCTATTGTCACCTGGGGTGTATGATACTGAGAATATATTGTCACCTGGAGTGCATGATACTGAGAAGTTATTGTCGCCTTGGGTGTATGATATTGAGAAACTATTGTCACCTTGGGTGCATGCTATTGAGAAGCTATTGTCACTTGGGGTGTATGATACTGAGAAGCTATTGTCACCTGGGATGTATGATACTGAGAAGCTATTGTCACTTGGGGTGTATGATACTGAGAAGCTATTGTCAGCTGGGATGCATGATACTGAGAAGCTATTGTCACCTAGGGTGTATGATACTGAGAAGCTATTGTCACCTGGGGTGTATGATACTGAGAATGTATTGTCACCTGGAGTGCATGATACTGGGAAGTTTTTGTCGCCTTGGGTGTATGATATTGAGAAACTATTGTCATCTGGAGTGTATGATGCTGAGAAGCTATTGTCACCTTGGATGTATGACACTGAGAAGCTATTGTCACCTGGGGTGTATGAGACTGAGAAGTTATTGTCACCTGGGGTGTATGACACTGAGAAGCTATTGTTACCTGGGGTGTATGATACTGAGAACCTATTGTCACCTGGGGTGTATGACACAGAGAAACTATTGTTACCTGGGGTGCATGATATTGAGAAGCTATTGTCACTTGGGGTGTATGATACTGAGAAGCTATTGTCACCTGGGATGTATGATACTGAGAAGCTATTGTCACTTGGGGTGTATGATACTGAGAAGCTATTGTCACCTGGGGTGCATGATACTGAGAAGCTATTGTCACCTGGGGTGTATGATACTGAGAAGCTATTGTCACCTGGGGTGTATGATACTGAGAAGCTATTGTCACCTGGGGTGTATGACACTGAGAAGCTATTGTCATCTTGGATGTATGATATTGAGAAACTATTGTCATCTGGGGTGTATGATACTGAGAAGCTATTGTCACCTTGGATGTATGACACTGAGAAGCTATTGTCACCTGGGGTGTATGACACTGAGAAACTATTGTCACCTGGGGTGCATGATACTGAGAAGCTATTGTCACTTGGGGTGTATGATACTGAGAAGCTATTGTCACCTGTGATGTATGATACTGAGAAGCTATTGTCACTTGGGGTGTATGATACTGAGAAGCTATTGTCACCTGGGGTGCATGATACTGAGAAGCTATTGTCACCTGGGGTGAATGATACTGAGAAGCTATTGTCACCTGGGGTGTATGATACTGAGAAGCTATTGTCACCTTGGATGTATGACACTGAGAAGCTATTGTCACCTGGGGTGTATGATACTGAGAAGCTATTGTCATCTTGGGTGTATGACACTGAGAAGCTATTGTCACCTGGGGTGTATGATACTGAGAACCTATTGTCACCTGGGGTGTATGACACTGAGAAACTATTGTCACCTGGGGTGTATGATACTGAGAAACTGTTGTCACCTAGGGTGCATGATACTGAGAAGCTATTGTCACTTGGGATGTATGATACTGAGAAGCTATTGTCACCTGGGGTGCGTGATAGTGAGAAGCTATTGTCACGTGGGGTGCATGATACTGAGAAGCTATTGTCACCTGGGGTGCATGATTCTGAGAATCTATTGTCACCTGGGGTGTATGATACTGAAAAACTGTTGTCACCTGGGTTGTATGATACTGAGAAGCTATTGTCACTTGGGGTGTATGATACTGAGAAGCTAGTCACCTGGGGTGCATGATACTGAGAAGCTATTGTCACCAGGGGTGCATGATATTGAGAAGCTATTGTGATCTCGGGTGTATGATATTGAGAAGCTTTTGTTACCTGGGGTGTATGATACTGAGAAGCTATTGTCACCAGGGGTGCATGATACTGAGAAGCTATTGTGATCTAGGGTGTATGATATTGAGAAGCTTTTGTTACCTGGGGTGTATGATACTGAGAAGCTATTGTCACCAGGGGTGCATGATACTGAGAAACTATTGTCACCTGAGGTTTATGATACTGAGAAGCTATATGTTTGTGACAAGCAACTGCTAGAGTGCAGTGGCGGCTGGTCCTGAGGAACCCACAGCACGTGCACCCCGTGGAGTAATTAGAAATAAAAAATATACTTCGGTAATAATAATAATTTTTCTGTTCCCATTTGAAAATTATTTATAATTATTTTCGTTGGTTATTTATTTGTTTATTTGTGTGACACAAGAGTGATGGAATATTGTAATGAATCTTCGGCGTGAGTTCAAAAGAATGCTTAGCAACAAAAATTCATGAATGAGCTAATTTATTGTAAAATAAACCACGTATATAAAATAAATTTAACTACCAGAAATCCTTATCTTCATCAGTATGAAGCTGAACGTCAAAAGCACGCCTCAACACCTCAAATAGTTTGATTTACAATCCTTGCAGTCCCCACTCAAAGCATAAAGGAAAACATGTTACAACATTCAAAAAGGAACACAATCATCTTTGCGAATTCTTTTTAAATATTAAGATGAACACGCATCAATCGATTAAATCTTTCACAGAGAAGTTGAGGCCAGCTCTGCTTGCTCGAGATTTAATTTTCAGACGCTCGACAACTTTTCTAAGATTAACTTAATACTAATTCACTAAGAGAAAAATGAATATAAGCATTCAACCACTACCGACAACTTTTTGAATTCTTTTTTTAAAACACATCCTTTTTGTTTAAGTTTTTACTGTTCCAATCTGCTAGTGACGTAATTCTCACGCTGAAGCACCTGCGAGCGTCAATGACACATCAATCATGGTTTCATTCTATCACGTTCATCTGTCGTAACAATATTCTTTCGATGCCTAACAAAGAATACAAAGAGAAAATTGAACTTCTGTGATCAGCTGTAGTGTGCACGGATACGTAGTATAGTTTATTATATGAGAGGCGTCAAGAGATATAGAACTGTATATAGCCATTGAACATCGGATTTGTACGGAATTATGCTGTGACCACAACTCTAGTGCGCATGTGCCAAGATACAGTGACCAGCTCATACCAGATCTAGTAGTTAGCATACTTGACTATTAAACCAGTGGGCATATGCCCCCGTGTATGTGTTTATATGAGAAATCAAGAAAAGCCCAATAGAGCTTCTAGGATGTCTCTGTTCGTTGTGCTTCCCTGAAAAAATGTTGATTGAATGTGTCAATATGAAGGCTTGAAGAAAAACCTGTTCTGAAACTTATTCAATATGGAGGGAAATTCTAGTGTTAGTTGACGACCTACTAAGGTTATGGTTAACAGATACAAGTTTCTGATTTCCTAACAGAGCTAGTTAGCTAATTTAACAAAACTCTGTAAAGTAGATATAGGATGCTCTGGAAGTATAATCGAATGGAAACTGCAATTTGACTCCGATTTTAATTTCTCTCTGGAGGCGAAAGGATACTTGTGTCCAGAAATTAGTCCGCTGAAACAGTAAACGAAAAAGAGGACTGTTATCAGTTCAGTCTCTCAGAAAACATTTAATATTACTTATTGTGTTTAAGAGCGCTCCTCAAAGCTTATCGTCCATCAAAATAAACTGAGGGGCTACAGATCTCTTGAAAAGCCTCACATAGGGTTAATGGATGTCATCCCTATATCTCCGACAAATCAGAATGCCTCCGGCAAAGAAGTGGAGAGGTGTGGGTCCATTTGTCATAATGTTGCCCCATACCATCCAACCAACACCACCACAGTAGTGTGGTTCTCTGATATGAAAGGATTGGGTTGGGTTGTTTTACATCCGAGCGGCACTTTTTTTCACACTATGGGCTAAATGGCCAGGTCACAAGGGCCCCGAAGGCTTATAGAAGATTGGGAGGAGGGGACCCACTGGAACAGCTGTTGGCAGACAGATGGTAGCCTTCCGTCAAGCGTGTCACCATCCAGCGTGTTTTTAACGTGCACAGGATATGGCTCTCCCGCACATGGAACCACGGCTTAACGTCCCATCCGACGGACGGCGGTCTTTAAGTCCATCGGTTGCAGAGATAAATCTCAATGCTGACCCAGCTGAGACTCGAACCTGGGAACTGCAGATTACGATCCTGACGCGCTACCGACTGAACCATCCACGCCCCCTGAGAGGATTGGTAAAATCTCTAGCTCTCTCTATACCGAAACTCGGAGAGAATTACTTTAAAGAACGAATCGTGATTCGTCGATGAAAAGCATATGGGCCCATTGGTCTGGGACTCAACCACGATTTTGTCTTCATCACGTTAGTCAGGCGCTCCAGTGGGAGGAATTGAGGGAAATAAAAACCGACGATAGTCTGGCATAAAGCTCTCTCTGGTGAAACCTTCTGTAAACAATTTTCCTCGAAACTGTCTTTCGAGTGGTTGCTGAATGCTCCAGAGAGAGAACCTAGCTGACATAACCTTATGATGTTTGGTTGTTAGCGCAAGAGAGCCGTCATCTTGCACTGCTGTAACTCATCTACGACTAACAGCTCCTGTCTGCTGGAATTATCTCCAAAGTTTTGAAAGCACTAATTGGGTGATTTTACAGTCTAGCCACATCAGTCTGGGAATCCGAAGGAGGTTTAACATACCGATTGCTCTACCACGTGCAAAGGCATCCTTAAGATGCCTCTGTTCCTACCGGATTGCTTTTCGAGTTATGTATGCAAATTTTGCCCAGTCAGGTGGTTTCTGGAAGACGTACGATTTACCTACATTCTATTTCGTCGACACAGAAAATATAATGTTAATAATTTCAGTCGCTTATCAGACTTTTAACAATTTGTGAATTATGCCGAACTTTTGAATAATAGCATATCATAAATCTAAAGTACGTTTATACATAATCACTTTGCAGATGGGGCGGGGTGGCTCAGTCAGTAGTGCTCCAGGCTCCTAATCTGCAGTTCCCAGGTTCGAGTCCCAGCTGAGCCATGGGTTGAAATTTAGCTCCGCAAAATTCTCCAACCTGCCATCGGTCAGTAGGGGGCACCGATGGGTTAGGAAAGGCCGCCGTGCGTCGGGTGGTATGTTAAGCCTTGCTCCGTGTGCGGGAGAGTCATACTCTGTGCACGTTAAAGAACACGCTGGATGACATCCAGCGTGTCCAAACACGCTGGATGACGCTGATATCATCTGTCTCCTAACAGCTGGCCACTGGGCCCTCTCCATCAATCTTCTCTGAGCCCTCGGGGTTCTTGTGACCTGGTCGTTTAGCCCATTGTGTGCAAAAAAGTGCCGCTCAGAGGTAAAGCAACACAACCCAATTTGCAGATTCGGATTTAGATCTCTAATGTCTCGCTAAGAAATGTATAACCCAAAGAATAATTCTGATAAAGAGATTCAGCATCAAAAGATTATACCATTTTCTTTTAATTGCGATGAGCTTTTACGAAAATCTCATTGAGACTTGATTATTTGGACTGATGAGACACAGGAAGTTCCCAGGTCTCTAGAAGACTACTTTAGAAAAGGAATGTGCAGAAAAGAATAACAGGTTTGAAAAAATACATATTGTATATTCATCGCATTAACTTCGAAGCAAGAACTAAAGGATTGGGTTGGGTTGTTTTACCTCTGAGCTGCACTTTTTTGCGTACCATGGGCTAAATGGCCAGGTCACATGGACCCCGAAGGCTCAGAGAAGGTTGGGTGAGGGGACCCACTGGATAGCTGTTGGGAGACAGATGGTAGCCTCCCGTCAAGCCCATCCAGCGTGTTCTTTAACGTGCACAGAATATGTCTCTCCCGCACACGGGGCCACGGCTTAACGTCCCATCCGATGGACGGCGGCCTTTCCAAGCCCATCGGTGTCTCCTACTGACCGTGGGCAGGGCGGGGAATTTTTGCGGAGAACTAAAGGACAAATTGCATTTTTGCAAAATAGAAAACATGCTGTATTCTTTGAGAGGTTCGTCTGCTAAGCCATGAAGAAAATTTTCGTATTTTATTAGATTCGTCTGCAATATAACCTGATTTCCGTCCAACAGCAATCAGTAGTAGACCCTCCATGAGATGTCCCCCTCCTGTTTCTGTGTTCAATTTTAACAGCGATGTAGCGCCGACTATTGTATCAGCTGACAGGTCTGTTTCCATGTCCGCCCTCCCACCTGCTTGATGCATATTTTATCTGAGCATGACAAAGCGACGAAGAAAAGCGACAACAGAGTAAAAAGATTTCTATGGCTTTTGGAGGCTTTACGAGAAGAAGGATAAAGCAAAGAAATTTCCCTGCCGAGAGAAGGCGGGAGTTTGTTTCACTCTCTTTTTAGGCTTGCCACGTGGCTGGCATTTAGTTTGCGCGTGGGCGCGAGAGAGGTGGATATATTGGTCAGTGGCAGGCCAGTGGCCCGCTTCCTCATCTATTGTGCGTTAGCAGGCGTCCTCTGGCGTCATCCGTAAGGCCCCTGGACACGGGTCAGGACGGCAACGAGCCGAAGAAATGGAGCAACGGAAGATGTATGGGATGCGACAGACAATGACAGAGTGGACAGCAAGGCACAAGATTAAGGTTTATTTCTGGCCTCGGGAAATAAGAGGACGTGGTAAACAAAAAACTTACATGTCAGGATTTCGCTCAGGAAATTCGCCACCCGTGAGAAGTTGAAATGTCTTTAAGAATTTGCTTTTCGGTTTGAATGAAACTTTCATTTTGAACGGGAGAATATTACAATGAAAGACTTTTCCATCTCTTTGTTTCGCTACATTTATTTTTGCAGTCTGACTCTTGCATTAAACCTACTGCTTTACCAAAAGTGTTCATTATGCCTTTCGCATTTGGCGCCTTGAATAATTCATTTATCTGATTTTTATATCTGATACGTCAGAGATTACCAACTTATGATGGCCATTAATCTTATTTAAAATAACTAATTTTAAAAGTTACTATTTTAAAACTACCGCTAACTGTTTAAAAAAAATTAAATAACCTAAAAGAATTCTGCATAAAAACGCATAAAATTCAGCATTTCTGTAAGAAAATGTGCTATATTGTTCAATTATGCAAGATGAAATCTTTATTTTAACTGCAAAAGAGTTATATTAATCATCTCTTTGTATCCATAATATAATAATGTTTCGAGGTTATATTTGTTTATGATAAATTGAGCAAGGATGTGAGAAGGAGGACAAACTATGCCTTACAAAATTATCCTCGTCTCGTCTGAAACTGCCGAAAGCGAATTCTTCTCTTTCCTTCCCAATCTTCAGAGGAAGGACCCCCGAGAGAATTTCACGACGGTATCATTCGATGCAGGGAATGCTTCGAAACTCGCCTATTAGATCTCACTGCAGGCAGAAGCAGAGGAAATTCTCTAGTTATCCGTATAAATTTCTGCATTAGAATTGCCGTCATTATTGGATAAAGACAAATCAACAACTGTTTGCTATGGAAATTAGACAAAAGTTTCTTCAATGTAATTATCTACATAAACAGAATTCACAATTTAATTTTACAACCTACAAACGTAATAGTAATGTTTTAGTTTTTGGGGAAGGAAGCTTGATTATTTAAAATGTACAGTCGCTCAAAAAAGTATCCGAACACTATGGTTGATTACAGAAAAAAATATCTGGCAACGATTTTTTTAGAAATTAGTGATCTGGCAACCTTCGGGTCACGTGATTACAGAATTCAGGAAAAATATCTGGAGCGTGTATAGCAACTGTACACGCTCCAGTTACCGTTCACAGCAAACTGGAGCGTGTGCAGTTACTGCACACGCTCCAATTTGCTGTGAACGGTAACTGCACACGCTCAATATTTCCGTGAGTGAGCCCACACGATCTAGTATCAAAATAATATGACCACCTACAGTCGCTCAAAAAAGTATCCGAACACTACGGTTGATTACAGAATTCAGAAAAAATATCTGGCAACGTTTTTTTTAGAAATTAGTAATCTGGCAACCTTCGTGTCACGTGACACGAAGGTTGCCAGATCACTAATTTCTAAAAAAATCGTTGCCAGATATTTTTTCTGAATTCTGTAATCAACCATAGTGTTCGTATATTTTTTTTTGAGCGACTGTATTTTATATTCAATGGAAAGTATACATATATTTTACTTACCGCTGTTGCTAAAGTTTTTTAAGCCTTGATGTGTATTTATCTGGAATATGGACTGGCTAACAGCTCCTTGATTACAATTTTATATTCTTTATATTTTTTTCACTGAATTTGTGCGTTTCCTTCTTTAAATAAACGAAAAAAAAATGGCACAGAGAAAATTTATTAGGAAGACGAAACTGAACAGAAAATCAATATCAGGAATAAAACACCCTTCAGAGACACGAATCCAGGTGCCTTTAGTAAGCAGAGGAATAAAAATCACATTAATCAACATTCTGCTGAAGAATGTTAGTTTATGAAGAATAATTCTATAGAAGAATGTTGGAAATGATACCGAACACAGCTCAGTTCTTTTAATAAGGAATAATCGTGAGCGATGTCAACTTTTCTTATTTGTTTTGGCTAGCTGCTTGAGGGGGTATTTATTTTTTTTTATTTATTTATTCTTTCTAACGGCGTTTTAATGACAGTTTTTGTTGGTTTTGTTTGTATTACTACTTTAAACGAAGAGTCATTATTTGAAAAAACAACAACAACACATTTTGAAGCTATATTTTTACTTAATAATTAAGTTACCAAAGTAATTGTGCATTCAAAACCTTAAGAAACGCTCCAAGTTTCCTCGTTATGACGGGCCGAGTTATTAAGTTATATAATACTGTATATTTAATATTGTATATTACTTGATATTACAGTTCCTGGATTAGTTTTCTATTTACTGTCAGGAGCGACTCCATCACGTGTTTCGAAGAAAGTTGCCTTCCTTATGTTAGGTTTCCTTTTCAACCGATCTCTGCCCTTTTCCCGCCGTATTTCGCAACAGCATTCCTTGCTCGTATAAATATACAACAATGCAATTCCATGTGCAATGTATTAAAAAGGTAGTAAAAAAGAGGAGCCTGAGAAATCACAATATCATGAAATTAGCCGATAACACTATGGGTAGATCAATGTTGACGATCTAGGGGGACATGCCCCCCCCCCCCCCCGCTTGACATTGCTAGTAACCGGAACGGAGTCAAAAGGAAACAACACTAAACATATACAATGGCCTAACAATGTATTTACAGAATGATCATTGTTATGTCAACGGGAATCTAATTTTAATGCTCTAAAACTTCTAAAATAAGCATTCAATGAGAATACGTGGCCGAAGATAAAGATCCTAATCGAAGCTATTTAAATCTCTGTTTTCAACGATATTAAAGTGCTATGATGCAACACTGTGGGGAAACATTATAATTCCCATAACTCTTTAAATGAAGAAAGAATATAGTTAAAAAAATTAAAATTAAATGGACCTGATTATGATCTTTAATTTATCGTTAGCCACAGTTTCCCATTAAATGCGTATTTTGGAAAGTTTTATTGTTTCTAAGATTCCGATCAGGAAAAAAAAATGGAAATTCTCTAATATTTTAGTACATCTGTGTATGTATTACACATGCTTTCCAAGAACTTTTTTAAAGATTGCTAAAGCGGAGGGGAAAAATTATACACGGAACGGCGTTCCTTTTCGATCCTAGCCCTCATTCCTTTTATTTTTTCTGGGATCGGGCTAGATATAATAATTATCATATTTGTATTAAGAAAAATATGATCCAATGAATCAAAAAGCGAGAGAAGGATTTAACAATCGCATCTACTTAGAACAGAAAAAATCTTTTTATTTGCTCTGCTTAAAGCATTGAATATAAACGAACCTATATTGGATGTTTCTAGCATTGGTTTATCGCTATTCTTCAAGCAGTAAATAAAGTTCAATAAAAATAATTCTTTTGAATGATAATGTGGTTAGAAGAAACTAACAGCGAAAAAATGTTGTCGGGATAAAACGACTTAGATCGAAACAACGGACATGAAACGACCCAGGTAACAAAGGTTTTGGGAAAGAATCGTCTTAGGTATGAAAGCCTTAGGTAAGAATCGTCTTAGATAAGGAGGTTTTAGGTAAGAATCGCCTTTGGTATGAGACTTTAGGTAAGAATCATTTTAGTCATGAAGACCTTAGGTAAGAATCGTCTTAGGTATGAAAGCCTTAGGTAAGAATCATCTTAGATATGGAGGTTTTAGGTAAGAATCGCCTTAGGTATGATACTTTAGGTAAGAATCATCTTAGGCATGAAGACCTTAGGTAAGAATCGTCTTAGGTATGAAAGCCTTAGGTAAGAATCATCTTAGATATGGAAGCCTCAGGTAAGAATCATCTTAGATATTGAGGTTTTAAGTAAGAATCGCATTAATTATGAGATTTTAGGTAAGAATCATCTTAGGTGTGAAGACCTTAGATAAGAATCGTCTTAGGTATGAAAGCCTCAGACAAGAATCATCTTAGATATGGAGGCCTTAGGTAAGAATCATATTAGATAGCAGGCCTTAGGTAAGAATCGTCTTAGTTATGAAAGCCTTGTGAAATAATAAGCTGAAAAAATTGGTTTTCCTAAGAATGGGAATCATGCCAGTTATGCTAACCACTACACCATCAATGGCTAACCATTTCTCAACTTGTGTGACCATATAAACTTTCCATATTAATATTAAATTTATTTATTTGATTCGCATCCGGAAAGTTTATATGGTCACACAAGCTGAGAAAAGGTTAGCCGTTGATTGTGTAGTGATTAGCATAACTGGCATGTTTCAAGGAGATGTGGGTTCGAATCCCACTCATGGCAAACCAATTTTTTTCAGCATATTATTTCATGAGTTCCATGTCTACAGGACACATCCTATGATTCTTTACTAATGAAAGCCTTATTAAGAATCATCTTAGATATGGAGGCCTTATGTAAGAATCGTCTTAGATATGAAATATGTTTGGTATGAAACGACTTAGGTAAGAATTGTGTTTTGTATGAAACATCATTAGTACAAAAACATTCTAGATAAGAAACTTCTTAAATATATTAAAGGTAGCAAGTACGAAATATCACTGTAGAATGGGACGAAAGGTCACGGGATGACCCGTCGGGAGACAAAACCTGCTGGTCCTAATAGTTAATAGTTCGGACTCGAAAATTTGAGCCCGAATTCATATATTTATTTCCATTCTCATTTACAGAAACATTACACACAAAAATTTACCATCAAATTTGGATGGAAAATAGCAAAAGGAAATAATATAAAATAAAATTAAAAAAAAGATTAAAAATAAAAAACACACAAACATACATTTTACAAGTATTTCTGTGTAATCTAGGAGTTACAAAACAACTCTTACAGATTACAAAAACAAAATTCTACTGTAAACGAAAATCTTTGGCAATGGATAAAAAAACTAAGAAATTACATTAAAAGCGTCTTCAATATCTTCAGTATTTACCAAAAAAGTTTGGTTTTTTTCTTAAAATTACAATAACTTTTTTCTTCTTTTATACTATTTGGTAAAAAATTATATAATTTTGGTGCAATAAAATTGAAATGCTTATGCATGATTTCTTTTTTTGATTTCACAACATGAAACATGTTTGTAGAACATCTGGTATCGTATGGGATGAACCGTTTTTCGATCCAAGAGTTGTTTTTATGTAGATACAAAAGACTTCTATATAAATATAACTTTCTCAAGGGTAATATATTATTTCTTATGTAATGATAATTTACATTGCTAATATTGCTATTTGAAACTAGTTTTACAATTTTATTTTGCAATTTCACTAGAGGGAGTAGGTTTGATATATAATCTCCCCCCCAACATGTGATTCCATAGCTTAAAATTGAGTGAACCCAAGCGAAATAAACTAAAATTAACAACTTCTTATGAGAACATGATTTAAGATAATATAACTTGTACAAAATAAATCTTAATTTTTTACACACTGTATCTACTTGTTTCTTCCATTTTAGATTTTGTTCAACATAAATGCCTAGATATTTAACACATTCAACTTGTTCGATAGTTTTACATACACAACCATTTATCAAATTACAACCAGAATTATGGTATTTTATGACAACCTCTTTACTTTTATTCAATAAGCCGAAATAGATAAAATTAGTTTTTTCCACATTTATTTGCAGTTTATTTACTACTAAATCAGTTTCTTATGCTTTCATTGTTTATCTTGAACGCTAACTCATTATTAGTTTCAGTCGAGTACACTATCGCTGTGTCATCCGCATAAGCTGTGATTTTGCCAAATAAATTTAAATTGCAAAAACCATTAATATATATTAAAAACAATAATGGTCCAAGAATAGAACCTTGCGGTACACCACCATTCAAAACAAGCATATTACTTTCCAGTTTATGTATAGCCACATATTGTTTCCTGTTTTCCAAATATGATTTAAAACAATTGAAAGCAAGTCCCCTTATTCCTATTATACTTAATTTTTGCATTAAAATTTCATGATTTATTGTGTCGAAAGCTTTTTTTATGTCAATAAATAAGGCTAAAGTTTTCCTGTGTTCATTTACACTGTTATAGATGTTGCCGGTAAGTTGTAACATAGCATGTTCTGTACCCAATTTATCTCTAAATCCAAACTGTTTATTTGATAAGAAATTATATTTCGATAGAAATTTCATTAATCTCTCTTTTATGAGTTTTTCAATTATTTTTGAAGAGATAGGGAGTATGGAAATTGGTCTGTAATTATTAAAATCCGTATTTTTACCTTTTTTGTAAATTGGCTTTACTTTAGCAATTTTTAAAGCATCTATGAACATTCCAGTAGAAAAGATAAATTTACAATTTTACAAAAATATGAGGTTTATATTTAAAAACAATTCTTAACATATGGGCATTTATTTCATCATAACCACATGATTTCTTATTATTCAACTGTGATATTATATTTTTTAGTTCCGTTTGATCTGTTTCAAACAGAACCATTGAGTTATCAGTATGGTTTACATATTTGTCAATTTCAGTATTAAAATTATTTGTAAGTATATTGATACCCCTGGTTAACTTCTATGAAATGTGCATTAAATTTATTTGCTAGATCTTCATCAACATTTTTTGAAGGATATATCTCAGGTTTTTTTTCGATCCCTAAAATACTATTTATTGTTGCCCATTGCTTTTTCACATCACTATTACAAATATGGAACTCTTTTAAATAATGAAGTTTTTTTTCATACCTAGTTTTATCTGTTAGTTGAGTTCTTAATGATTTATATTGCTTTTCAAGCGACTTATCAAAAGGGCGTTTTTTATATTTGTTGTATAATTTTTGCTTTTCTTTTGCTAAAATTATAATTTCATTTGTTATCCATTTGTTTTTGCTCCTCTGAGTAGGACCCAAAACATTATTGTTTTTACTCCTCTGAGTAGGACCCAAAACATTATTGTTTTTAGTAACTTTAGTACTTACTGTTTTGGCCTCATTTATCATGTATATGAATTTATCATATAATGCATTTACATCATCAGTTTTATCATCTTCATTGTTCCATTTATATTCTTTAATATATTTCTCGAAAAAATTATAATCTATACAGCTTTTCACTAAAGGTTTAGGGTTAGAAAAAATTTCTTTCCCAGTTACGCTTACAAGTATTGGATAATGATCTGTAATATCATTTTCGAAGACAGCTGTATTGTACGTATAATCATTATTCTTATCTCGTATAAATACATGAACTATACAAGTACGAGAGGAAAAAGTAGATCTCGTAGCAATATTCACAAATGACTTTAAACCATTTAAAGACATTACATCAAGATAATCTGACACCTCCGAGCTTTTGCGTAATAGATTAAGATTTATATCCCCAATTATTATTAGCTTATTATTTTTAATATTTTGCAAAGTACTACTAAATTCAGTTATGTATTCTTTGACGGAATATTCATGAGAACGATATATAGCACATAAATATATACCTGTGTTACAGTCAAATAGATTAATATTCTATGCAGTTTTCATATTTACATTACAATCATAAAAACTAAACTTCGTAACATTTGCATAAACTACAATTCCTCCTGATTTATTATATTGCCTACTCCTAAAAAATTGCTGATAACCATCAATTTTATAATTTACAACTTCATCATCCTTTACCCAAATTTCACTTAAGATTATAATATCAATGAGATTTCGAAATTGGTACATTAATACAAGTAAATCATTGAAATGCAATCGCAAACTTCTGATATTCACATGCAAAAGGGTATAATTTAAAAAACAATGACAAGAAAGGAATTTATTAACTTCATCAATATCTGTTAACAAAGCACACGAATCCAGTTCGGACTGAATCTCACAGACTAAATCATCCATTTTGTTCAGTATAATCCGTTATGTCTCTTTCATTTCTTACTCTTCTAACCTTGGAGTTTTCTTCCTTTCTTAAAAATATTTTACCGTCCTTAACCCATAAAAATTTATAGTTATGCTCTAATTTGAATTGCTTTGCCAAATAGAGCAATTTTTTTTATTTCGTTGTGTCAAATGTTCATTCAGATAAATTGGTTTATCATCAAAATTTCTGTTTTCGTTGTTAGCCTTAATCCGTTTCTTCTTTGCTTCTGAAATCCATTTATCTCTTTCGACCTGTTTTTCATTTGCAACACGATAGGTTTTGTTTTTTCTTTTTTTCATCGAAGGAACTCTGTGTGCGACTACAACGTCTCCGATATCCACCTTAACCTGTTCCTTGCTATATTCATTACTACAGAACCTATGTTTTCATCTGAGGTTTCTGTCAAACCTGCGATTTCTATATTGGAGTTATTATTGGAGACTATCGATTACCCATAATGCATTGGAAAATACTATCCTAGGTAATAGAATCCCCCTTTAATCCGCTATCCATATAAAGCGTACAAAAACCAAATTTTTGAGTAAATATTCCAGCCTGGACTTATTTTATTCATTTAAAGTAGAATAAGAGGGAAGAATTCGTTTCTTTTCATTCGCCTTTTGTTTTCTGACAAAGCTCTGTTTTTTTTAACAATCACGGTTCATTCGACCCTGGGGCGGGGGTGGCTCAGTCGGTAGTGTGCCAGGCTCGTAATCTGTAGTTCCCAGGTTCGAGTCCCAGCTGGGTCAGCGTTGAGATTTATCTCCGCAAAATTCCCCGCCCTGCCCACGATCAGTAGGGGACACCGATGGGCTTGGAAAGGCCGCCGTCCGTCGGATGGGACGTTAAGCCGTGGCCCGGTGTGCGGGAGAGCCATACCCTGTGCACGTTAAAGAACACGCTGGATGGCCTTGACGGGAGGCTACCATCTGTCTCCCAACAGCTGTTCCAGTGGGTCCCCTCCCCCAACCTTCTCTGAGCCTTCGGGGTCCATGTGACCTGGCCATTTAGCCCATGGTGTGCAAAAAAGTGCCGCTCAGAGGTAAAACAACCAACCAACCAATCATTCGACCCCGGATAATTGAGGATCTATTATATTAATGATGCTGAAAATTAAAGAATAATTGACAAAGGTGTATATAATTGAAACTGTTTTTCAGGGTTGGGTTGTTTTACCTCTGAGCGGCACTTTTTTGCACACCATGGGCTAAATGGCCAGGTCACATGGACCCCGAAGGCTCAGAGAAGGTTGGGGGAGGGGACCCACTGGAACAGCTGTTGAGAGACAGATGGTTGCCTCCCGTCAAGGCCATCCAGCGTATTCTTTAACGTGCACAGGGTATGGCTCTCCCGCACACGGGGCCACGACTTAACGTCCCATCCGACGGACGGCGGCCTTTCCAAGCCCATCGGTGTCCCCTACTGACCGTGGACAGAGCGTGGAATTTTGCGGAGATAAATCTCAACGCTGACCCAGCTGGGACTCGAACCTGGGAACTACAGATTACGAGCCTGGCGCGCTACCGACTGAGCCACCCCCGCCCCCTGTTTTTCAGGAATGACGATTAAATATAATGAGAAAACATCGGGACTTGAACTGACAATAGCAACATGCTACATTAAATTGAGGTTCGGGACCGGCTGGCCACTTCATCATAATGGATATCTTCATTTTTAAAGGGATCGTTGACCACATTAACCTTATGGGGACGAGCATGATATTCGTAAAGATAAAATCATGCCCTAAAAAGCTTTAAGTAGAATACAAAAATCTCGTTTCTGTATCACTAAACAGTCAGAGCGTCTCCCTGAAAGATGTGAAGCTCTATGTGGCCAGTCATTATGATACCAACTCATTCCATCTCACTACCGCCACGAAATTGAACTCTCTTCCTGATGTTACAAAGGCTGAGATGAGTTCTTTGTTCTCTCCAGATGAATCATATTGATAATCAGTATTCAAACTGAATCTGGATTCTTCTGTGACGATTACATTTGTCCACTGGCCTTAGCTCCAAAGGTGATGTTGGGTTGTTTTACCTCTGAGCGGCACTTTTTTGCACACCATGGGCTAAATGGCCAGGTCACATGGACCCCGAAGGCTCAGAGAAGGTTGGGGGAGAGGACCCACTGGAACAGCTGTTGGGAGACGGATGGTAGCCTCCCGTAAAGGACATCCAGCGTGTTCTTTAACGTGCACAGGGTATGGCTCTCCCGCACACAGGGCCACGGCTTAACGTCCCATCCGATGGACGGAGTCCTTTCCAAGCCCATCGTTGTCCCCTACTGACCGTAGGCAGGGCGGGGAATTTTGCGGAGATAAATCTCAACGCTGACCCAGCTGGGAATCGAACCCGGGAACTACAGATTACGAGCCTGGCGCGCTATCGACTGAGCCACCCCCAAAGGTGATGTTATTTGCATCACTTTAAATGAGCTCTTCTGTTGAGTAGAGTGAAGGGAACGCAAGCCATCGGTTTTCGGGCATAAAGATAAGGAAGCTTTATATTCGAGAAGATAGCATCGATCATTTTAATTACACAGAATGTTTTGAAATTATTGTCCCCGTGGCCGATGACACTTCGCCAGATGGCAAGCTGTCATTTCCAATGTCATCTTCTTGCTAGGAAACAGACAACGATCATCATGACATAGAGATAACCTTATGTTGATCTTGGTCTAACCTCTTCTGTGTCTGGAATTGTTTTCAAAGTGTTGAGAGGATATTTTGCGATACATTTAAACCCTGGATACCTCAGTCTGGGATTAATCCATTTCCATCGTCCTATCGTTTTCCACCGTACATAATCATCCCAATGTCATCTTTGAGATATGGTGAAATGAAATTAGTACTCGAGTTAATACCAGAGTGACTGGAATGGAAATAAATGGCGACCGCAGTCACTTCCTCTTTTATAGCAACCTAAAATTGCATGGTCATGGTCCTGTCAGCTAACTGTGCACCCATTTTCTTCTTCCGCATTGAAAAAAATCATTTTTAAACCCTATTTCATATCATATATTAAAATTATTTTTAAAATATTCTAATAGAAAATTCCAATAAAAAATAAACAATATCTCATGTTATATATACTTTATTATTATGAAATTGACTTAAAAAAAAAAAACGCCGCCATAAATTTGTACAACTTTCCCTTTGGGAACCAGTGATTTATTTGTGAGTTCAAAATAAACTCAACACAAAACTTATGAACACAAAAATGTGGACTTTTTAATCTATACAAAACTGTACATACAGGTCCTAGATTATGTTATGTTGTTTTAAAAACAATATCATCTAATGATTGGGACTTTAGTGACGTTTTTCTCGTGCCTAAAATGAATTCGCAGGAGGGAAATCATTCATTAGCAATCTTAGACTTCCTTGGAATTTTCGCACTTTTGCATTCGCCCCTATCGATTTGCATTCATTTTGATATCGATGATTTCAGGAAACAGAGAGGAGCATCCGAGTTCTTAAGGTTTCGACTAGATCAGAAATTCTTCCCTTTTAAAGCGTTCTCATGGTGGTAGGGGACCTTAAACGTAGAATAAACTTAAGTATTATTCTTTAAGTAGCATTGTTCATTTACTTAGATGGGGAAAAATTAGCAGAGTAGTGTTAAACTATTGCATTAGAAAAAACTTGAAATCAGAATTTTTTTCACAAATACATCGTTATGCGATCTGGTTTCTTCCATGACAAAGAAAAAAATTATTTCAGATATCCATGGCCGAGTGGTTAGCGCGCTTGGCTACTGATCTAAGGGACCTGGGTTCGAGCCCCGAATGGTTGTATGTGTTGTTTTTCTTCTGAGGTCCTGCCATCCTCTCAGATCTTCTACTTTGGCATATAAACTGACAGGCTCCTGTCAGACCTCTGTGGCAAGCATCTGCACGAGGGGGTATTTATTTATTTTATTTATCTATAGAATATTCTGTTCTCTGGAGGGCTCCATATTTTGATCCATATTAGTTCCATTTTCATATGCGCTATCCTCTTTTCGCGATTTCTTTAACTTATCAATTATACTTTATGAGTTATATATTATATCTTATTATGTTCTATCGATTCAACGCACAGCACAGAGTGCTCAATTGTGGAACGTAGCTAGCACATAGCAAATGCCATACGAAGCGGGGCCGGGGTGGCTCAGTCGGTAGCGCGCCAGGCTCGTAATCTGTAGTTCCCAGTTCGAGTCCCAGCTGGGTCAGCGTTGAGATTTATCTCCGCAAAATTTCCCGCCCTGCCCACGGTCAGTAGGGGACACCGATGGGCTTGGAAAGGCCGCCGTCCGTCGGATGGGACGTTAAGCCGTGGCCCGGTGTGCGGAAGAGCCATACCCTGTGCACGTTAAAGAACACGCTGGATGGCCTTGACGGGAGGCTACCATCTGTCTCCCAACAGCTGTTCCAGTGAGTCCCCTCCCCTAACCTTCTCTGAGCCTTCAGGGTCCATGTGACCGGGCCATTTAGCCCATGGTGTGTAAAAAAGTGCCGCTCAGAGGTAAAACAACCTAACACAACAACAACCCAAAGCCATACGAAGCGTCGATAGGAGAGCATCAGTGCCATGTCGTCAGAACAGAAAAATTGCCACATGAAATATCGCTAGAAGAGGAAAAGTGCCATATGAAGCGTCACTAGGGTAGCATAAGTTCAACATGAAGTGTTGCTGGGACAGGACAAATGCCACAAAAAGAGTCAGTAACATAGATGAAATAAGTGCTGTTAAGATTTTGCAAATATCATTAGGAGTATAGCCAGAACAAGAGCAAGTACGACAGAAGTGTTGGCACATGAAAAGTGGCGTAAGATGTGTCGCCAATGCGCGCCAAATGCCATAAAAATTATCACTAGAACTAAACATGTGTCTTAAAGAAGTTTCGCTAACACATGAAATGAAATGGCAACTCAGCGATGACAAATGAATTTGGGACTCATCAGTGAAGTAGGTGTCTGATTTATTTCATTGTCAGAAGAGCAAAACATAATTTTGGGTCTTATGTCTTCTGAACATAGTTTATAAATATTTTCCATATACATTTTCGTTGTGGAATTGACTTTAAAAAACAAACAAAACGCCCCCATAAATTTGTACAACTTTCCCTTTGGGAACCACTGATTTAGAGTGAGTTCAAAATAAACTCAACACAAAATTTCCGAACACAAAAATGGGGACTTTTTAATCTACAGGGTGATTCAGAATTCATCATCAATATTTAGTGGGGAGGAAGGGAATAAGAAAAGAAAGAGATTTCACATAGGAAAGTATGGGGGCAGACGAACGCATGGTGGTGTAGAGGGCGCTGTGTGTACACACCTCTCATACAGAAGCACAGCTGTTTGACGCGTGCAGTCAGTTGTCATTCGACAAGGTGAATTTGCAGAAGTAACATGAACCGGTATACGTGGAATGAATGTGCAGATATGCATGTAACTTACGGTGCGGCAGGAGAAAGATGTCTTCGAGCCAGGCAATTGTATGCAGCGCGCTTCCCAAACCGCCGTGTGCCACAGCATCAAATGTTTTCACGTATTCATCGCCAACTGCGTGAAACAGGATCGTTTGCTGCTAGTAATGTTAATCGAGGGAGGCGCAGATCGGCACGGACAGTAGCAGTAGAGGAAGCTGTCCTACAGGAAATCGAGGAACAACCTGGTGTTAGCACACGAGGTATGGCTAGGCAGTTTGGAATTTCGCAAGCAACAGCGTGGCGGATATTACACGATGAAGGGTTACATCCGTTTCATCTGCAAAGAGTGCAATTATTGGCAGCAGACGACCATCCCAAGCGTGTTATTTTTTGTCAGTGGTTCATGCAGAGAACAGCCGTTGATCCCAATTTCCCAACGTATGTTCTTTTCACCGATGAGGCGTTGTTCACTCGAGAGGGTGTCTTCAACACACACAATTGGCATGTGTGGGCTCATCAGAACCCACACGGTACAAGACCTGGAGCTGCGCAACAACGTTTTGCTGTCAATGTGTGGACTGGGATTGTCGGTGACTGTTTGTTGGGCCCGTATTTACTACCATCCCGTTTGGACGGTGCCAAGTACCTAACATTTCTTCAGACTGTGTTACCGGATCTTCTGAACGAGGTTCCTGATGGTAGTCTCCGGCGAATGTGGTTCCAGCATGACGGCGCTCCTGCACATTTCGCAAATGCTGTGCGTGGTTACCTACGCAGACAGTTTGGTGGTCAATGGATTGGCCGCGGTGGACCGGTTTCTTGGCCACCACGTTCACCGGATTTATCTCCAATCGATTTCTTTGTATGGGGTGCTATGAAAAACATGGTGTACGAGACCCCTGTTGATAGTGCTATGGATCTTGTAGCACGCATATCAGTTGCTGCCTCAAACATCCGGGAAATGCCAGGCATCTTCCACAGGGTCCGGCTGCCCATGCAACGCCGTTGTGAGTCATACATTCTAGCACATGGTCGGCAGTTCGAGCACCTCTTGTAAGTCTGTACAACCAATGCAAAGAAATGTTACATGTAAGATAATAAATGTTTTTTCCTTACCACTTCCTTCTTATGTGTTCTTTCCATCATTGAACTGGGGTCATTTTGCCCTACTACATGGCATATGCGCCCATGCTTTCCTATGTGAAATCTCATTCGTTTCTTATTACCTACCTCCCCACCAAATATTGATGATGAATTCTGAATCACCCTGTATATAAAACTGTACATACGGGTATATACCAAAAATAAAACGCTTCAAGACAAGTACCAATTTACATATGGACGATTTGAATTTCTAAAGCTAATATTTCTTTTGCCTTCGCTGTGTTCAGCCATTGCTTGATTGAAAATCTCGCCGTAGATGTCGATAATTCTCTTTTCGTGATTGTCCATTGCTACGAAAGAGTTTTGGCGAAGTACTTTTCTCCTCTTCCGACATTGGTAGGAGGGGACAAATACTCACTCCTGTCCTGTGCAGAGAGATGCATCATCATGAATTGGATTCTTATAGAGGGCTACGTGATGTTATTTGGGTAACATCCCCAAAGCCATTTCACAAATTTCGTTCGATGAAATGGCGAGAAGAAATGGAGTTTTCTTTGTTTTTCGAGAATTAATTCATTTCAGACGTCGCGCTATTAGTTCTTTTTTATTAGGATGGCTTTCGAAGCACAGAATCGCGCCACGTGGGAAAAAATGAAACAAAGGGAAATAATTGATTAAGCAGTTTCGCCATAAAACGAATTGCAGAAATGGTGGCTGCGACGATGAATTCACAGTTTGTTTCAGCAGATGCGATGAAGGAGGCGCAAGAGGAATGATGCTAATGAGGAGGCTGCAGACGAAATGCTTCAAAGACAGTCCGTAAATTATTTACTGAAAATGCCTCCTCGTGATCAAATTGAAACCGAAAAGAAATGAAAGCATTTTTTTTAATATGGATTCTGACTAAATAAAAACGCCGTTTAATTTGCTAAAACGTATTTTTTTTGGAAAAACAAATAAATTAAGTACACGAGGTCTTTAATAATGTTAGTGCAGTTGTTTGTTCTTGTTAGCTGAAGATGTTCATGTTGCTTTCTTACCTAACTTTCCACTGCCATTTTTTTTTTAAAGATTGTCGACTGCTTTTTGCGGTTTTTGAACTGATCGAAAGAGTTATTCCCCACACATATCCCTGGGGCGATCGCAGCGAGTTATACACAAAACGAAAACTTGCCGCATGAGAGGTGTCACAAGTGGATTACTAGAGGAACGCATATCGCTCTGGAGCATTTGAGAATCTCGTTTTCAAAGAGAAAGAAGTTTTTCCTTTACCTACTGTTTCATTCCTTACAAAATTTAATTTGAGTTAGTGGATGATAGGAAAAATGCCAATAGTAGTTTAGTAGTAATTATTCAACATAAAAGTATTCAATTTATAATTTTTAAATCTAAAAATTTGCATTTTTCACACCTCTCTCAGAAGAGTGAATATATTATTAGTGTAAGTGTAATATATCTTAAAAACTACCACTAGATTTTCAAATTTATATTCTATACTTCTTATTTGTAAACTTGATAAGAGCATTGTCATTCATTAACCCAACAACTTGAAGATTCCTGTGACCTGTCAAGGGTCACAGACTCATTCTGAAAAAATTGATGAGAGCGACTGAGTGGCAATTTTATAAGGCTCTTGTAAACAGCAAGATTCTTGGAACCTGCCAACTTTCTAATGGTAGATACATTAATGATGCCATAAATGACTTTACAACCCTATTGCTAACTTCCAAAACCGAAGCTAGCGTGGATTTTACACCAAAGCGAGATTTGTATGTCGTGCCATCGCATCTCTCTTGCCTCATTAAGGAGAAAAACAAGGTAAGACATGCATGGCAGAGACATGGATTTACATCTGATAAGAGGCTTTACAACTCTTTAAACTCAAGGTCAAATCCAGCCTCAAAGTTTTTAGAACTGAAGAATGGAATAAGAAAGTTGAATCATTGTTTACAACCGATGATTTCATTTGGAAGATGACCAAAGCTTTAAAGAAACCATTTACCAATTTCCCACCTATACATGGAGAAACTGGTTTAAATTTCAGTGATGAAGATAAATCCGAGGCTTTTGCGGACGCCCTCGAATTGCAATTCAGTGAGAACTTTGATCTCTCTAACCATCATACCTGTGGATTGGTGAGGGAATCCCTTCTCCACTTCGATCAAGTGGATCGGACCAGGGTGAAATTTTACATCACCGCTGGAAATTCAGCTGGAAATCAAACGCCTAAAATTGAATAAAGCCTCCGTCAAGGCAAAATATCGAACAGGATGCTCATGCATCTTCCAAAGAAAACCATTTTACATCTCTGTTCGATATTTAATTATTTACTTCGAAATCTTATATTTCCTGATGTCTGGAAAAATGCTATCGTCAAACTTTTACATAATCCAGAACTCTGCTATTCCATCCAGCTACCGTCTTCTCAGCTTGCTGTCTACAATTAGTAAGCTTTTTGAAAAGATTTTGCTCAATCGTATTAACAACTTTCTTGGCTGCCACCCTATTCTGCCTGAGATCCAGTTTGGTTTCAGACGGAATCGATCTACCGGACACCAGGTCCTTAGGGTGGTGGAGAAACAGTTAACTTTTACACAAGCTTATACAAGCCGAAGTGCCATCTGGACTCATCTGCTTGATCCAATCATATCTCTCCAATAGAACATTTCAAGTGCAAATTAAATCTGTCATGTCTACAAGAAGAGTCATCTCTGCGGGTGTGCCTCAGGGCCCCCTTTTGGGTCCTATACTCTTCTCTTTATACTTATACGATTTACCTTCCTTTGATCGTATTCATCTTGCACTTTACGCAGATGATCTTACCTTACTATCTCCCTCCCTAGGTCCTGCTATCGCTGTGAAGAGGCTGCAGCATAGCTTGACCGAGCTAGGCACATGGTACGAAAAATGGAAGATAAAGATTAACTCTGACAAGAGCTCTGCCATCTTTTTTACTGGAAAGCGTATTATGAATCCCACTTGCCTCCATTTACAAGATATTCCCATTGATTGGAGTGATTCAGAAAAATATCTTGGGGTTGTTATACATAAGAGGTTAAAGTGGGACTACCACATAAATAATGCAATCTCCAGAGTCAATTCATTGAGGGCGCAGCTAGGGCCCTCAATGAACTCTAGGACCTAGGAACTCCTTAGTAGGATTTCCATTTTAACCTAGGAACCTCTAGGAATTTAAACCTAGGAACTTTTAACTAACTTCTAATTTAAACCTAGGAACTTTTAACTAACTTCTAATTTAAACCTAGGAACTCTAGGAACTCCTTAGGAGAATTTCCATTTTAATGATTGATCATAAATAAGCTTTTACTCTATGATATGATCATCAGACCGATGATTCGCTATACTTCACCCATATGGGCGAATACTACACCCACCAATATTCGTAAGATTCAGGTCTTACAGAACAAGATTTTGAGAACTGCGGTCGACGCCCCCTGTTTTGTCACTAACAGACAACTTCATAAAGACCTGGGCATCGACCATATATATATATACACATATAAAACGCACCTCAAAAAGTTTTTTTGAGGCTGTAATCAATAATCCCAGTGAGATTATTTCTTCTCTGATTCTTTACGATAATACAGTTTTGAACAAGTACAAGAGGCCTAAAACGGTAGCGTTCTCTGAGGAGACCTACCCCTTATAGGTTTCTTATACATTTTTACTGCTATTTTTAGCCTTTTCTATGTTTGCCCTTAAGGGACCCATCTAAGGGTGGTTTACTTATATATTTTTTTCTTACTCATGCCAAATAGGCATATCTTTATGATGGAGATGGTTAGGGGCAAAATTACTACCCGGAACATCGAATATGATTATACGATCTACGATAAAAGCATTGCCCTTGTGGCCCCTTGGTAGGTTATGTGTTTTAATATATGTTATTGACAATCAGGCACTATTTTAGACTTCGAGATATAAACGTCGCTTGGAGCTCAAAAAATTAATTCAAGATATCATCGATAGCAGCTCTGCCGTTTCATAGTTAGTGATCTGCAATATATATATATTAAAGTTATTAGGTACTTGATAATTACAATATTTCAATAGCACCAATCAAACTAAAAAAGAGTTTTCTAATTATCATTCTCATTGTTTCCAAAGGAAACTTTATGACGCTCATATTTCACCACTAAAATTTCATCTTTCTATCCTTAATACATCATTGCAATATTCGTTTGTAATTTTGGAATTTTCAATCTTTTTTCACCGTTAGAGAGCAATTATAGTGTTCGAAAGATTTCAAAAGTGCGAATCATAATATTTTACCAATTCTTATCTAACCATAAAATGATTTTTGCATTTATCTCGAAATACAAACAATTATTTGCTAAAACTGAAAATTGTGTTATCCCACCCCCCCTGGGTCTGAAATTCAATCTATTTCTTCCAAAGAATACATCATGGCATTCACATTCCATCATCAAATTTTAAAATTTCTAGCTTAAATACGTCGTTTGCAATATTTGTTTGAAATTTTGTAATTTGCAAATTTTTCCACCATTATAGACGGCGCAATTATAGTTTTCAGAAGATTTAAAAGTGTGAATACAATATTTTTATCAATTCCTATCTAACCCAAAATTCATCCAAAAGTTCCCTTTATCAGTGCACAACTGAATCGATTTATTTCCCATTTGCCTATTCTTCATTGAAGATGAAAGTCACTTAAAATAGTCCGTCCTCATCTCCAATCTGTAAGAGAGCAATTTATGTTCGCTTTAATCCCCAAATTTCATTTTCCTAATCTATTGGGATGATTTCTTTTAGGGCAGTTAACTGTGATCAGGCCTGTAAATGGTAGCTAGGCATAAACTGGAAGGAGAGCTGTGTACCAATCCCTAGTGATGATGCACAGAACCGGCCAGGTCTAGCACCTAATGTCCGACCTCGCCTTCTCGTGGTGCAGGCCGTTAGTACTTTTCAAAAGAGATATTCTCTTTTGGAAGGGAACGGAAGGGGAGGGCTGCCAGTTCAGTATGGCCTACTGATCTGGTCATCTATGGCCACTTTTTTCTTTTTTTTCAACCCTGCTGAGGAGTGGTCAACTTCACAGGATCCTGGTGCTGACCATTTATACCTACTAGACTGGACTTGTTGATTGTTTATACCTACTAGACTTGAGCTTGATTATTGATCCTGGACTTGCTGCACTGGTGGGCCTCTGTTGAGGGAGAGTCTGCCGCTGTGTTTTCTGTTTGCTTCTGGGTTGCCAGCTCTAAGTGAACAGAGGCATGGGATACCTTATATCAGCTGGTGGATAATCCTAATCAGAGGCCATCGCAGGTACCTGAACCTTACTTAGCTAGTTGGGCATCGTCAAGCCTAAACTAGAGTAATGTGTCTCAGGCAGGCCATGTGGCTCTTGAAAAAGTCCACTTGAAAAGGTGGTGCCTGAAGTTCCTACCAGCATCGGTGACTTCAGCCTTTAGCAGAGGAGGAACAGGTCTTTGCCCCATGCCTGCGATCGGGGGCTGTTTGATATTGTTGGCCCTACCAATCTCAATAAGCCTAATTCCTTTCAAAATCTTACTAATCATTTTCTCTCTGCAGGAACGTGGAATGTGAGGACATTACATAGAGATTATTCTCTTGATGTCCTCATGCAGGAATTCCAGCGCTATAACCTAGATATTCTAGGCTTGCAAGAGACCAGATGGACAGGTAAAGGTGAGATACTCAAAAATAACTTTAAATTTCTCTTTACAGGGAGGGAGGATGAAAAGCATCACCAAGGCGTGGGTCTGCTGCTCAGCAGACATGCTAGTGATGCTCTTCTAGGATATGAGTGCATTAATGAAAGGTTTCTTACAGCAAAATTTCAGACAAGCATTAAAAACCTGAATGTTATCTGCTGTTATGCCCCCACTGAGGATGCCGATGAGGATGAGAAGGATAGGTTTGACGGACAACTTCAGGATATTTTGAATTCTGTCAAGAAACGAGATATTACCCTTGTTCTAGGTGACTTCAATGCCAAAGTTGATACTGACTCTGACCTTTGGGGAGGGGTGGGTTGTGTTGGGTTGTTTTACCTCTGAGCGGCACTTTTTTGCACACAATGGGCTAAATGGCCAGGTCACATGGACCCCGAAGGCTCAGAGAAGATTGGGGGAGGGGACCCACTGGAACAGCTGTTGGGAGACAGATGGCAGCCTCCCTTCAAGGCCATCCAGCGTGTTCTTTAACGTGCACAGGGTATAGCTCTTCCGCACACGGAGCCACGGCTTAACGTCCATCCGACGGACGGGACCTTTCCAAGCCCTTCGGTGTCCTCTACTGACCGTGGGCAGGGCGGGGAATTTGCGGAGATAAATCTCAACGCTGACCCAGTTGGGACTCGAACTGGGAACTACAGATTACGAGCCTGGCGCGCTACCGACTGAGCCACCCTGGCCCCAAGGGGAGGGGTGATAGGCCCTTTTGGTGTTGGTAGCTGCAATGGCAATGGGCAACGTCTCCTACAGGTAACACATATTACGAACACCGCGACATACATAAATACACATGGGTTTCACCTGATGGGCTGCATAGGAATATGATTGATTATATATTAATTAACAGCAAATTGGCTAGTTCTGTTAGAAATGCAAGGGCATATAGGGGAGCTGAAATTGGATCTGACCATTACCTTGATAAAAGTATTTTGCAACTTAAACTTAAAAAGTGTTGTGCTAAAGTTAAAAAATTTACCTTTAATACTGAAGCTCTGAAAGACCCTGTTATAGCTAAAGCTTACCATGATAGGTTACTTAGTCATTATGACAGTCATGGTTTGCTTACTACTGAAGTTGAGGAAGAATGGGGCCGTTTTAAACAGGCTTTTTTGGAAACTAACAGTACTCTTTTAGGAAAAAAGGAGCAGAGGAGACATAATTATTTAAGTGATAAGGTACTTGAGCTTATTTCAGAAAGAAGGAACTGCAGGAATGTCCTTAATCAATACCCTACTAGTCCTAATAGAAAGCATTACAGAGAGCTTAATAAACGTGTAAAGGATCAGTTAGCAACTGATAAGAATCTTTGGTTTGATGGCTTGGCTGACAAAGTTGAGGAAGCAGTTAAGCAGCACAACAACAGAGAGCTGTACCAGATGGTTAATGTTTTTTGTGGTGGAAAACGGACAGGCATACAAGGATTGCAGGATAAACAAGGTAAGGTTATAGAAGGGGAGGATTCTGTCATGGCTACGTGGGCTGAGCATTTGAGTGATGTTCTAAACAATGTAGTTAGTTCTACTCCCATTGTTTGGAATGATGATAGATGCATTGGTGGCTTTAATGTTGGCCCTATAACACAGTCTGAAGTTATTTTAGCTATTTCTAAACTTAGACTTCATAAATCCCCAGGGGTAGATGAAATTCTACTGAAACTGTAGAATTTTGCTACTTAGATTAATAAATTAGAGGATTGCTACTTAGAGCTGGGAATATTTCGGTTACCACTTGGATGACTAAAATTTTGAATATCGTTTATGATAAAGGCATGGTTCCTAAGGATTTTACCAGAGCTATTGTTATCCCTATTTTCAAAAAAGTTGATCGCAGTACTTGTGATAACTGTAGGGGTATCATCCTACTCTTTGTTTCAGGTAAAGGTCTTTCCATGATTGTGCTTAATAGAATTAAGAATCTGGTTGACAGTCAATTGCGTGATGAGCAATGTGGATTCAGAAGTGGTAGGGGATGTGTGGATCAGATATTTTCACTTTGGCAGATTCTTGAGAAATGTTTAGAGTTTCAGAAACCTTTGGTTGCTAGCTTTGTTGATTTCAAAAAGGCTTTCGACTCTGTTGATCGTCATAATTTGTGGTTGATTGTGAGATCATATGGTATACCAGACAAGTTAGTTAACATAATGAAAGCTCTGTATAATAACACTGAGTCGTGTGTGAGAGTTGTTAAGTCTTGTAGCAATTGGTTTAGCATTACTTCTGGTGTTCGACAAGGGTGCATTTTGTCTCCTTTTCTCTTTAGCTTGGTTATTGATTATGTTATGTGAAATTCACTCCAAGGGAAAGATTTTGGCCTTAAATGGGCTGGAGATAATAAAATGTCTGATTTAGATTATGCTGATGATTTAGCCCTTTTGGCAAATAATGTTGATGAGATGAACTCTCTCATTCGAGCTGTTGATGAGACTGGTAGTAGAGTAGGTTTGGTTATAAACAGAGAGAAAACTAAAATGATGAAAATTGGTCAGGTAGGCTGTGATTCAGTTAATCTGAATGGTTGCAGTCTTGAGCAGGTGTCACAGTTTAATTATCTTGGGAGCTATGTAACAGATACTGGTGATGTGCGGCATGAGATTAACAGACGAATAGGGATTGCTGCCGGGACTTTTAAGAATCTATGGAGATTGTGGAGAAATAGGCGTATACTCCTAAAGACTAAAATTAGACTGTATAATAGTTTGGTTCTTTCTAGGGTTAGCTATAGTAGTGAAACGTGGACGCTGTGTAAACAAGATAAGAGGAAACTAGATGCTTACGTAGTATCTTGGGTATTAGGTGGTTTAACTTTGTAACTAATGATGAGGTTAGGCAAAGGAGTCTACAACCTCTTTTAAGCAGCATATTGTGCAGAGAGAGTCTCCGTTGGTTTGGCCATGTTGCCCGTATGGATAATTATAGATTGGCGAATAAGGATATGAACAGTATGCCTAGAGGCCTTTAGAAGGAAGGGGAGACCTAGGATGCGGTGGGCAGACAATGTCAAACAGGACCTTGTTAGAATTGGTGTGCAGTGGTTGGATTCAGCAGATGTAGCTCAGTACAGATATGCTTGGAGAATTAAACTGCACGGTCTGGTTGGACCTCCGTAGCCCATGGCTGCTTGATGATGATGATGATGATGATGATGATGATGATGATGATGATGATGATGATGATGAACTGTGATCATTGTACCTGTAAAATTTATCTGATATACATTTATGTTTTGAAGAGGTCATTTCCTCTTGAACATATACAGTATATAACAGGAAATTTATTCTGTTATGTACTAGCATGTGGTTTAGTTATATGTTTTGGATAATATATATTTGTTGTCCAAATTAATTATTTGTCATTGAATTTCGCAATTTCCTCCAAATGGGAGTGACACTCTGATGGAGGCTTACACATCTTTTCACTATCATGAGAAATGGAAAATTAGAAATTTCATTCTGTTTTATATTCCTAAATCGTACTTTATTTATTATAAAATAATATTTATAATATTAACAATATTTATTAATATAAATAATATTGTGTATTGTATTTTAAATTATTTTATATATTAAACGTTTTACTGAATATTATAATAGTGTTATGGCAATCATATTGTGCTATACAAATTTTAAATGTTCTCTGATTCACTGGGCGTATACAGCGATGTTTATTATGTTATGCAATCTTAAAATCAAAATTTTTTAAAAGCAATCAATAATATTTTATCTTAGATTTTTTCCTTTTCATTTTCCAAAATTTTGTTTCATTTTGAATATGTATAAATGGAATCTTAATTACTTACTTAGATTAAAAAAGAAAGTAAATGAAGCAAAGAATTAAAGATTAGCAATAACTTGATTAAATAACATAGTTTTATATGTATCAAATAATTACAATGTAATCAAGCACATTGTAATTTATAGTTGTATAATTTTATTCAGTTTTCGAGACTTTCGAGCGATAATTGAAATATTCGCAACATTTGAAACAATTGTGGTTGGATTTGAATTCTTTTCTCCGACATTCTTAAAGCACTCTGGACACGGGCACGTGAGATCGCCATTGCATGCTCTGGTTGTGAACGAGGGATTCGAAATGGGTGATCAGAAATCAGTCTCGTACCTTTTGCATAACCTGCGCAGGTTGAAGAACATGCTGGATGGCCTTGACGGCACGCTACCGTACCTACGCTCTTGTAACAGGTATTCAGTGGGTCACCTCTCTACAACCTACTTTGAGTCCTTGTGACCTGTGACCATTTAGCCCACTGTGTGTAAAAAAAAGTGCTGCTCAGACGTAAAGCAACCCAACCGGACCCTTTCTTTTTCACGTGACGACCGACTCTCCACAAATGGAGACACTCTTGAATCTTCTGCTCGCAGAAACGTGCCGCATATTAATGCAGACGTTAACGCGAACAAAATCAATAGCACGCACTTCAGCGAATGCCATGTAAATGCAAATATTGACAGAAGAAATGGTGTAAAGAAAATTCTTCGTCATTATGTTCCTCAAGTGTTCCCAACACTATTGTCTCTAACTCGGCCGTGAAACAATAGAGGCTTGTTATTAAAATGATACTTACCACGATGAAAAAAATAACGTTTTAGGATCTCTCAGAGCACGAAGTATCTTTGCAAATTTAATCAATGCACGAGGGAGCTGAAAATAGAAGCTTCAGTGGATTATTGTAATTTTTCAAAAAGAGAATTTTCTGTGTTTCCTAAATTGCATTATAAACAGGTAATATAGTAAATAGTTAACAACGGCTAAAAGAAGATATTGGAAACGGAGAAAAGTGCATCTTGGTAAGAATTGTTAATTAATATTTTTCAAAAGATTGAGCAATATAGATCGAGTTGCAAGAATAAAAAAAATATGAAAATATTTTGTGTTGATTTGAAATTGCTTGAAATGTATTCACGAGATGCCAGAATTGCAATTAGGGAAAAGAAAAAGACGAATTGGCGCTGATATTGCAGCTGAATTTCGGATTCTTTTCCGCCATTCTCAGACGAGAAGAGTATTTTAGTGTCCCGAGCTCTATTTGATCTGCTATCGATATAATCGATACAGTTTACAGATCATTAACTGAAAGAGGGATGTCGGTTGGTTTCTGTATGCAAACGAGAGATCAATTAAAGTTTTCAGTGCCAACTATTTCGACACTTATTGAGCTCTAGGGAGATTAGAGAAAAAAAAAAAGTTTTCTCACAATCCTAAAACGCGGGGGCGGGGGTGGCTCAGTCGGTAGCGCGCCAGGCTCGTAATCTGTAGTTCCCAGGTTCGAGTCCCAGCTGGGTCAGCGTTGAGATTTATCTCCCCAAAATTCCCCGTCCTGCCCACGGTCAGTAGCGGACACCGATGAGCTTGGAAAGGCCACCGTCCGTCGGATGGGACGTTAAGCCGTGGGGGGTCCATGTGACCAGGCCATTTAGCCCATGGTATGCAAAAAAGTGCCGCTCAGAGGTAAATCAACCCAACCCTAAAACGTGTAAAACATTTTCTCTACATAATCATTTGATATTATTGCTGCAGGACGAAAAAACGATAATCATTTTGAAAGCAAAACAAAAATTTAGTGCTATTTGGAATAAAAATGCTAGAAATATTTTGTAGATACAAAAAATTCTTGAAAACGCTTAGAGTGATTCATTAATGAAAAAGAGAATCCCAGAAAAAATAAAAGTTTAATAATCATTATTAAGTTTCAATTGGAACTATTCAGTTTACTTTTTTTTAAAGTATAGGAAAAATGTCAACATTTAAATTATGTCTGAGCTTGAATCCATCTGTGTTATTTCAAAAGGGGCTATTGAATTCTGAGTGAAATCATCTGTGCTATCTGATGTCTTCTTACTTCCTCAGTTAGTTGAAGATTCTTCTTCAAAGCGTGCGAGTGTTAGTTCTCTGTTCAAGTCCCTCAAACATCTTCAGAATGACGATTGATATCGACAGACTTCTGCCAGTCTTTGTGGCAAATAGTACTTGGAGAGAAATTAGTTTCCTTTAAGAGAGAGTTTTTGAAACATTTTCCTGCAGCATGGCGTTCTGTTATCTGTGTTGTTGAAAGACAATTACCTCTGTTCTCCTAATCCTTGACAGGAATTGCATGCAAGTCTAACGACGGAAATGCGATCAACTATCTTTCACTGAGGTCCAGGTCAAAGAAGAAAATATTCTAAGATTTAATCTAAAAAGATTTCCTTTAGCTTTAACCGTAAAACCTTTGACTAATAACTTGATTATACAGTTCAAACCAAGATTGTGAAGAATTACAACCTAAACTTCTTTCAAAAAAATTCAATAGATTTTATGCAACCTCAGAAAAAAGTTCGAACTGATTATTCCGCCATAAATAATCATATTATATAACAGCCTTAATTCCGGGCGAACGAACGGGAGGAAACGTGTGACATCGTCGGTGGCCGAAATCGTTGGTTTCCCTGTGATTCCGCGGCTACTTGAGCGATCGGTCCCAAATTTGGTGGGGTTATTCCACTTAGTTGTAGCCCTGTTGGAGTAAGAGATCGGGTTTCTAACTGTCGTGGGTCGGGAGGATCTTTTCGGATCACTCGAGAAGTGTCCGAAATTTCTAAGGGCGCTGCCGTCGCCTACTTTGGAAATGGAGTAGAATGTTTGGAAAGCTGTGAATGAAGTTATCAGTGGACATACGTTTCGCGCCAAACTTTAGATTGGAATTAATTAGCCAATAAATAAAAGCTGTAATTTGGAGGACCGTGCATGGTCAATGGCATGCACGAGACTAAAACTGCACGAGACTAAAATTTCGATGGGAGAACTTATGTAGGAAAAGTCAACAGTTATTGCTTGAAGTTATAAGGTAAAAGAAAAGAAATTGAAATGTAAATGCCATACTGTATTATATGGCAACTGATTAGTATAGAGATTCACGCAGCGGAGAAGTCTGTAGTAACGAAAGTAGAATGAATTCTGAATGCAAGATTGTGAATAAGCCCGATCTGGAGGTACTGACGAAAAGTTTACGAATTCAGACAGCTCAGAGGAACATCTTTCTGAAACAAATTCTCAGAAGATCTCCTTCTTTTAATTATTTACAAAGAGAAACTTATCTCACATCTGGTAACCGTTTTTTTTTTAATTACGGATTGATGTATTTCTAATTTCAATGAATACGCATATTTGGAAAATGAAAATTAATGTGACTATTTTATTAAATTGCAACTTAAAACTCATTAATTAATTAAATGATACAGTGAAAAAAATAGAAACATCATAGTTATAGAAGACTGAATATAATAAGAAATGAAATAATATTGAAACGCAAAATAAGTATCTTCCTTCTGCAAGAATCAGCAGTAGTCACCCATCATTGCTGGGTCCCATCTGCTTTGGCATCTCTCCTCCATGGTTCGGATACCCTGGTGAAATCTTTCCCCTTGATCATCACTGACAGCTACTAAGTTCTTGGGAAAGAAATCGAGATGCGAGTGCAAGAAATGGATCTTCAAAGACATCTGGCAGCCAAGATTTTCATAGTTTTTGAGAAGTACTTGATGAGCTGATGGTAGTTACCTTCTTGTGATTCCCAGAAAATCCTAGACCACAGACGTGAAGGATTTCCATGCAGCGCGCTCCGTCATATTCAGTTTTTCTTCGAAGACAGTATCATTCAGTAGCTTCCTGATCTGAGGACCAACAAAGATCCCTTCTTTGAGTTTGGCATAACTTAGTTTTGGAAAATTTTCCTTCAAGTGCAAACACCCTTTACCAGTTTTGTTCATAGCCTTTATAAATTTTTTCATAAGGCTCAGTTTGATGTGTAGTGGTGGAAGCAGAACATCAGAGGGGTCAACTAGAGGCTTATACCTCACATTACTCTTTCCAGTAATAAAAACATCTCTTTTGGTCCAGTCTTTTGTTTTGGTGTTCCTTCTTGGCACTATTGTCCCACAAACACAGAAAACAGCAAAATTTTGTGAAGCCTCCTTGAAGCCCGAGCAAGAGAGATATGACTTTTAGGTCATCACATATTGTCCACTTAAACTGGTCATATTTTATAGCAGTGAGTATTTTATTCTTGCTTTCATAAGTTCCCTTCATTATCACAGCATGTGTCACTGGAATTGAAGGTTTTTGGTTTCCTTTATGCAAACGGACAGCTTTTAAACAGGAGTTTGATGAATCTATAAATAGACACCATTCCTTAGGGTCGCGAGTTGTTCCAATTTCTTCCATCAGCCCTGAAATATCTGTGCAGAAACACAAACCATCTTGCATCTCGTAATAAGCAGATAAAGCCAAATTTCTCTTTCTGAACAGAGAAACTCTGTAACACTTGGCAAGAATATTCCATTCTTGAAGTCTTTAACCTAAAACTTCAGCTTGTTGTTTGGAAAGTCCTAGGTATCGAACAAGATCATTTAGTTCACTTAGTTGAATCAGATGATGCTCGTCTAACTTTATACGGGTGTATGTAAGACCAGGGATCTGTATGCGCCTCAAAGTCTTCCTCTGATGAATGTGAATCCATCTCCTCCCAGTTGGTTTGAGGTGTTGGTATAGGAAGATCTTCTCCATGAGGAACTGTCCTTATGGCTGAAGGCAAATTTGAATATTGTATTTTGCTTTTGTTCTTTTTTGAAAAGCCCGACACTTTAGTTAAACAAAAATAGCAATCATGCAAGTGCCTAGTTGGCTCACGCCAAACCATTGGAACTGAACAGGGCATGGATTTTATCTTACCTTTCAACCATTCACTCAGGCGAACAAATCACAAAATGCAGCACACATGTGGAGCTCATGTTTTGCCCTGATCTCCAACATGACATTCAAAATACAAGTTATAGGCTTTCTTCACAATCTTTGTCAAAGAACGACCCTGGAATTTTAAAATATAATTTCCACACACCTAACAAAACTTGTCTTGCACATTAACACATTCGCGACGCTGCTTTTGGGCTATTTAAATGCCAAAATTCACTCTTCAATGCACAGCACGTGTTCCACCTACAATGAAAACAAGAAGAATGACGGTCCGAGGTTAGGAATGTTCATAATGGCGATCTGAGGTTGTTGCATGTTTTCTCCCACTTGGCAATCAGTGTTGCCAGCCACTAAAAGTAAAATATCTCGTATCCTTCCAGTTGCCTGGAGGTGCTGGTATAGGAAGATGGTTATAGGAAGATGGTTAATGGGAGTCAAAATGACCAATAACATAAAAACTTGACGTGCTAGCTATTTTTTTAAGGCCAGATCTTAAATCAGAACCTGAAAAATAGTTAAAGGCAGCTACAATTGTTCATGTTATAGAAACTTGTAAGCCAATATAATTATATCGAAATGATTAGCATATAAACTGATTACTCAAACAGAAGATTAGCGTAGAGAGATCAAAGATTGTTCCTATTTGTGCTTGAACAAATGCAATTCAAACAGGATTTTTACATTTCTAATTCCTTTTCTTGTACTTGAGAACTTCAAGGCTACACTTTTTGACTTTTGCTACATAAATTCTCCCATCTAAATCTTTTGAAGTATACGAAGTAATGTTGTTTAGTTAGCTGTAAATAAACCGGAGATTTCTAAAATAGATATATATATATTGTCGCTTATAAATATATTTATAAGCGACAATTTTTTCAGGAAAAGAAGAGAACTTAACTATTCCATCGTTTGCGTGTGAAGCTTTATTCTCGAGCAAAAAAGAGGATCAGTTCAGACAACGTAGCGAGTGACATTGATTATGTGGTTGGGAAAGAACAGCGACAGATGTTTAAAGAAATGTTTCTTTTTATGACGAACATTTCCTTTAGTTGTTCAAACGTGACATTAAAGGAAACTTTCTTGTTGAGAAGTTTTGATAAACGAGAAAGAAGCGAATCTTTTTGTCCCATTATCAAGGCGGTCCCAGCCCAAGAAATATCGATAAAGTTTATTGAAATAACTGTGCGGGAAAGATTTCATCTGCTTTTCGCTTTTAGCTCTCACGAAAACCTAACAATACATATGTCAAAGAAGGGTTGGGTTGTTTTACCTCTGAGCGACACTTTTTTGCACACCATGGGCTAAATAGCCAGGTCACAAGGACCCCGAAGGCTCAGAGAAGGTTGGAGGAGGGGACCCACTGGAACAGATGTTAGAAGACAGATGGTAGCCTCCCGTCAAGACCATCCAGCATGTTCTTTAATATGCACAGGGTATGGCTCTCCCGCACACGGGACCACGGCTTAACGTCACATCCGACGGACGCCGGCCTTTCCAAGCCCATCGGTGTCCCCTACTGACCGTGGGCAGGGCGGGGAATTTTTGCGGAGATAAATCTCAACGCTGACCTAGCTGGGACTCGAAGCAGGGAACTACAGATTACGAGCCTGGCGCGCTACCGACTGAGTCACCCCCGCCCCATGTCAAAGAAGAAACCAGGAGAGAATAGAAAAATGCCAATTTGAAAAATGTTTCAACTGGAGACAAAATTTAGGACCACTTTAAAATGATATGTAAGAAAAGCAATTACTAGATCTTAAGTACCTTTAATAAAAGTGGAACTGCAATTCCTCTTACAGTGGTCCTGAATTAAAGAGCTCTAAATTTGTCGCAAAATTCTTTCATTAGACAATTTTTCCCAAGAATTAAATCCATTTCAGCTAAGAGTTCCAAGGGAGTAATTTTCAAACATCTTGATCGCATTTCACTGTAGGCGGTGAAAAAGAAACAGTTAAGTTGTTTGGGCTGTTTTACCTCTGAACGGCACTTTTTTGCCCACCATGGGCTAAATGGCCAGGTCAAATGGACCCCGAAGGCTCAGAGAAGGTTGGGGGAGGGGACCCACTGGAACAGTTGTTGGGAGACAGATGGTAGCCTCCCGTCAAGGCCATCCAGCGTGTTCTTTAACGTGCACAGAGTATGGCTCTCCCGCACACGGGCCAACGGCTTAACGTCCCATCCAACGGACGGCGGCCTTTCCAAGCCCATCGGTGTCCCCTACTGACCGTGGGCAGGGCGGGGAATTTTGCGGAGATAAATCTCAACGCTGACCCAGCTGGGACTCGAACCTGGGAACTACAGATTACGAGCCTGGCGCGCTACCTACTGAGCCACCCCCGCCCCGAAACAGTTAAATACTGGCAGTGAAAGGGTCCTGTGAAGAGCTACCGCGAACGAGGCCTTTTCAACTGTGTTCAACATCTCACCCAATGGCAGACAAATGAGCACATTCATTAGTGATCTAGTGATCATTATGAAGTTGTCTCGCTCCTCTCAGGCTAACACAATGAGCAGGGAAACTTTTGTGTTGATGAATTGTTTCGTGAGTCATCATCCGTTCTACTCTTTGTTAGACATTTTGGGAACACCTGCATACTCTGTAGAGTAGTACCAAAATGTTCAGGGAGAGAGCGAAGCAGCGCCATTTTGAAAGGTAGGCGGGATCCTGCTGGTACATGTCGAGACATGTAAGGCACCTAGACAAAGAAGGATTGTTCAGATGACATTCACCTAGAAAATATGATGGTTCCATAAAAGAGCTCAGTGCGGGTTAACATCAGATTTTGCCAGAAATTAGGGAAATTGAGATAATGTAGAAAAAAATATATTCAACCAGGATAGAAAAAAAAAGAAAAATATAGTCAACCAGGACGGAAAAAATTAATTGTATATACAAACCATTTTCTGAATTCCGATGGGGAATGGCAAACAAATGTTAATATGTGTGAGTGATATCACAGATTAAAGGAGGGAGTGATCTGATGGAAGATCATCGAGGCATTTTCCACCATATTAACGTGACGATCAAGAAGGGGTACAGAGAGGAGATTTGCCTCTCTACGGGAGGCAATTCGCCCGAATCATCCAGAAATGTGACCGACCAAAAACTGCGTGTTCCCTCATGACAATCCGACATATCAATCGGTGCTCCTGCAACGACAGTGAACCAAGCTTGAGACTTTGGCGCTTCCGAACTCATCGCATTTGCCCGATTTTTACCGATTCGTGACGAACATTTGAAGTCACCGGCGTACGAAGGGGATGGGGGCACTAAATGTTTTAAGGGACGACACTTAAAGGATGTAACGGAAAAAATGTTTCGAATAAGTTGGTTAGGTTATTTTACCTCTAATATGCACACGATGGGCTAAATGGCCAGGTCACAAGGATCCTGAGGACTCGGAGAAAGTTTGGGGTGAGAGGAACCACTGGAACAGTTGTTAGATCCTAATAACTGATGAACGTTGGTAGAAGTGGATTGCTGCTGCAAGACGGCATTTTGAAGGGTTGGGTGGGGTTGTTTTACCTCTGAGCGGCACTTTTTTGCACACCATGGGCTAAATGGCCAGGTCACATGGACCCCGAAGGCTCAGAGAAGGTTGGGGGAGGGGACCCACTGGAACAGCTTTTGGGAGACAGGTGGTAGCCTCCCGTCAAGGCCATCCAGCGTATTCTTTAACGTGCACAGGGTATGGCTCTCCCGCACACGGGGCCACGGTTAACGTCCCATCCGACGGACGGCGGCCTTTCCAAGCCCATCGGTGTCCCCTACTGACCGTGGGCAGGGCGGGGAATTTTGCGGAGACTCGAACCTGGGAACTACAGATTACGAGCCTGGCGCGCTACCGATTGAGCCACCCCCGCCCCAGAGCATAAGTGAGTTAGAATTGTTGTTAGGGAAAATATTATAGCATCAGTACGAATATCAGAAAACATCTTCCTTTTATTAATTAGAATTGGGTGCTAAACTCTTGGAAACGTGAACCGTAAAGCAACGAATATTATTTAGCTTTCATTATGGCATGTAGCTTCTAGTTGATACGACATAAGCTATTTTCTTGTTCATATATTTAATTTTTTTTCTGTTTTATCTGAAACACCAAAAATTGCTAATCTTTTTTACTATATGCAATTTAATTTAATATAATTAATGAAGTTTTGATTGTTTACTGATTAGTGAAATATTGCTGGGCACACGTTCTACCCAAAATACTGCCAAATACACAGAATAATCGCTGCAACCCTAATTAAGGTTGTTGAAAACGATAATAACACTAAACATTTCGTGATAAATGCGGGGAAAAGTAAAACGATTGCAATGTTCAAATATATTCCTTTTCTTTCATTGGGCATTTGCATACTTTTCGCACACTATTTTGCTGTATTCATTCATATGATGACAAAGGTACACAAGAAAAAATTCTTTAGTCTCGTGGACCCTCGACATCCTGATAACATGTCGGTGGCTCTGATCGCTGAGCAGCTGGCTGTCGACCAATCATCCTTTGCTGTTGATGAGCTGTGGATATAATTAATAACTTCAGGATGACTAGTGATGTGCCAAAACATTGAAATACGAATTGAGATTTGCTCAAAAATAATACCAGTGTGCCCGTCAATTGGTGCTCTTAATGATAAGAATGGCTCTTAATGATAAGAGTCTCCAAATACAATCAAAGACGCTTTTTGAGACTCAACCTATGGTTTCAACATTAATAATATAAGGTGATTGCTCAGCGGTAAGAACACCTGACATGTTATCATGATATCGTGGCTTCGGATCTTACAAGACTCAAGGAAAGTTTTTCTTTAACACCGTTGTCATCATGTGAATAAATACAGCGTGATGGTATGTGAATAACCCGTAGAAAACGTACCGTCCGTCGGATGGGACGTTAAGCCATGGCCCGTGTGTGGGAGAGCCATACCCTGTGCACGTTAAAGAACACGCTGGATGGCCTTGACGGGAGGCTACCACCTGTCTCCCAACAGCTGTTCCAGTGGGTCCCCTCCCCCAACCTTCTCTGAGCCTTCGGGGTCCATGTGACCTGGCCATTTAGGCCATGGTGTGCAAAAAAGTGCCGCTCAGAGGTAAAAAACCGAACAACGTAGAAAACGTATGAGCTGTGAATATAATTAATAAATTCTCCTTTTCCTTTAAACAGTTTTGCGCTTGAGCAAGTTTATCAGTTGAAGTTCCTTGTACCTCGTGTGACAGATATTAGATATTTGAGACAAGGGAATACCGAGGAGGGAGAGGGGATATGCTGCCATCCGAAATCCTGTCGTCTTAAATGAAGCCTCAAACGTGTTTTAAAATACAAAACCGATGTCTTCGTATAATTTTATTTTAAGCCTAGTATTAAATGTCGGATTAAATATAAATTAAAGCAAAAAGCTCAAATTTTATTCCACATAGAATATTATTATAACCATTCCTGTTCTGTGGAATATTTTAGTAATTGGGAGACCCTATTCCGAAACTAAATGCTGGATATGTGTCTGAATTAGAATGTGAGATAAAGAGGAACTGAAATATTGATGAAATATTTAAAAACTGTCTGGTGTACAATAAATAGGGGAGTAAATACCTAGACCAATTGTTTACAGTTTCGTCGCATCTATAGTTTCCTCTGGTAGTAAAATCGGAACCCTTTATGTGCAGAGTATTTTTTGATTCTAGATTCTCCAAGCATTTTTTATATTCGGTGGTTTGGTTAAGTAAATAATTATGAGGTTAAACGAAGGAGTGAGCGACCCTCTTTAAGCAACATTTTGTAAAGGAAAATATTGTGCTAGCTTGGCCATGTTGTCTCCATGTAGAACTTCAGAGTAGCAAATCAAGTGGAAAAAAATGGGCATGAATTCTTAAAGAAGTAGAGAAGCGAAATAGAGAATAGGATGGGCGAACAATGCCAAACGTTATTAGATTTCCGTGCAGGAACCGAATGAAACTTCTTGTTTTCAGGGCAAAACCATTTGAAATATTAAATTACACATTGTGGTTGGGTTCCTTAGCCTTGAATGCTTGGAAGATTATTATTAATGCTTTAAAATGTAAAAAAAAATGAGCAATGCAAAGAAGCCTGTGCGTAATGTCGGATAAAAAGAGTAACACTTTGTCACTCATAATACCAGTACCACGAAGCACAAGAAATGGTAAGATTAGGAAGAAATTGGAATTAGTTTAACATAAACCTGCTTTTTATATATGCGAATAATAGCATCTGCTCTTTTTTAATGCAAGAAGGAAGATCTACTTTTAAGCAAATAGGAATCTTTTAATATTTGCTTTTAAATTATCGGTGTAAGTGGGATATCTGCACTTACCTTGGTTGCAGCTATTATAGCGCTGTAGATGAAGAATTATTTGTCAATCACTGTTAGGTTAACGCCGATATCATTTTTAGAGGAAAAACTGTCAAACTATTTGCCATTTTCTGGTTGTTTTTGCTGCATCGCTATAAATTTTGATTGTAAAAGCCTTTTTTATAATAATACTTTTATTAGTAGAAAAGGAGCAATTGACAAAAAATAAGACTGATTTTTATCGTTTCGGCATCATCAATTACAGTTGTAAGTATAATTGGTACATTAAAAAAAATCTCTGCAAAGGGGAAAAATTGAGAATTGGGCAAAAACTGAAGCCCAATTAGTAAATAAAATTCCATGGAAGTTGGAGTTCCAGATGCCTTTCAGCGCACCACTAATAACTACTTACGGAAATTAAACTGGGAACGGCTTTTGGCTAGTTTTTAAAAACTGTGAAGCAATAAATTCTTTCGGAATGAGGAAGGGGAAAACTGCAAAGAATAAAATTGACACAAATGGATTGGAATGAGTTTATTAATGACATGCGATGAATTTGAGCTTTGGGAAAGGATTTCTTTTAGAAGACAAATCCATATCTCGACAAAGAACTGAACTCGTTCATTCTTTCGAGTTCATTAAATTTCATCACCCCTTCTTATCATTTATAAAGATCATTACTAAACCTGCATCATTTGGAATTTGCATAAATATTTCGGACTTAAGCAATGTTTGCTTGGAAATACTCCCTCTTTTGAAGTTGAGTGCATCTATTGAAAGTAATGCACACTTGACCACGTGGATGTTTTGTCCGACTATTAGAGAATTTTGAAGTATCATCTGTAAGCTCCATGCCGTGAAAACTGCGTGGATAACATCGTTTACAGGTAGGACGATATTGTTTGTGTAGTAACTGAAATATGCAAATTCGAGATAACAAACATATATAGTGCAAAACGGTTAACACCAAACTCTAGTGTAAATATTTAGTATTAAAAGAATTTCTGCAAAGTGTTAACTGTATATTGATGAATTCATTGCATTGTTGACTCCTAATGTGTCGTCAAACTTGATGACACATTTTCTGATAAATTTAAAATCATTAATGGCCGTCAACAAGCATCCATATTATCTCCTACTCTTTTTAACCTTTTTTATAAATGATATTTTAATAATTTACCTAAAGAAGTAAAACTACAAATTTTTGCAGATGATATACTGCTCTGGAGCACAGGTAAAAATTTTAAAAGTGTTGAGAATTCTCTACAAAATGGATTAAACCATATGCACAAATATTTGGATAAATGGCAGTCAAAAATAAATGCAGGAAAAACAGTTATACTACCTTTCATTAAAAATAAAACTAAAGCTCCAGTACTATATTTTAAAATACAAGATATTAAATTACAGTCGCTCAAAAAAGTATCCGAACACTATGGTTGATAACAAAATTCAGAAAAAATATCTGACAATGATTTTTTTAGAAATTAGTGATCTGGCAACCTTCGCGTCACGCGACACGAAGGTTGCCAGATCACTAATTTCTAAAAAAATCATTGTCAGATATTTTTTCTGAATTTTGTTATCAACCATAGTGTTCGGATACTTTTTTGAGCGACTGTACAACAAGAAACTTTTTATAAATATTTGGGAATCACCACAGTTTCAAAATTAAACATATACATTAAACTAAACATATACATTTAGAAAATGTCTTAAATAAAGCACATAGAACTTTTAATTTTGTAAAATGTTGTGCTTCATATAAATGGGGCTCATCTCCTTACTACTTATAAATATTAGAGAAATTAAATTAGAGAAATAAATATTAGAGAAATTAAAAGATCCCACCTCTTAAAAATTTTGAAGAAAATTTTGAAAAGTTTTAATAAATTCATGATAAGGTTTTAAACCTTATCATGTATGTATATAAAACCTTTTCCAAATTTTCTTCAAAATGTTTCAAATAAATTGAAATGAGATTTAATTAAAAGACTTCCTTTTTCGTTTTACATTCAACCAATCATTAAATTAAAAATTCCAACTATTAAAAAAATTCTATTTATTCAGAACTTTCTTTAAAAATTCTAACTTTAGACCACCTCGAAAATTATAAAAACTATCTCTTTATTTATATAGATTGAAGTCTATTTTCCAGAAAGAAATATTTCAACTGCTGCATATTACTTACCACAACTAAAAATTTCCAAACAATTTAAATTAAATTTTGAAAATAAAATAATTCATGCCCAACTTTATGCTACTATTCTGCAATTCACTGGTGCAGAAAAATTAAAAATAAAAATATTTTGCTACTATCGGATTGTAATGTAGTCTTAAATATATTAAATCAGAGTATAAACTATTCACCTTTGAATGCCTCTATCATTGATTTTTACACACTTCTTACCCAAAACCACACAGCAAATAGAAATGTATTTGCTCTACAATGGCTACCAAGTCGTTGTAAATTTAAAAATAATGAATTAGTTGACAAACTGGCCGAAGATGCAGCTACTTTAAAAATAACTACAAACACTTGTTATTTTTATTATCAAGCCAAAAAGTTAACTAAAGAAGAAGAAAAGCAACAACTAAGTAACTAGATTAATGTTTATGCACCAATTCAAAATTGCTTCAGATATGAATTAGACCAACATGCTTCAATAATACGAAATATAAACAACATCGAAAGAAAAAATATCACCTTAATTTATAAACTCAGAACAGGAAATGTTGGATTAAATTATTATTTATTCAGAATTAAAAAATCAAAATCACCAAAATGTGACCTTTGTAAAATGTCAGAAAAAATAAACCATTTAATATTGAACTGTGAAAAATAGAAACAACAAAGGAATATATTCTTTCAAAATTTTAAATCACTAAAAAGTGAAGATATAAATATAAAAAGTATTCTGAATCATCCTGAAATAAAAACCAGAGAAAAATGTTTTCAGTTCATAATCCAATTTCTATTAAGTTTACCAATATATAATCAATTTTAACTGTTTATATAATGTACACATTCTATAAATTTAATGTATTTAACTCAGTATATTTTATTCGTTTCATTCAATAATTCATTGAGCGAGTGGAGAGGTTCAAGTCGAATCGAATGGCTCAGATGTAGTGATGTTTAATAAATAAATAAATAAACGCTATTAATAGCCTGCGCCTTAATTTGAGGGCGAAGATCATGACATAGATTGGGTTGGGTTGGGTTATTTTACCTCTGAGCGGCACTTTTTTGCACACCATGGGCTAAATGGCCAGGTCACATGGACCTCGAAGGCTCAAAGAAGGTTGGGGGAGCGACCCACTGGAACAGCTGTTGGGAGACAGATGGTAGCCTCCCGTCAAGGCCACCCAGCGTGTTCTTTAACGTGCAGAGGGTATGGCTCTCCCGCACACGGGGCCACGGCTTAAGGTCCCATCCGACGGACGGCGGCCTTTCCAAGCCCATCGGTGTCCCCTACTGTGACATAGATTGAATGAGACCTTTCTTTAGTGAATAAAGAACTGGGGCCTGAGACCACCTAGCTTTCGTTATGAATGTTACTCCAGATCAAATTTAACAGGGCCGATAATCTGAGTGAAGGGAAGCAAACTACCGTCATAACCGGCAAATAAAATAATTATCCTGCATCCCAGGTGTCTATTAAACACAACAGTGTATTTACAGCTCCTTTTATATAACTAATTAGCAAGAAATTTGATGGTGTTCAAAATTTATCAAACAGCGGTTCGGATTACGTTATATATTGATCCTCTATAAATTTCGTGTTATCAGAAAAGTTTCAACAGAATTTTATTCGTCAGACAGTAGAAAATTTTCGCGTTCAGAAGTTTTTCGTATTATTCGTTTCGTGTTAAAAGTGTACTTATGTCAGCAAAAGATGGGTAAGAAATGGCCAAAATTCAGATATGTGTTAATCGATATTTCTTTTATCTGTTTCCCCGTTAAACAGTTTCGACTATGTTTAAAATTTGCTTCGCTTTGTTGAACAATATGAATTCATTTCCCTTTTGCTTCCGTTAAATGAACATTGTAGAGTTTGATTCCGAAAGAGACGAGATTTCTGATAAGTAACTAACAGTATGGACACCAGTGTTTGCGAGAGGGAATATTTTACCAGCTAGTCCCAGAACTTAATGAACTGAAAATTAATGACAAAAGAAGGAGATTAGAGTTGGCCATTTTAGTCGTGCGGATCAGATTATGGGGCGGGAATTGACTCGGAATTGTAGTTCCTAGGTTCGAGTCCCATCTGAGCAAGCATTGCGATTTATCTTCGCTAAACCCCCATCCCATCCTCGGTCAGAGAGTGACCCCGATGGGCCTGGAAAAGCCGCCGTCCGTCGAATTGGACGTAAAATCGTGGCTCCGTGTGTAGTAAAGCCATACCCTAGGCACGTTAAAGAACCCGTTAGATGTCCTTGACGGGAGTCTGCCTATTAGCATCTGTTCAGTGAGTCCCCTTCTTCTAACATTCTCAGGGTCTTTGTGACCTGTCTATTTAGCCCATTGTATGCAAAAAATTGATTAGCAACACAGACAGAAAAGAGAACAACCACTACTTGAATTTAGCGTTATCTTTCTAAAACGCGAAATTATTTCAACTCTCAGTTTTAAGCTGAAATGAATGCGTAATTAAAGAAGATTGATTTGTCTCCATTGATTTGTGTCGAGAACACTCCGGGACTCGGTCATTACCATTTTTTCGCAAAGGTGGCATTGCTCTTCCAATCAAAGCTCATCAACAGACAGAGCTAAGCAAAAAGCAAACGCGCATCCCTTCGTAGAGAAAAAAGAGTTTTCCTGTCCACCCATTTTCGAAAGTTTATCTTCATCCCGGTAACACGAGAATCCATTTAGAGCCGGAAGACCTTCCGCAGTGATGGTTGGCGTTGCCTTGTCCGCAGGGAAGAGGTTCTCGTTCTAAACGATCAGTTTTTGTTTCTCTGATCTTTATCATCACTTTGATCCCAAGGCTCATTCCCTCTCCCTTTTATCAGCCAATTGTCAGATGATGTCTCTTCCCTTTTATCAGCCAATTGTCGGATGATGTCCCTTCCCTCGTCCACCAGTTAATAGAGCAGAAGTTTTAATCTCCGGAACAGATGACCGCCAAGAAGACAGAAAGATGGCGGTGTCACATGAGCCACGTCGTCACTTAATGGTCTCATCATCTTTGCCTTAAAAGTGTTTTTTTTGCGAGAGATTTCTCTGTAATGACAAGAGACAGCCATTTTCGGGATTGCTGTTTCGAATGCAACGTCTTTTTCTTTCAGTTCGTGATGCTCTCTTTGCGAAAACAATCGATTTTTGTCTTTTTTTTTTTACAGATTCCGAAATTTCTCAGGTAGATTTATATTTGAGTTGGGTTGTTTTACCTCTGAGCGGCACTTTTTTGCAATCCAATGGGCTAAATGGCCAGGTCACATGGACCCCGAAGGCTCAGAGAAGGTTGGGGGAGTGACCCACTGGAACAGCTGTTGGGAGACAGATGGTAGCACCCCGTCAAGGCCATCCAGCGTGTTCTTTAACGTGCATAGGGTATGGCTCTCCCGCACACGGGGCCACGGTTTAACGTCCCATCCGACGGACGGCGGCCTTTCCAAGCCCATCGGTGTCCTCTACTGACCCTGGGCAGGGCGGGGAATTTTGCGGAGATAAATCTCAACGCTGACCCAGCTGGGACTCGAACCTGGGAACTACAGATTGCGAGCCTGGCGCGCCCCGCCCCCATTTATATTTGAGAAATAGACTCTTATTCAGTATGTTAGACAAAGATGGTGATAACAGAATAAGGAATCCCAACAGATGACGGAGTAAAACTCACTATTTTTTTTTCATGGGAAGAACAAGAGGGGAATGTGTGTATTAATAAGTTGGCAGAGAAAATGCATTTTGCGAAAAACGATTATTACTATTAAAAGTGCCAGGTAATATTTAATAGCAAAAAGTTAAAGTTAATGTTTATAAGAAGTTCTGATTACCAAGGGGATGGGAAAGCGTCATAATTTTGATAAGAATAAACTAGAAAATGTGTCAGAAAGAAATTGATCAATATTAATGAATTATAATTGAAAATTAGAAAAATTCAATGTTAAACCAAATTTCAGTGTTAATTGAAAAAAAAGCGGTAGTTCAAAGAACTACTATTTAGTGAAATTAAACAAATACACAAAGTGTACATTACATCTGGATGATTCAAACTTGACTCAAATCCGATATTGATGCCTTTAGCAACTTCCACAGTGATGGAGACGATTTGTATAGTACACAAGCTTTGGTAATCCTATCTGGTTTGAAACGAATTCGGATCTGCATTTCAAGGTTTTTTTTTTGCGAGGAAAGGTAAATCAAATTTTAAAGAAAAGGTAGGTTTTATATGTCTTGAAATACTTGAAGAGTAATACAAATGTGATGATCTTTTAAAGTATTCAGTGTCATGGACAGGATTTTGTGACATAGGGGTGAAGGGAAGTACGAAGTGATAAAAATTCGCTCGGTGAAGAGAACGAAAGCACAATCTCAAAGGTCAAAACTTGAGATTATAACGATGGAAAAAATATAATTTTCTTTCATTATTCCAGGAGTAATATCGCTTTCCTTCCAATCACATCCACGAATGATGGTAAGGAGGATTCCTTGGGACCGTCCTTGGAAGGTATTCTGTTTAATTAAGTTATTGAATAGAAAAAAAATAGGATTTAAAATAGCTCTACTTGAAGTTTTAATTACTAAGGTGCAAACATTCAGGTTGGACTTCATTTAACTATACTCCGTTCCAGATAAGGAATGAAGCGGAAAATCTGAAGATCAAAGAAAGCAATCAACCAATGAAAAGAGGTTACAGCTACATGAGTTCTTGCAATAACAACTCGCAGATATGATTTCGCCACAGCAAATAGTTCCACACCTTATGCGAGAAATAAGTACTTTTTTATAATATACTCGTATAATGTACTCGCTGTTTTTAATTTCGTAATGTTGGAAAGTGCACAATGAAGCATAACTTATTTTACACTGGTATATTAGCGATTAAAAGAGTTCCCCGCTGATGCTCTAGTCGTTGCTGACATCAGCGCACGCTCGCATAGCCCGTAGTTTTGTCTCTAGTGAAATTAACGAAAGTGTTAATTTCGTTTCGACAGATTTTGGTCCCTTGTAATTCTCGAAACATGATCGAGTGGTCCCAAATTTCAGATGCGGATTCCCACTTTATGACCCCACGTTGGGTGAGAAAATCAAGTTCCTACTTGCAATGGGACGCCTTGATGTAATATTATCTTTGGGAATGTGAAGGATCTGACAACTGTTAGTGGCTTTCTAGATTAGAATTTGTGAATGAACAGAGACTAAGAAAGGAGAACGGAGTAGAAAGACGCTTTATTCAAAACAGCGATTACTAACCACCTATTCAACCTTCCGAGATTACATTTTGCAATGTACATTCTCATGTTACTCTGAATCTTCTGCCAAAATTCCAGGTTCCTAGTCCCAAAGTCCAAACTTCATCCAATATTCCAAGTTCCTAGTCCCTAGGTTTTCGCGCGATAAGTTTGGCGCGAAAGGTTTGCCCATTGATAACTCTTCCCATCGATAAGCTCATTGATCGATTTCCACCATTAACGTACTACTCCAGTCACAATCAAATCCCGCCAAACGAGTGCCCACTAGTGACTTCATCGATAGCTTTCCACACGTACTACTCACAACGTGGGCGGGGGTGGCTCAGTCGGTAGCGCGCCAGGCTCGTAATCTGTAGTTCCCAGGTTCGAATCCCAGCTGGGTCAGCGTTGAGATTTATCTCCGCAAAATTCCCCGCCCTGCCCACGGTCAGTAGGGGACACCGATGGGCTTGGAAAGGCCGCCGTTCGTCGGATGGGACGTTAAGCCGTGTCCCCGTGTACGGGAGAGCCATACCCTGTGCACGTTAAAGAACACGCTGGATGGCCTTGACGGGAGGCTACCATCTGTCTCCCAACAGCTGTTCTAGTGGGTCCCCTCCCCCAACCTTCTCTGAGCCTTCGGGGTCCATGTGACCTGGCCATTTAGCCCATTGTGTGCAAAAAAGTGCCGCTCAGAGGTAAAACAACCCAACTCACAACGTACTACTCCATTCCCAAGACAGGCGGCGGCAGCGCCCCCAGAAATTTCAGGCATTTCCTGAGGAATCCCTCTGGATCCACGGCAGTCAATCTGTTACCCCAACTGACTAGAACTAAGTGGGGCCACCTGAATTACAGCTATTTATGACATATGACTGGATTTTGTGATGGTAATAGAATTTGCTTCGTATTGAATTCATTATCGTCGGAACAGTTTCAAGCAATTCATCTGGCATTGACCGAAGAAGTGTTTAAGCAAATGACATCTTTAACAGCTCCTGGCGTACAGTCCGTCAAAAACTGAAAATTGAAGATGGCACCTCCGCAGAATGGCAAAACTAAAATTGGTTCCAGGTTTCCAAATCGGATTCTGTTATAAGATGGAAGTGGAATTTTCAACCCAAAACATATAGCACTTGCGGATCCCGTATATGAAATTTCGGACTTTTGTCAGATTTCCATACTAAAGAAATTTCTTTAGTATGGAAATCTGACAAAAACGAGAACAGCCTTTCAACAGTTAATTTGATACTTACCAGGCGCAAAGTCAACATCATTATCCAGGGCATTACTTGGAAGAAACTATCTCATCGCATCTTCAAATATTTCCATCTGATTAGAAGGACACATATCGCCTCTGGTGACTATTCGGATGCTGCATAGTTTTTCAAAGAGAATGAACTTTTTTATGTATCGACGTTTGCGCATTGGAAATGAGTGCTAATGAATTTTGGGGAAACATACAGTAATATTTTATTGGTACTAATAAAAAAAATTTCTCATTTGTCCCTTAAAATGAAAAAAAAGGTTGCTCTTTCGCATCCCAGCAAGAAAGGGAAGCGAATCTTTGCTAAACGTTTTTTTTGTATATTAAAGGCACTCTGGGGCTGTTAAGAATAAAATTAAACATATCGTTTTCATTTTTATTCCCTTTATTTCAAATTTGGCAACTTATATTTCAGCTAATGCGTTGTAACAGCATAAAAATAAATACCTCCTCAAGCAGCTGCTTGCCACAGAGGTCTGACAGGAGCCTGTCAGTTTATATGCCATAGTAGATGGTCTGTGAGGATGGCAGGGCCTCAGCAGAAAAACATCATGCCTTACCCGGGGCTCGAACCCAGGTCCCTTAGATCAGTAGCCAAGCGTGCTAACCACTCGGATGTGGGACGATTTAACAGCATAGCCAGTGCAAATCCAATGAGAGTGCAATCCCTTGAACTACCAAAATTTCAAACTTTTTGGCATAAACAGATCATTTGCAACGTTCGTTTAAAATTTTGTATTTTCCACCTTTAGCTCCGTCTAACGATGGAACTTAAAACCACTTAATGATTTCGAAAAACTGGGAAGTGTAATACACTACAGGAAAAAAAAAAATTGCAACACCTGAAATGATTAATGCTATTTTATTGAAACGCAGGAAGCTGTTAGCATGTACTGAAATGCGCAATTGATTACATTATCAAAAAAATATGGAAAATTACCACTCTACCGATAGGCACAGTGGTAATTTTCATTATTAATTACAATTATTATCAATTACAGTGGACTGTCATCCTGACTTAAAAGTCTCTCTGCTAATTGAGAAAAATGTTCATCTCACTGCCGAAGTTACAGTGATCTTTCGTTCCTGCTGCCGTATGATGTTCCACGTTACCCCTTCGTTTGTCGTCGCACGAGACCGCGATGTTTTAATCAACATGGGCAAAGTTCCTGATAAAGACAATTGTTTCCTGCCCTCTGCTTCCTGTTCCCATGATGCTAAAAGCAGCCGAAGACAATAAGAGATATGAAACGATCATGTTTCCTTTTGTAAATCAGAAGTTCGCGCATCAGTTTAAATCAATTCAGTATTTATAAAAGATAGTGGCTGTCAGTAACTGTAGGTCACGGATCTAACTGACACGGGCTAGAGAGAAGCCCCTAGTGACTTTGATTGATTTTTTATGAGAATAATTTATTTAATTGTAAGAGCAAGCATGAGCTCCATTTCAGGAGAGAAATATGTATCTATGGTCTTAATATTCTCCTCGGTTCTGTAAAAATATCACATCATTAAATTGGTTTCGTTTATGATACGAGAAGGGGTTAGCTTTAGTTTTGTCTATCGATGAGATCTCCTTAATTATCATACAAAGCAAATATCTATGGAAAGAAAGACAACGCAAAATACGATAGAATTGGGTTGGGTTGTTTTACCTCTGAACGGCACTTTTTTGCCCACCATGGGCTAAATGGCCAGGTCACATGAACCCCGAAGGCTCAGAGAAGGTTGGGGGAGGGGACCCACTGGAACAGCTGTTGGGAGACAGATGGTAGCCTCCCGTCAAGGCCATCCAGCGTGTTCTTTAACATGCACAGGGTATGGCTCTCCCGCACACGGGACCACGGCTTAACGTCCCATCCGACGGACAGCGGCCTTTCCAAGCCCATCGGTGTCCCCTACTGACCGTGGGCAGGGCGGGGAATTTTGCGGAGATAAATCTCAACGCTGACCCAGCTGGGACTCGAACCTGGGAACTACAGATTGCGAGCCTGGCGCGCTACCGACTGAGCCACCCCGCCCCAAAATACGATAGAATAAAACGAGTAAATTTATTTAGAGGGAGGAAGAAATGAAAACCTTTTCACCCTCTAACAAAAGTAGACATTTGAAATTTTTCAATTTTTATACCGTTGGGTGGTATAGTGAAAACGTTTGGGAGATTCGGTAAAGGGAATCGAAATATTTCATCAAGTTCTGCCCAACTGTCTAATCTAAAAAATAATTGTTACTTTATCTCTAAAAACAAAAAAGTGCCATGTCTACAGAGACAGACGACAAAGAGAAAACATTAACTTTTCTTTTGAAATGAGCTAAAAACATTCCTGGGGTCAAATATGAAAAGTATTTGAAAATCTAAAAAACAACAATCTGATCTATGTAAAATTGTGAAATGATTGGTGCAAAAATCATCGTCGTAGAATAGTTCCTAAGATCACTCGCTAAGAAGGATCGGTGCACAACTAATATCAGGTCCTTTTAAGGAAACACAATCCAACGAAATAAATGTAAAAGGGTTATGACAAAAGCGTGGATTTCCAGCGCAATATAACATTGCTCGCTTCGTTTTACAAGTCTTTAAAATGTCTTGAAAACTTCGTGGAATATAAAGAATTTTAGGGGCGGGAGTGGCTCAGTCGGTAGCGCGTCAGGCTCGTAATCTGTAGTTCCCAGGTTCGAGTACCACCTGGGTCAGCGTTGAGATTTATCTCCGCAAAATTCCCCGCCCTGCCCACGGTCAGTAGGGGACACCGATGGGCTTGGAAAGGCCTCCGTCCGTCGGATGGGACGTTAAGCCGTGGCCCCCTGTCCGGGAGAGCCATACCCTGTGCACGTTAAAGAATACGCTGGATGACCTTGACGGGAGACTACCATCTGTCTCCTAACAGCTGTTCCAGTGGGTCCCCTCCCCCAACCTTCTCTGAGCCTTGGGGGTCCATGTGACCTGGCCATTTAGCCCATGGTGTGCAAAAAAGTGCCGCTCAGAGGTAAAACAACCCAACCTAAAGAATTTTAATTCTTGTTCGCCTCTATTATTATCTTTACTAGCATTCTAAAAGAGGGGAGGCGTGGTTCCCTTGTCCCCACCTAGATTCCGCCTTGTCTAATACATATATAGATTATTGTGGTTGATTGAATGCCCTAATTACTGACAGGGAATAATGCTAATACTAACCATGACGCAAAAATGGTAAAGCTCTGAAAATTTATCCCTAGAGGTAATCTGAGTCTTAAATTTCTATACAAATGCCAAATTCGACCTCCGATGTGTCCTACAGGTCAAATAGAGGTCACTTAGAGGTCAAAGCTTGATCTGCCAGTACTGAAAACGTCAAAATTGGTGTCCGGTAGTGTTTCGGGCTGTTCGTTGCGAAATTTCGGATTCAGAGTATCCTTCGAGATCAAAGGTCAAATTTAGATCTGCCGGTGCTAAAGATTTAAAATTTGGTGCCTGGGGGTTTTTGGATCATAGATATATCGTAAATGCTGTGAAATTTTGAATGCGATGGGTCCTTGGTGGGCAAAGGTCGAGTATAGAGCTACTGAAGATAGACGTCTAAATAATTGGTGTCTGGGATATTTTGAGTCGCGGATCTCAGAAATTATGTTAAATTTTGAATGCGATGTGTCTTTAGAGGTCAAAGGTCAAACCTCGATATAACTGGTACATAAGGTTTTGAAAGAAAAAGGACACCAAAGGGTTGTGAAAGAAAGAGGACACCAAAGGGTTGTGAAAGAAAGAGGACCCCCGAAGGGTTGTGAAAGAAAAGGGACACCGAAGGGTTGTGAAAGAAAGAGGACACAGAAGGATTGTGAAAGAAAGAGGACACAGAAGGATTGTGAAAGAAAGGGGACACCGAAGGGTTGTGAAAGAAAGAGGACACCAAAGGTTTGTGAAAGAAAGAGGACACCGAAGGGTTGTGAAAGAAAGGGGACACCAAAAGGTTTTGAAAGAAAAAGGACACCAAAGGGTTGTGAAAGAAAGAGGACACCGAAGGGTTGGAAAGCCGCCGTCTATCGGCTGAGACGTGAAGTCGTGACATTATGGTGCAGAAGAGCCTTACCTTGTGCCCGCTAAAGATCGCGCTGAGTGCTTTGAATGGAGGTTTCCATCTGTCTCCTAAGAGCTGTCCAGTGGGTACTATTCCTCTAATAATAAACCATTGAAGTCTTCTCCTGGGGGTCCATGTGACCTGGCCATTTCACCCAATGAGCTCAAAAAAGTGCCATTCAGAGGTTGAACAACCCAACCCTTTGACAACCCAACCCAACACTTTGAAGCGTTGTCTTTTTCTAAATATATCATTTGCCCAATAAACGACGGAGATCTTGCACTGAATCAGAGGTAATGTGACCATGAACTTGCACGAATGCTGTAGTGCAATTTATTCTTTTTATACTTTCTAGCAAAGTCACTTTCTCTTTATACGCAGCGTTGTCTATATTTTGTCAGTGTTTTTTTTTCCCTAATTCAAAAAATATCCGTTTGGACAATCGCTTTAATATTATTTATGACCTTAACATATTTCACTCACCGATGGGTTTGGAAAGGCCGCCGTCCGTCGGATGGGACGTTAAGCCGTGGCTCCGTGTGCGGGATACCTGTGCACGTTAAAGAACACGCTAGATGGCCTTGACGGGAGGCTACCATCTGTCTCCCAACAGCTGTTCCAGTGGGTCCCCTCCCCCAACCTTCTCTGAGCCTTCGGGGTCCATGTGACCTGGCCATTTAGCCCATGGTGTGCAAAAAAGTGCCGCTCAGAGGTAAAACAACCCAACCCAACATATTTCACTTAAGTTCTTCCTAACTAATAGTGGATCACTTTGGGAAAAGGTAATTTTACATTCTCTTATTTCGGCCACATAGCCTCTTCTGCTGAATGAAATCGAAACCGAAATACGTTTGTGCATTGAAGTGAAGTTCCCGTTTGACCTAATGCCCTCTCCGACACCGAAACGTGCACGCGAGTGCTTTCGCGAAGTTGCAGCAGATGTAGTTAATGTTGGATAAGATTCCTGGCGTCAATCCAGAGCCATCAAGTGCAAATTCTGATTTCGACTTGATGTTGAAACTCCTGCAAAGTGCTTTGCTATTTCGTTCAGTTTTAAGGTCAGTTGTTAATAAACAGAATCCTTCTGTATCTGATTACTAGTCTTGTCTTGTGAAATCGCTGATGGGAGAGATATGACTTAAGTAGATGAAGGAGACAACATATACCAAGACGGGAAAGCATGTCCACAGGCGCTGTAACAAGCTCCGATGCAACTGGGAACGATGACTTCAAAAGAGGGGAAGGACGCAAGAGATTTTGAATTATAAATTTAATTCGTAAAAGTAATTTGAAATTTTTGATTAAAAATTCAAGAAACTTTTGGTGAAATATATCTTTTGAAGCTCTTACTTACGAACATTATAGAGAATATAGATGTATACAGATGCTGCATTCGACCTGGAAACAAAAATCAAGTGTGGATGACGTGGCCGAACGGTTAGCATGCTTGGCTATTGATAGAAGGGACTTTAATCTGGGTTCGAACCACGGTTAAAGCAAGAATGTTTTCTTGTATTGCCGTTCTACTGAGGTATCTCCGTCTTCACCGACGTTTTCTAAGACGTAAAAACTGACATCTCCAGTCAGACCTCTGTGGTCAAGCAGCTGCTTGTAAGGTTAATTAATTTATTATTTTTATAGTAGCTTTGAAGCAAATACAATGCAGAATGAGAACAACAGAACAGTAAGCTGAAAATTTTAAATTTTTGTTATAGTGGGAGTCGAATCACGTCGTGATCTTTTTTCTGCTAAGCTATCCTCTCCTACGATTTCAACCCCTCTGCTAACAGTGACTTAAAAGATTTACGCAGCATCAGTGGCGCCTTCTGCCGACTGGAGAGCAGCACATCCATGTCGACACGAAATATATTTTGGAGTTGCAGCTTTTCAACTTTTCACTGATTAAGCTGCATTTGAAGATCGAGCTATGAAAACCTCGTCTGTCTTTGGGAATTGGAGGCTGCCTCGTGTCCCTGTCAGACAAATGGTGCCACGATCACTGCCAGATCGTGAGAAGCTCTTCAGAGCCATTATTAGTTTCTGGAGGATTCGTAAACTGTGAAAATAATGCTTCATTACTCCAGTTTATTTAACATTTAACGTACCCCCATTTATAGACAAATATATTAATATTACTCTGTTTGAAAGAATTACTATGGTATTTATGTGATAATGTACAATATGGTACTTTCAATAAGACGTCTCCTATTTGAGACAATGCTCGTTTGTGGGATGTAATTACTTGTATAAAATACTTTGGAAATTACTAAATACGTAAGCATTAATTACACAACGCAAAAGGTGTCCCATCATTTCATCGTAACTTCAGTTCATCGCAGCGTCAAATTCATCGCGATGCCAGTTCATCGCGACGTCAATTCATCACAGAGTCAATTCATCGCGACGTCAGTTCATCGCAGAATCAGTTCATCGCGACGTCAATTCATTGCATCGTCAATTCATCGCAGCCTCAATTCATCGTAGAGCAATTCATCGCGACCTCAATTCATCGTGCATTAGTTCATCGCGACGTCAATTCATCGTACATCAGTTCATCGCGACGTCAGTTCATCTCAGCGTCAATTCATCGCAGTGTCAATTCATCGTAGAGAAATTCATCGCGACCTCAATTCATCGTGCATTAGTTCATCGCGACATCAATTCATCGTGCATCAGTTCATCGCGACGTCAATTCATCGTGCATCAGTTCATCGCGACGTCAGTTCATCTCAGCGTCAATTCATCGCTGTGTCAATTCATTGCAGCATTTAGCTCATCTCGACGCCAATTCATCGCAGTGTTAGATATGTGGTTTAATTGACTTTCTGCATCTGCAGATTGTTCTGATGAACTTTAGAGACAATAATTTAGACTTTGAAAGGTTCAACATGCGTCAGAAGAATTTACCTCAGAAATTATTTCAATCTTAAATAACAAGTTTTGTTTCAAACCATTTAATAAAATATGCATTCTAAAATTTGCGTAATGATTATTTCAATATTAGGCAATCATGAATGATATTTATGAAAATAATTTATTGTTAAATATTCAAGCTTAGGCGCCTCTTTAAATACTGAACGAATATTGTTGAAAATCGAAATTTAAATATATTTAATTATGATATTTAATTTATCGTCAGTTACATTTTTCCATTCAATGTATATTTTAGAAGTTATAGACCACTAAAAAAATATATAATCAATAACGGATGTATAACCAGTGTAAAAAAATCGTAAACCATTTAATATAATTAATATTAATTATTTTAATGAGATTTGCTTAATCGAATTTGTACTTCTTGTTCTTTTTCTCTTCTGCAAAATTAATTAACTTCTCATCAGTAGCTCTGGGGCCGGACAAAAAGATATGGCTGACATTAATTAGCCCAGTAACTGTACTAAGTACATTAATTAGCTACTAAAGTACTTAATTAGCTCTAAGTAAACTGTTTGAAATTGAATTGATGATTTTTACCCTTTCTCTTAGGGGGGGATGCAATTTATTTGTTTTAAGAGATAATTGTTTGTTTTAGCGATAAATTAAAAAAAATCTTTTTGGGTTGGATAAAGTGGCTTCGGTCAGAAAGCGAACACCAATGGGCTTGGAAAGGCTGCCTCCGTCCAATGGTACGTTAAGCCGTGGTTCTGTGTGCAGAAAAGACATACTCAGTGCATATTAAAGACCATGCTAGAAAGCCTCGATGGGAGGTTTCAATATGTCTCCTGACAGCTATGCAGTCTGTCGCTCAGAGGTAAAAAAAATATAACCCTTTCTTACTAAGGTGGGCGTAAAATATATGAATTTTAGTTACTTCACTTAGCAATAGGTCAACATACAAAATAGCTTCCCAAAATACCAACTAAAATTGTCCTGTCAAAATAGAGAATTCCCATGTTATGTCAGTGGGAATCTAATTTCGAAGCTCTATAACTTCTAAAATATGTATTTAATAGAAAAATGTGGCTGATAATAAATTAAAGATCTTAATCAAATATCTTAAAATCTCGTTTTTTACAAAATTTTTTCAGTATTTAAAGAGTATTTCAGTTATTTAACAATAAATTAGGGGCGGGGGTGGCTCAGTCGGTAGCGCGCCAGGCTCGTAATCTGTAGTTCCCAGCTAGGTCAACGTTGAGATTTATCTCCGCAAAATTCCCCGCCCTGCCCACGGTCAGCAGGGGACACCGATGGGCTTGAAAAGGCCGCCGTCCGTCGGATGGGGCGTTAAGCCGTGGCCCCGTGTGCGGGAGAGCCACACCCTGTGCACGTTAAAGAACACGCTGGATGACCTTGACGGGAGACTACCATCTGTCTCCCAACAGCTGTTCCAGTGGGTCCCCTCCCCCAACCTTCTCTGAGCCTTCGGGGTCCATGTGACCTGGCCATTTAGCCCATGGTGTGCAAAAAAGTGCCGCTCAGAGGTAAAACAACCCAACACAACAATAAATTATTTTCGTAAATATCATTCATGATTGATCCATAGTAAATACCTAGATTACCTGTAGAGATAGACTTCAAATATTAGTTAAAAGTTTCTGAAAAGAATTCATCGCCGACACGGCGGGAATCGAACCCCCAACTCTCCAGATTCATGCCGGAGCGCGCTACCATTACATTGATTGCCTAATATTGAATAATCATTATGCAAAGTTTTAAAAATGCACATTTTATTACATGATGTGAAACAATTCTTGATATTTAAGTTTTAACTAATTTCTGAATTAAAATCTTCTGACGCATGTTTAATCTTTCAAAGTCGTCTTTAGAGAATTCATTTGTGCAAAGATGTAGAAAATCAATAAAATCATATGTCTAACACTGCGATGAATTAGCGTTGCGATGAACTGATGCACGATAAATTGACGCTGCGATGAATTGACGTCGCGATGAATTGACGTCGCGATGAATTGACGTGCGATGAATTGACGTTGCGATGAATTGACGTGCGATGAATTGACGTTGCGATGAATTGACGTTGCGGTGAATTGACTTGCGGTGAATTGACGTTGCGATGAATTGATGTTGCGATGAATTGACGTTGCGATGAATTGACGCTCTGATGAATTGACGTGCGGTGAATTGACGTTGCGATGAATTGACGTTGCGATGAATTGACGTGCGGTGAATTGACGTTGCGATGAATTGATGTTGCGATGAATTGATGTTGCGATGAATTGACGTTGTGATGAATTGACGTTGCGATGAATTGACGTTGCGATGAATTGACGTTGCGATGAATTGACGTTGCGATGAATTGACGTTGCGATGAATTGACGTTGCGATGAATTGACGCTCTGATGAATTGACGTTGCGATGAATTGACGTTGCGATGAATTGACGCTCTGATGAATTGACGCTCTGATGAATTGACGTTGCGATGAATTGACGTTGCGATGAATTGACGCTCTGATGAATTGACGTTGCGATGAATTGACGCTCTGATGAATTGACGTTGCGATGAATTGACGTTGCGATGAATTGACGTTGCGATGAATTGACGTGCGGTGAATTGACGTTGCGATGAATTGATGTTGCGATGAATTGACGTTGCGATGAATTGACGTGCGATGAATTGACGTTGCGATGAATTGACGTTGCGATGAATTGACGTTGCGATGAATTGACGTTGCGATGAATTGACGTTGCGATGAATTGACGTTGCGATGAATTGACGTTGCGATGAATTGATGTGCGATGAATTGACGTTGCAATGAATTGACGTGCGATGAATTGACCGCGACGAACTGACATAGAACCAACGCAAACTGTAATTTAAAGCAGATCCAGTTAGTTTATAGAAAATGCAAGAATAATGAACCAACGAAAAATGACAAAACCTCCGAATAAAGAACCAAATTAGTACTTATCCACTGAAAAAGAACTTTTCATATATGTCTTAAACGGAAAAGGTTGCTTTTCTTACCCACTGGGGGTAAGGGGACAACTCGTTGCTGCTTATCTGATCACTATATTACACCTCCGAATTTAAAAAAAAAATCTAGTTTTAATAGAATGGTTGCAGTATTCGTTTAAAATTTTGCCTTTTAGAATTTTTTTCCGCCGTGTTTGAGATATTCTAAAACTGCGAATCCTAATATTTTATCGATAGCTATTCGGTATAAAATGATTTTTTAATTTATCTCTAAAAACCAAATCGGAGAATATATGCTGAGAGACAGATTTCAAAGTAAACTAGAAGGACGCATATCGCCTCTGGCGCATATGAAAATCTCGTTTTCAAAGAGAAAGAAGTTTTTTCTTTACCTACTGTTTCATTCCTTAAAAGTTTTAATTTGAGCTAGCGGTTGATGGGGAAAAATGCAAATAATATTTCATTAATAATTATAGAACATAAAGGCAATCGTCTTTTAATTCTTTAATCTAAAAAGCTACATTTTCCGCACTTCTCTCAAAAAGGTGGATAGATAATTGCAATCAGTGAAAAATTTCTTAACAACTACCACAAATTTTTTATATTCCTATCTATACATGTTATTTCTGAAACTCGATAACAAATCTGCCGTTTCATAATTTCAGTGCTCTGTAAAGATATACATATAAAACTATTAAGTATTTGAAAAATGCGATTATAAATATTTCATTAGTACCAATCAAATTAAAAAGGAGTTTTCTAATTATCATTTTCATTGCTTCCAATGGAAACTTCATGATGTCACATTCCACCACCAAAATTTTCATATTTGTATCATTAATACATTGTTGCACTATTCGTGTAAAATTTTGGAATTTTTAACTTCTTCCACCACTAGAGGATATATTTACAGCTTTAGAGAGATTCGGAAAGTGTGTATCGTAATATTTCATCAATACCTATCCAACACAAAAATAATTTTTAATATGTCTCTGTAAACAATAAAGTCAATATTTTTATAAAATGAAGTATCTCACCCGAACATTTTGTCTAAATCCACTTTTATTCATGAAATTATCTTATTTCTGTCGGGTACGAAAAAAGCGCATGAAATAGATGTTTCTCTAAACTCTTTCATGTAACTTTCGATGCATTTACATTATCCTATGACAAATGACATTTTAATTAGTAATTTGTTCAAAATTTTCATTTTTTCAGTTATTTTTGTTACTTCCTTCATCCCATTTTCTTAAATTTTCATTGCTAAATATGTAACTGAATTAGCTTTAATACCATTTACCATTACCAAGACCATCCGTTTGCGAATCTAATTTTTTGGCATTGAACAAATAATTTCATTACTTTTCGGTCTTCCATAATTAGAGGGAAAATGACGAAAATGTTTTCTTTCGTACTTGTATTTGTTTATACACTATATATTGCAAAAAGTGTCATGACACTTTCATGTTAAGTGAACGAATAACCACATTCAAATCTATCTAACTTTGAAAAGAGCTTTTTTGGAAAAAAATCACTAGAATAAATTGAAGATCTCGGTCAGAGCTCTCTAAATCTCTATTTTCTATAATAATAATCTAATATTTAAAGAGTTATGGAAGCTATAATATTTAAGAACAGATGTTATTACACACCACACTTCCAAAACATTTTCCCCCAAATTGATTAAAACTTTCAAAAAAACCTTACACAAAATTCAAATATCGCATTTATATTGCCAACAACTTGTTATATGGAGAGCTCTGACCGAGGTCTTCAATTTATGCAGCTAAAAATCTATTATTCAAAGTTAGGGTAAAAAAAGTTAGTTTAGGGTAAAAGTTAGGGTGTTTTCCAAGTTAGGGTTTAGGTAAAAATCTTATTTTGAAAGTTAGGTAGAGTTGAATGTTACTCGTTCATTTAACATGAAAGTGTCCGGACATTTTTTGCAATATAGTGTATCAACTTTCGCGTGAAATAGCATTAATTCGCTTGAACCGCGAGATATCTGCATTTGTAGATCTTTTTAACAATTGTTCAACATTACTTAACAAAGAAAATTTAAATTCGTGAAATATACAAAAGTTTCTTCGCGCCATTTTATTGAGTTTTTTAGTTTTTCAGAACGCAAATGCTTGCGTAGTTCTCTTTCATTATAACCTACACTTAGAAGCCTACTAATAGGTCATTGGTTTAGTAGGAATTAAATTATGTATACATCATGCATTTGTTTACTCGAATAGACAAATTTTGACTAGGACCTATGACACATGGCATGCCAAGCAAATTAAAACAATGTTATGACATATACCACAGACGGACATATAAACGACGGATAATGGAACGGATAAAGACGGATAATGGAAAAATTTGAAAGTAAGAGGGGATTTTAAAGCATTGCCACCTACAATTAGCTTCCTATTTGAAGTCATATTGTTTGCAACCTGCTGTAAGCTGGAATTTAAAAAAAAACAAAAAATCTTAAACTCTCAAAAATCAGTTGAGTGCTTTTCAATCGGAAAAGATCGAGGATTGAACTTCATCAGAATTAAAGCTGCCGACTCCACATCGCAATGTTCGAACTATCTTCGTCAGGTGGTGAGGGTACAGTCGCTCAAAAAAGTATCCGAACACTAGGGTTGATTACAGAATTCAGAAAAAATATCTGGCAACGATTTTTTTAGAAATTAGTGATCTGGCAATCTTCGTGTTAATAACATGAAGGTTGCAAGATCACTAATTTCTAAAAAAAACCGTTGCCAGATATTTTTTCTGAATTCTGTAATCAACCCTAGTGTTCGGATACTTTTTTGAGCTACTGTACAACGGAAACAATTGAGGGGTGTTCTTTTCACTTTCTTTATTAAAACAGTTTGCTATTGGAAGGTTTCTATCGCTTCACCCAACCCTTATCAAAAGCAGGTTCGGATCTATAAAAAAAACGAGGTTGGAGCCAAGAAACAAAATCGAGCAGAAAAAATGTGATGGGTGTGTGTGTGAAGAGATTGGATTTCTGATGCAGTATAACATCTCCACCTCTGTTTTACAGGTTTTAAAAATTTCTTAAAAAATTCATGAAACATAAGAAATTTAATAATTTTTGCCTCTTTTAGCATTAATAGCATTCTGAAGGGGGGGGGGGAGATCACGGCCTCCTTGCTCCCCCCTAGATACGGCCCTGATCAAAAATATAATTTATCAGCTATACAGTATGTGCGACGCTTAACAGGCTTCAAACTTTTTTTTTTTCAGTTTATAATGATCTGCAGGTTATGACAAAACAAACGACGATGCCATCCCGGAACTTTAACTTCTAAAAAAAAAACTATTCAGAAATAATAGTCTTCTAGTTCGTGAACATATTTATGAAGGATGTTTGGTTATAAATTAGCGAACATAAAGTTGAATGCATTGCGTTCCTATGTATATCTTTTATATATATATATCTTCCTATATATATCTTTTAGTTTGCCCATAGTTGAAATGTACCTTATTGCACGATGTAAGTGATACAAGGTGAAACGTGTGAGTTTAGTAAGTTTCTTATAAAATAAAAAGTACTTCTTATAATCAATACATATTTATCATCTAATCTGAATCCAGAGGGTAACAGGCTTTTGTTTTTAACTCCTCTTAAAGAACTATTGTTTTCATTTTGTGAACTGTCTGGTTGTCAGACATTTAATTTTTTTAGAGATATATTAAAAAATTCCTTTTTGTTCCGATAGGCATTTACGTAGAATTATGATTTGCGTTTTCCGACTCTCTCGACACTTTGAATAACTCCCTCCAGCGGTAGAAAAAGTTGGAATTCGGTCAAACATTGAAGGAATATTGCATAGATCTATTTATGCTAGAATTCGAAAGTTTCGTGGTGAATTATGAGGGACCAATAGGTTTACAGTGGTTAAGAGAGGGACGGGGGGGGGGGGGGACGATGTGCCTCCTGAATCCTAGGGGGGGGGGGGGTTGTAAAACTCAACTTTTATGTTTTAAGAGATAAATTAACAAATTGTGTTTTATTTGTTCTAATAAAATATTATTGTTTGCATTTGCCCAATCATCCATCAGTTTCAATCTCTACTGTTTTCCCTGAGGAAGTTGGAAAATGGAAAACTTCGTTCTGTTTAAAAATGAACATCCTATATTCGCGTTCATAGTTTTAAGAATGTAATCGTCTCGGTTCTTCAGTGGAAACTTTGAGAGAAGTTATTTAGAGATGCTCTCGACACTTCCTTTCAGTTCAGCCTATGCCATTGGACGCGTTCAATTGACAAATTCATTTTATGGCAATCATTTTAAACATCGCATTCTCTTCTAAGATGTTCCGGATCTGACAGTTTAAACGCTGCAAGATAAGTTAAAAGTTTAACTTCTGCTGCTTCGACTTGGGCTCATCGCTGCCCATCAATAATCATATCTCCTGCCATCAGATAATTGCTTCGGGCATTGCCTGAAAATTGTCGTTTGTTCTAAAATCCCATTTTGTGCTCTTCGAGAAACTCTTCGGATGAAGAGACATCAAAAGATGCTGGCAGCTAAAGACGCCAGATCTAAATCTCTGTCATCAATTTCTCACCTTAATTCGCACTTTCTCCTAAGTTTTAAGCCTTTCTCTCATAATGTTAATAAGAGGATTATGAGAGATTCTGTCGCGGCACTGGCTGCAAATTGCCATTAAACAGTATTATTAACAATAGCCTAGCCGCCGCTTGAAACCTTCCCTTGATGAATAAAGGCTTTCTGGCTCTTTGGCGATGGCTACACGAAATTTCCAATTAACCACTAGAGCTTTGCAGCTTCGGAAAGAGCGTTTTAATCAGAAGAATATTCTCTTAATCGTTGAATATGCTCACTGCCGCAAAGCAAGATCAGCTTTCTAAGATCGGTATCATTTGGGAGATGTTTGTTTCGTCAAGTTTCCAGTGCTCTCTGCACAGACTTCTGGTACTCTTGTATTAATCTATCCAAGACATTATTTCTGTTTGTTATTACTAAGAAGATGCAAAGTAAATTTTTGAAAACTTTTTCCTAAGTAGTATTGTTTGTTTAACCTCCGCGCTTACACAGTTTCTTCAAGTAAAAAAAAAAGACAGTGAGAAAACTAATGTGTAAAAAAATGAAGTAAAGGAAGAAAGGTTTTTCAAATTATTTTGAAAGGGATTTTGTCTGAAATAAAGTCATTTTGAAACTATTATGTTAACACTGGGAAGATTTACCTCTGAACAGCACTTTGTTTTTGCACACATTGAATCAAATTTTCAAGTCGCAAAGCCCCTTAGGCTTAGAGGTAAGTGGAGGAAGGACATCCCCTGGGTAGCTGTCAGGAGATGGTTGGAGCTGCTCATTAAACAGTGTCACGTGTACACGGCATGACTTTCCTGTACACTAAGCCACAGCTTAACGTACCATTTGACGAACGGCAGCCTTTACCCTCTTCCTATAGAGGGTAGGGCGAGGAAATTACCACGGAAGTTCTGTTATTTTGTGTTCGTCGACGTTCAGATGTTTCTTTCACAAGGGACAGATAACTGTTGAATTTTAATCACATATCTGAAGAGAAATATTTAGCGCTTTGTTTCGGTTTATAAGTCAGGATCTTTTGGTTGTGTGGCAGTTTTACCACAGATTGAGTTAAAATTAAGCTTATTCATGCTTACTTAGGTAAGACTATGGTAATTATGCTTTATTTCAGGGAGTTTACCTAAGGTATTTAAAACAATATAAAATCAATGTTTTGAAGTTTAATAATGACTTCTGATCATTAGTATAATAATCGTGGGTTTTTTTGACGCTTTCAAAATTCCGATTTATAATTGTTTATTACAGATTAAAAGATGGAATAAATATATATAATTCTGAATTGATCAGTCAAATATCGAAAAGCGTTTCTCTGACTAACATTTTGACACGTTTGACTTTTCCACTTCATAACATAAAGATCTGTTTTACATTAGGGATGCTGAAGAAAAAGGCTTGCGACTGTTCTAAGCCACAGGTCCATCTCATTTCTATAAATATTATTTGATCAGTCATCCTTAAAAATGCCACCTTGTTGGTTTCAGCTGGTTACGGATCTATTATATATCGCTAATTTCCTTACGAAAATACTGTAAAGAAGGATTTCTATCTCATTCAATTTCAAAATACCGAATCGCGTATTCATTATCTCTGTCTGTGTTGCTGCCATTCAGTTTTTATATTCAGTTGTAACGAATGATAATTGCCCTGCTTTTTCTGAAGAAAAGTTTTTGCCTGTATTTCACTCATATTTTTCTGTGATGAAGGAACCACTCAAAGGGCTGCATTCGTTCCCTGTTTCTAAATGCTTTTACTTTAGAAATGATTACTCTCATTTCGGAGAAGTAGCAGTCTACGAATTTCTTAACAGAACGAACTTAAATCGGTCACATACAATTTTAAAAAAATAGAAGGATTTTATTGTCAAACACCTAGCCCATATTTATAATTTATCTCTTGAAAAGGGAATTTTTCCTGATGAATTGAAAAAAAGCAGTTGTAGTACCTATATATAAAAAGGGAAGTAAAAAAATATATATTCTAATTATAGGCCAATATCTGTAATCTCAGTTTTTGGGAACATTTTAAAAAAACTGGTCAAAAAACGACTAACTGATTTTCTTATAAAGTACAAATTATTCTCGCCAAATCAGTTTGGATTTAGGAAAGGCATCGATGCCGAAGATGCCTTACTAAATTTTACTAAACTCATTTATAAAAATATTGATAAAAATAAACGAACTCTTACTCTGTTTTTGGATATTCAAAATAAGTTTGGCACTGTGACACATAAGATTTTACTCGGTAAACTAGAACAAACTGGAATCAGAGGCATTGTTCTACAATGGTTCAGAAGTTGTTTATATAACAGAACACAAGTTGCAAAAATTTATGGTACTATTAATTCTGAAATGACTCTTACATATGGCGTGCCTCCAGGGTCAGTTTTAGGTCCAGTGCGTTCCCTTATTTTTATTAATGATTTCTGTTCCTTGAATATAAATGGAAAGATCAGTACATTTGCAGATGACACTGCAGTGACATTCTGTGCTGATAACTTTGATGATCTGGTCACGATTACTAATAATGGATTATCTCTTATTGGGGTTTGGTTCAGATTGAATGAGTTAACTATCAATATTTCAAAGACAAAATATATGTTATATTGTTTTAAAAAAAAAGACAATAATTCTCATAATAATTAAAATTCATGACCTTAGTTATTCTAAAATGATTGACTGTAAATATAATCCAATAGAAAATAACAAAGTGATTGATTATCTTGCAGTAAATATTGATAGATTTAAGCTGGGAACATTACATAAATAAACAGACTAAGAAAGTTAGATCAATGCCTCACAGGTTGTACTATTTAAGAAAAATATTGAATAATGATATGCTAAGGGTACTGTACTTTTCTTGGATCCAGTCTACCCTGAGTTATGGAATTTTATGCTATGGTGGAACTTATAAAACTGCACGAACCTATTTTAGATCGCAAACAAAAAAAATAAAGAGTATACCCATTCCACAACAAAAATAATTTAAACATATATGATAAATACTGTGAAATAAAAATATTTCCTTTAAAATACCTTTATACGTACAAGCTTATGCTTTATCTTTATAAACATAATTCTGAGTTTCAAATGAAAACTTATAAATATTGTTTGCGAAATGAAGAAATGACATGCGTGGTTCCCAAGACAAAAAAAGAAATACTTCACCACCACTATTTATATTTGCACCTAAGTTATTTAATTCCTTACCACCTGATCTCAGAAATTTCATTTGTCGATATTCAACATATAAAGAAAAACTGAAACAGCTCCTCCAAAATATAACTGATATGGAGCCTCACTTTCATATTTTAAGCTAGCTCCTTGAAGTTTCAGTTTTACATCTACACGAACACAAAATTATCTGTATATAAAAATGAAATCACTTATATATATATATTTGCCACTGTTAAAAGGATTTGTATACTTTTTTGTTATTGCACACTCAACTATCATTGAAGATGTTTAAGATTGTACGTGTATATTATATGTTGTCACTACTTTATTCCTGTGTGAAATATTACAATAACCTGGATGAGCATGGTAAGGCATCTTCGGCATCGATGCCTTTCCTAAATCCAAACTGATACGGCGAGAATAATTTGTACTTTATAAGAAAATCAGTTAGTCGTTTTTTGACCAGTTTTTTTAAAATGTTCCCAAAAACTGAGATTACAGATATTGGCAAACAGGACCTTGTTAGAATTGGTGTACAGTGGCCGGATGCAGCAGATGTAGCTCAGGAGAGATATGCTTGGAGAATTAAACTGCGCGGTCTGGTTGGACCTCCGTAGCCCTTGGCTGCTTGAGGATGATGATGATGATGGATGAGCATATGCTCTTGGGTTATTTACATTGTAATAATGTACATTTATATCAAAAATAAAACTAAAAATTCAAGTTCAATCTAGATTTTAGAAAATTTGTGAGCTTTTCCATTTCCTGTGGTATTATGTTACAGAATGTTTGATTCAAAGTAGTAAGGCTTTCAATACAGTTTTCCATTTACACAGGCATCGGAATTTTTCCAATAGTTTCGATAATTTAGTGTAAATTTTCAGAGCAAAAAAAATGCTTAAATTTTAAATGAATAATTAGATTTTTAAATATTACTATGAATTGAATATTAGAAGTTATATGCTATGTATAATATTTATTTTACTATTTATTGAAAAAACTGTATTTTTAAAAATTCATACATTCATTTGGTTAACATTATTTCCTTTCTACGAGGTTGTGATTCAAAAAGAAATTTTAACGCAAAATTAAAAAACTTATTTAGGTCAACCAGCACTACCCCTTCATGTGCCTAGGGGCCTATGATGTGCATGATGTGTAAATGCGGTCCTATATGTGTGTATATACCCTATATGACATATTAAATGCCGAAGCGTAAATACTAGGCTGTGCTTAAATTGTAGTCTGACATAAGCAAGAAATTGCAAATTGCAGCGTGACTTATTATTCACGTTTACAGTGAATTGCAGAGAAATAAAATAACAAAGAAAATTATTAACAATAAAAGTAAAATTAGCGACCCTCTTGCTTCTTCCATAAGATTGGCAGTAGGCAAATCGGAATGTGGCCAACTGATATTGATCCCTTTTCACTCATATTTCAGAAATCGAAAGGCAGTCTTGCATTCGAGCATTTTTAATGCTTACGTGTCTTATCGGAAGCATTTAACACCGAAAGGTGATTATCCAATTATCGCTTGTGGCATTTCTACAATCTGTTGTTTATTGCTTTACTTAGACTCGTGGTAATGAATGTGGAATCGATTCCAGAGGCGGCATCGGATGATTGCTAATTATCGACTCGCTCTCATCCTATTCTTTATCATTGCACTTTAGGGAAAGGTCCTACATGTTCGAAATATTTCGGTTTCTCTACGCAGTTGCACTTCATATGGCTCAAACTAAGAATTAAAAAAAAAGTCTAAAACAAGACTCAACTTATGCAGGCGCTACGCTAAGAAACACTTTCCAATTAAAAAAGGAATCTTCATACATGAGTTCTGATTATACACTGTAATCGAAAATTGATCCGAATGCTTCTATATTACACGAATGGAAATGCAAATTTTGAGTCACATAACTTCTAAAATAAGGTTTTAACGTCAGCGTCTGCGGCAGATTAAGACTCAAGCTTGAAAAATGGCGTAGAATGGATGTAAGTGAATTTTCAAAATCATATTATTTAAATCTCCGTTTTGAGATGTATACGCTCAATACTGAGGATATATTGAAGGGGAAACATTTATGAGTCTATTGTTCTAAAACGTAGTCTGTGAAATTGACGGAAACTAACAGAATCCTTAATAGGACTTGGAAAATTCAACTAATCGCAGTAAGCGTGTGACAGAGCAATTCGCATTTCAGTTATTTTACAACAAAAAGTAAAATAAACCTTTATGATTAAAAAATGTTTATGTTGAATGTTACAGCAGGAAACATAAATATTTATAAATATTACACAAATTGTATTGAAGAAATGCGATTAAGATAAGCTTTATTTATCCAAAGCAAATTTGACTCTTTCCTCATTACATCTGTTTCTTTTCTATTTTAGAAAAAGAGTTTCAAATTTATTCTTCCCCTGATACAGAACCAAGGAATCGAATACTTTTGGCAATAGAGTATAAAGAGGTGCATTTTAATCATATACAAATTATTTATAATTCGTAAATGACAAAAATGACTAACATCTATTTTAATAGAGCTGAAAAATAATTATACATTGTTCATGCATACATTTTGAATAATAACATTCTTCTAAATTCGTATTCTAAAATTCTCATTTTGATTTTTATTCTTTTGCCTTAATGCAATCATCGACATTTTTAAAATCAGTGAATATTGTTAAGTATGCTATAGTTATCAAAATAACAGTACACACTTGATTGAAATAATTCAAAAGAGACTAGTTTCGACATGTATTCAAAATACCTTATTTAGTTACTTAAGAGTATAAGCTGTGTAGCTTTTAGCTCAAATAACACTAAAGAGGGAAGATGTGTTCAGAGGAATATAGGTTTTTACCCAAAACTGAACCATGTTGGATTACGTTGTGCTATTTAGAGCGGAAGTGAAAATGATAACAGAATTTCGAAAAATTTAGAGGACCTGCAATTCCACTAAAAACTTACCAATCGTTGCTAATTTCATTCGGAAATAAATCTGTAAATTGTTTCATCTGAGATCTCGTGAGTCAGTGATAAACAACCTCAATGTAAAGTTCAAGCTAAAGAATTTTAATCATAAAATGAAATTAGTATAATAATTTAGTTCAATATAGTAGCTAAATGAAATAACTTAAATAATTAACGAAACAGTTTAATAACGTAATTTTGGCTATCGAAAATTACGAAATGCCAACGAAAAACCAAAAAAAGATTGGTTGTATACTATATTCTGCTAGCTGCACGAAATGATGTCGATGGCCGCAAGCGCCGAGGTTCACCACTTAGCTATCACTGATGTCATTCACCGTTTCTTTAGCTCACGAAGTCCCTTGAAAAACATGGGAAAGAGATTTGAACTAGAGCGACAAGAGAAAAACAGACGAAGAGCAGATTTAATTGGGTTGGGTTGTTTTACCTCTGAGCTGTACCTCTGAGTGGCACTTTTTTGCACACAATGGGCTAAATGGCCAGGTCACATGGACCCCGAAGGCTCAGAGAAGGTTGGGGGAGGGGGCCCACTGGAACAAGCTATTCGGAGACAGATGGTAGCCTCCCGTCAAGGCCATCCAGCGTGTTCTTTAACGTGCACAGGGTATGGCTCTCCCATACACGGGGCCACGGCTTAACGTCCCATCCGACGGACGGCGGCCTTTCCAACCCCATTGGTGTCCCCTACTGACCGTGGGCAGGGCGGGGAATTTTGTGGAGATAAATCTCAACGCTGACCCAGCTGGGACTCGAACCTGGGAACTACAGATTATGAGCCTGGCGCGCCCCCGACTGAGCCACCCCCGCCCCCGATTTAATTGGAATTTCGAATATATTGCTAATGAGGTGAGCTAGATGCGTCAATAAAATTAATGGATGATTAACTATGAATGTATATATATATAGTTACAAATTAAAATGGATGAGAACTCAACGTGAGTTGAAGTAAAAATTGATCAATTAAAATTACAAAACAATGCAATTTATTACAAATACATGGGTGAAATTATTTATACGAACTAAGTCAACCGGCGCGAATCTCTATAACAATACAAATTTAAACTTTTAGAAAAACCCATTATCTTATTTCTGGTCACACCAAAATCACAAAACTAGGCAAAAATCATTCAGTGAACAATAAAATCATGTTGGTAAATAAATATTCGATCTAACGAGAATATCCTTACCAATTTCTAAACAAACTAAATAACTATACACTAAATGACTTCCTTCTAAGGTTTTAGTCCTCAAGCACTCCAAAACTGTGGCTAAATGTACTGGTTTCTCAGAACCAGTACACTTGGACGCACTTTCTCAGACGTTGATCACCCCACGCACAAGACGATAAATTCTTCGTTTCCTTTACAACTTTGCAAACACGATCCTCAGTAATAAAGTAATCAACCTCCCGCTCCCAACTTCTTATTTTTTAAACACTTATCGTGTATATACTGACTCTAACTCTGTCCCCGTTCACATATCAAATAACTCCAACATAGCAATCATATCTCTCCTATTTTTCCAATTCGTTGGTGACGTAATTCTTACGTAGAAGCATACACGAGCGTTCATGACACGTTTATCATAAATTAACTGTAGCACGTTCATCTGTCTTAATAATATAACATATGATGGGCAACCAGAAGAGTTAAGTCTTAAATGGAATTAACGAGTTCAGTTTATAAGCAAACTGGAGCCTTATGAAATACGAATGGAAACCGAAACTTTAACAACTGGTGATCCTTTGCCTAACGAGTTTCTTAATGATCTGTGGTTAACGAATAAAAATGGTGATAAATGAATATTATATTCCAATGTGAAAAGCCTAGTTATACAAATTTAAAAGAGCTCTCTAGAAGCATTGTTGCTAGCAATGCCTTTTTTCTCTCTATAATTGCCATTCGCATTTCTTCTTAAAAATGTCGCGTTTCAAGATTTTTGATTGCTTTGAAGTCCTGATTTGTGGCAGACGTTGACTTCATTTATGAAAGGCGTGTGCTGCTTTAGGAGAGAGATGGAAGTCCACAGATCCAGTTGGTTGATAGAGACGAAGAAAACGCTCTTCGGAGAAAAAGCGAAAGAGCGGAGGAAGTGAAAATGAGACCATGAGAGAAAGATTAGGAGTTAAAGCTTTAGAAGATGCTCTTGGAGAAAATGGACTTAAATGGTGAGGAGGGATGAAGGGGGAAAGTGGGTGGGGGGAGGAATAAACAGCCCGAGGAGAGTGGAAGAGGAAAATGTCGAGAGATAAAAGAGAATGAGAAGAGAGAGAAAGAACACTTAAATGAGAATGGAAAAGAAGAGCTTTCGAAAGGAAAAATATCAAATCTTGACTGAGAGAGAAGATGAGGTTTGGAGAGAAATGTTCCAAAGAGCTTTCAGTTTATTTTAGCATTGGATGCATCAGTTCTATTGGATCATTATCTGCCTCTCTCCATCTATATGCAGTTAACGACGATGGCGGGAGAACTTTTTAATAACTTCTGGCATTTTGGGTTTGCTCTTTAAAATTTTCTTTCGAACAAAGGACAAAAATAGGAGTTGTAACAAATAACGTAAAATGTATCCCTACATCTATTTGCAAATTCAATCATTAGAAAGTCTGGCATACATTCAGACTCTAAATAACACTAAAATAAAGATAAAACAATGCATTGGAAAACATCACTTTTTACCAACAAGGGACTAAAATTCCACATACTTTTAAAGTTAATATAAATAACCAACTTTTTTACTTGTATCCAATTCACGACTATTCCGAAATCTTTTCGCATGTTTCGTTGAGAATATATACAGGATAATTTGACTGACTTTCAAAAATGGCCAAGTCTAATATTAATGCTTCATATTTCAGCTTTTCACTATGTTCGAGAATTTAACTTTTATCAGGAAGGAATATTTTGCAAAATGCAACTCATGGGTGAGAAGACGAAAAGACATTTCGATTATTGTAAAAGCAGAACTTATAACCAGCAGATTCTTGATTATCCGTGTTAATGGGGATCGATGAATACATCATAACAGAAGAAATAATTTTTAAAAAATTTCCGTTATGTTGCTTTGACACCTTCTTCGGAGATTCTTATGTCAGAAATACGTGTCACTGAAAGCGATATTCAAATCAATTAATCGTCGGTGTAGTTTTTTGAAACAATAACTTTAAAGTAGGGTTGTTTTACCTCTGAGCGGCACTTTTTTGCACACCATGGGCTAAATGGCCAGGTCACAGGGACCCCGAAGGCTCAGAGAAGGTTGGGGGAGGGGACCCACTGGAACAGCTGTTGGGAGACATATAGTAGCCTCACGTCAAGGCCATCCAGCGTGTTCTTTAACGTGCACAGGGTATGGCTCTCCCGCACACGGGGCCACGGCTTAACGTCCCATCCGACGGATGGCGGCCTTTCCAAGCCCATCAGTGTCCCCTACTGACCGTGGGCAGGGCGGGGAATTTTGCGGAGATAAATCTCAACGCTGACCCAGCTGGGACTCGAACCTGGGAACTACAGATTACCAGCCTGGCGCGCTACCGACTGAGCCACCCCCGCCCCATATATAACTTTAAAGAGATTCATAACAGTTAATTACTGAATTCCTAAAATCTGCTTTATGCCGCTTTTGAAACAAAATTAAGTGCCGTGTTTTTTCCTATTCCATTACGAAATCTATTTGATGTCGCATTTCCTTTACTTTGTGAAACAAATTATTGGAAGCGTTTACAGTTCTAACCTACAGCCAATTTCTGGGGATGGATATACGATGAATTTTTATGTTGGTCAAACTTTATAACGCCTCGCTTGTATCAGATGGGTATGGACAGGGCCGTATCTAGGTGGGTGGGGCAAGGAGGGAGCTTTCCCCCTTTCAGAATGCGAGTATAAGTAAAATAGGCAAAACAATATTAAACTCATTTACATTTCATGCATTTTTCAATATTTTTTTTAAAAACCCCATAAAACCGAGGGGGAAATATACTGCATTTGAAATCAAATGTCTTGCCCCCTCCCCAACACTCCATTTTACATTTTTTCGACTCGATTGTGTTTCTTGCCCCTGGATTTCCTTCTAGATCCAGGCCTGGTTATGACTGGGATAATTTGCAATTTTCTGCTGTTGGTTTCCACATTATCCAGTCTTTCTATGCTGATAGATTTACTTTATAGCAAACACATGTGAGAATGTCGAATTTAATTTTTACTATCATCATATGATCATATGAGTTTAATAGCGCTGATTTAATATATATAGTTTTATACCTTGTCCTTATTAACTGATAAATATGATTACAATCGCATACCATTTTGCTTTAAGAATCTATCCACAGTCACCGTACTACCAAAAAGTTAAACATATTCACAAATCGAACAGAAATCCAACCCTTCGCCAAGTCGTTTGGGTTGGGTTGTTTTACCTCTGAGCGGCACTTTTTTGCACACCTTGGGCTAAATGGCCAGGTCACATGGACCCCGAAGGCTCAGAGAAGGTTGGGGGAGGGGACCCACTGGAACAAGCTATTCAGAGACAGATGGTAGCCTCCCGTCAAGGCCATCCAGCGTGTTCTTTAACTGCACAGGGTATGGCTCTCCCGCACACGGGGCCACGGCTTAACGTCCCATCCGACGGACGGCGGCCTTTCCAAGCCCATCGGTGTCCTCTACTGACCGTGGGCAGGGCGGGGAATTTTGCAGAGATAAATTTCAACGCTGACCCAGCCGGGACTCGAACCTGGGAACTACAGATGACGAACCTGGCGCGCTACCGACTGACCCCCCCCCCGCCCCCCAAGTAGTTTGGAATGGGAACGTTATGAAAGTTTATTTCAAGTCTCAAAATCATTCACAACAAATACATCGCATTGGATTATAGATCACTGATGCTGTTTTACAAAAAAAGTTTTAATCTTCGTAAGATTAGTAAAATATAAGTGAATTATGAGTTGAATGGGATACAAAAACAGTTAATCAATTATGTATGAGCGTTTTAAAATAATAAGAAGAAGCAGACTTAATTTATATTTTAAGTAACTCCCGTAATGGGTGAAATAAGACTCTACCAGAGTATAATTTTCTTCATATAGAATGGCGCTCAAAATTAAAAGACATGTTGTTCCTAAAGGCATACGTGAAATGACACGAAATGTTTTGTGCATGCAAATTTTGCAATTCCGGAGAAGAAAATAAATACATATTTAACAGACATGACCATTAGTATGCAAATTAGCATTGCTATAAAAGAGTGCATGGCTGCGGTCTTTACTTATTTCCGTTCCGGTCAGACTGGCATTAACTTGGATAAAAATTTGATTTCCCCATATCACAGCTGCGACATATGGATGGTTGTATATGGTGGTTAGCGATGGATGGAATGGTCACAGATTCCCAGGACCACTGTTCTCTGGGGCGGGGGTAGCTCAGTCGGTAGCGCGCCAGGCTCGTAATCTGTAGTTCCCAGGTTCGAGTCCCAGCTGGTCATCGTTGAGATCTCCGTAAAATTCCCCGCCTTGCCCACGGTCAGTAGGGGACACCGATGGGCTTGGAAAGGCCGCCGTCCTTCGAATGGGACGTTAAGCCGTGACTCCGTGTGCGAGAGAGCCATACCCTGTGCACGTTAAAGAACACGTTGGATGGCCTTGACGGGAGGCTACCATCTGTCTCCCAACAGCTGTTCCAGTGAGTCCCCTACCCCAACCTTCTCTGAGCCTTCGGGCTCTATGTGAGCTGGCCATTTAGCCCATGGTGTGCAAAAAAGTCCCGCTCAGAGGTAAAACAACCCAACCCACTGTTCTCTGGGGCGGGGGTAGCTCAGTCGGTAGCACGTCAGGCTTGTAATCTGTAGTTCCCAGGTTCGAGTCCCAGCTGGTCAGCGTTGATATTTATCTCCGCAAAATTCCCCGCCTTGCCCACGGTCAGTAGGGGACACCGGATTTTGTCTTCGTCACATTCTTCAACAGAATAGCTCGTTTAGAGTTATGCAGATAACATCACTTTTAGAGCTCAGGTTGGTGGACTAATCCGATTTTCACAGATTAGTCCCGATTAAATTTAAATATCTGCTCTTTCCAGATGAACAAGCACTGATTTTTCGATGTGTGTTCATCTGAAAAGAAAAAGGAACTCTACACAACACTGTAACATCAGAGAAAAGGAACATTTTGATGGCGGTAATGTGATGATCTGGTAGCAGAGAGCACATGATCATTACATCTAGGGCAATGAACTTTACATCTTACGGGAGTGTTACTCCGACTACTCATCGAGAGAGTGGATTCCTTAAATGTAACTGCAGTTATAAACAATTTCTTTGAAAGTTAAGATATTCATCAGATGGTGTGGCTAGCCAAGTCCCTAGATATGAATTCAATTTCGCATGTGTGGGAAGCCATGGTGAGGTGAACTTCAAAACACCTCGCTGCCTCCTAGAACTCCTACATGAGCTCAGATCTGTTCTTGTGAAAAAGTGTACTTTATTACCAAAAAACCTCATCAGCATCCTCGTCTACAATATGATGATGTTTTGTGTGAATTCTACGGCTGTTAGTGAGGGGGGGGGGTGTCATATGACTTATTAACATCCGTTGCTCCCTAATTTTAGCATCTCTATCATGGAAACTCATTCTCTTCTATGCAGCGCACATGCATGTTACTCAATTCCGTTACTCAGTCACGGGCCCGTATCTAGAAAAAATATGAAGGGGGAGAGGGGATTTTGTGGGGATTTTTGAAATATAAAGGGGGAGAGGGGATTTTGTGGGGATTTTTGAAATATAAAGGGGGAGGGAGGATTTGTGGGGATTTTTGAAATATAAAGGGGAGAGGGATTTTTTGAAATATAAAGGGGAGAGGGGATTTTTGAAATATAAAGGGGGAGAGGGGATTTTTGAAATATAAAGAGGGAGAGGGGATTTTGTGGGGATTTTTGTGGGGATTTTTGAAATATAAAGGGGGAGAGGGAATTTTGTGGTGATTTTTGAAATATAAAGGGGGAGAGGGGATTTTTGAAATATAAAGAGGGAGAGGGGATTTTGTGGGGATTTTTGTGGGGATTTTTGAAATATAAAGGGAGAGAGGGGATTTTGTGGTGATTTTTAAAATATAAAGGTGGAGAGGGGATTTTGTGGGGATTTTTGAAATATAAAGGGGAGAGGGGATTTTGTCGGGATTTTTGAAATATAAAAGGGGAGAGGGGATTTTGTCGGGATTTTTGAAATATAAAGAGGGAGAGGGGATTTTGTGGGGATTTTTGTGGGGATTTTTGAAATATAAAGGGGGAGAGGGAATTTTGTGGTGATTTTTGAAATATAAAGGGGGAGAGGGGATTTTTGAAATATAAAGAGGGAGAGGGGATTTTGTGGGGATTTTTGTGGGGATTTTTTGAAATATAAAGGGGGAGAGGGGATTTTGTGGTGATTTTTGAAATATAAAGATGGAGAGGGGATTTTGTGGGGATTTTTGAAATATAAAGGGGAGAGGGGATTTTGTCGGGATTTTTGAAATATAAAAAGGGAGAGGGGATTTTGTCGGGATTTTTGAAATATAAAGGGGGAGAGGGAATTTTGTCGGGATTTTGAAATATAAAGGGGGAGAGGGGCCATTGAAGTGTAGCATTTTCACCTTAGTTGGCCAGGCCGTCTCACTCCTCTTCAGAATGCTAGTAAGGTTAATAGAACCTAAAATTATTAAACTTATTTATACTTCACCATTTTTGAAGAAATTTCTTTAAAACCTCTAAAACGGAGGAGAAATGTTACTATACTGAATTGGCAATCCGGTCTCTGGGTCTGCTTACTAGCATTCTCAATTCTCAATCCTAGATCCGGTTCTGCTTTGTCATGGCACAATTTTTTTTCATACGATTTTAAAAATCCATTTTGAGGAGTACACTTTTGTAAAAAAAACAGTGTATTTTAGGTTTCCTTTAATTTTCTCCCATTGTTTTCGGATTATGGGGATTCCACTTAAAACAAATTAACCATGACAATACCTAATGACTGTAGGGCCAGAGTTAGATGATTATCGCATTAGAGTTTGGTTACAGTATAGGCTTCCTTCAGCTTCTAACTGGTGGCAAATCAGTCATGATTTGGAGCACCTTTTATTGAGGGTGAACAGGGTAAGATCAAGGAGGGGGGGAGACAAGGAGGCATGCCCCCTAGCCCCTCCCTCTCCTAGATCAGGCTCTTTTCATAACAAAATTATGTTAAGACAGATGGAAACTTCCCGTCAAGTCCATCCAGCATGTCTTTTAAAGTGCACAGGCTATGACTCTCCTACACACGGCGACACGGCTTAACGTCTCATCTGATTAACGGCCGCAATTTCAAGATCATCGGCGTTCTTTTTATTACTGAGGTCAGGGCGAGGATTTGCGGAGATAAATCCCAACACTGACATAGTTGGGCGCGAACCTGGGATGTGTAGATTACGGACCTTGCAGCCAACGGAGGAACCACATCCGGCTCCATCATATCAGGAGGTCGTGAGATCGCATCCCATCTAGCTCGAGAGAATTTTTTCTCTACATTTCAAAATTTTTTTTAAATTGTAAGCGCTTTGTTTAGATTACCAATTTCCTGAATGATCAGAAGATTTAAAAAAGGAACACTTTGCAGAAAAATATCACAATAAAACTTCTTTCATAAATGAAGAAATTAACTACGTTTTAAAAATCGATGTTAATACATCCATCAAATTTACCGCAGATTAAAAAGTCAACTTTAATGCTATTTTGGTACAATATTCTAATATATTTTCAACTCTACTAATTCACCCCAAAATGACAGATATCATTAAATGTGACTTTATTGTTTCGCTCCGTTACCTCCAAGTTTCAAGATTTCCCATGAAAATATCCTTTGGCTATTCAACTAATGGGATGCTTTTCCTTCCGTGCTTTTCGTTACTCCCTCCGTATCAGTTCTCCTCGGAGGCTGCAAGGTCATATGTGTCTGCAGCAGATTCCTGGTGACCATTAGCAAAGGAGATGCTCGGATTGCGAGAGTTTTCCGTCTATGGCCTCCAAGTAATTAATGAACTGCTGAAGGGAATGATCTTCTTGATAGCGATAAACAAGCTGCTCGTGCGCACGCAGCCTCCACTCATTAATATTCTGTTTGTATCTTTTCTCCATTAGGCAGCGAATGATCCCTATCACGTGACACTGCGCAGTCATCGTCTATCGCACAAAACTTCACTGCAAATAATCGATAGTTGCATCTTGCCACTGCTGCGTTCAGTTTTTAGAGGCCTAATGACATTTAGAGAAATAATTTTTGAAGATTGGCAAAATAATTTGTTTCTCTTTCTTTGTCACTGAGGTTGGGTTTTCCAAAATAAAGCAATTAAGGACCATCGAATTGCGCAAGTGTTAAAGTTGAATTATTTAACAAAAATTTTCCTAATCTGTGGAACTGAAATTTTGTTATAAATTTCTGGAACTTGCAATTGCTAATTATTTTTTTGTCAAAATTTATCAAAAGCGTTATCAGCGCATTGTATTTTTCCTTATTTGTTCTCGCTGCATTGAAGTTTTAAGAAAATATCGATGGAAGAGAAAATATAGGAGTCGTATGAAAACGACGAAATTAAGAGAGTCACCTGACATTTTGGAAATTTAAGTTCAACTTGAACAAAGTAAATTGACTTATCATTTGATTTCGGATCGTACTTTGTTCGCATCTTCTTAATAGATTTCTTTTCATCAGGAAGTCATGAAAAATATCTTGCCTTTCTTTCTCAAAGGTATTCGTGAAACTTTAACATGGTTTATGTAAAGATGGGATTTTCTAGATTATGGCATGCCACTCGTCAATAATAAATTCTGAACGTATATGTATCATATATGCGAAGTCAAATATAAAGATTTAAACTACATATGGATTCATCTGAAGCTTAACAATTAATTCAACAAATCATTTATTTAAGAAATATATCTCTGTAAGCAATTTTTGATCAAATTTTCTATTGAAGACATCTCTAATAATTGGACTATACTCTGTTCCAGGTAAATAATGGAGCAGTAGACAGGATTTGATCCCCTGTAATTCCCGAGATACATGATCGAATGGTCCCAAATTTCATCTGTGGATTCCCCCTCTGCGACTCCACGTTGGATGCACTACCTGCAATGGGATGCTTTGACATAATAATATATTTGGGAATGTGATGGATCTGGCAACTGTTGGCTTTTTCGATTAGAATTTGAGAATGAACAGAGGCTAAGAATGGAGAACTGAGTAGAAAGATGCTTTATCCAAAATTGCGATTACTAACCACCTATTCAACCTACCGAGATTATATTTTGCACTGTACAGTGGCTCAAAAAAGTATCCGAACATTACGGTTGATTACAGAATTCAGGAAAAATATCTGGCAACGATTTTTTTAGAAATTAGTGATTTGGCAACCTTCGTGTCACGTGATTACAGAATTCAGGAAAAATATCTGGAGCGTGTACAGCAACTGTACACGCTCCAGTTACCGTTCACAGCAAACTGGAGCGTGTGCAGTAACTGCACACTCTCCAGTTTGCTGTGAACGGTAACTGCACACGCTCAATATTTCCGTGAGTGAGCCCACACTATCTAGTATCAAAATAATATGACCACCTACAGTCGCTCAAAAAAGTATCCGAACACTACGGTTGATTACATAATTCAGGAAAAATATCTGGCAACGATTTTTTTAGAAATTAGTGATCTGGCAACCTTCGTGTCACGTTAAAATGAAATTTTTAAACATTTAATTTCGCTATGAATACTTAATTTGTAATTGATATGCAGAAAAAATGATTAGACAGTACGGAAACATACTTGAGAGCCAAAATATATTTTTGCTTAAAGAGGTCCCTCAATTGGAAATTCAGGAACTTAATTTTCTCGTGATTTGCAAAAGATGTAATTTTATTCCTTTTTTTATATATTTACATATTTTTATTCCATTTAAATATTTACAAATGCCTAATAAATATATGAGTCATGCTTAAAAATGTGCAATATTCTGAAATAAAACTATTAAATGAAGTCATTCAGAAAACTAGTAAAGATATATTAGAGAAAACGAAAAGAAGGTATATAAAATTATACCTGTACTTAGATAAATTAGAATTAATATTAAATTAGATCAATTAATGGAAAACTTAAATAATTCTATAGAATAAAAAATTTATAAAGATTAAATGAATGTATAAACGAAAAACAGAATTACTTAAAAAAAAAGAACTTATTTAGATTTCAAAAATAACGCAAAAAATGTAAATTAAAGAGGTAGAAATGCAATACATAAAAGCAATAAATTAATATAAAGTAAAAAATGAAGATAATTTTAAAGCATTACTAATTAATGTTGATGTAGTGCAGGCTGATATACAGGAAAATTCAAATGCAATGCAAGGTCATTGAAATGTAACACAAAGCAATTTAAACAAAAGAGAAAGTAATTTAAATGTAACACAACGTAATTTAAACATAGCACAAGATGACTTAAACGTAACACGAGACAGCTTAAAAGAACACAAGATAACTTGAATTTAATGCAAAGTAACTGAAATGCAACAGAAGGCAATTTAAGAGTAATGCAAGAAAATTTAAAACTAAATATATCCCAGTGGTGGCTCATCATTAGGGGCCAGAGGCTCCTCCAGCATTTCTGTAATATATAAAATAATAAATAAATACCCCCTCAAGCAGCTGCTTGCCACAGAGGTCTTGCAGGAGCCTGCCAGTTTATATGCCATAGTAGAAGGTATGAGAGGATGGCAGGACCTCAGCAGAAAAACGACACATACATCCATGCCTTAATCAGGGGCTCGAACCCAGGTCCCGTAGAACAGTAGCCAAGCGTGCTAACCACTCGGTCACGGGACGGCTGTAATATATAGTATAACATTAAACTTCGAATTCGAATAAATAATAAAAATAAAATTTTACATGAACATTCCTAAAATATATCGGCCGTTTTATTTCATTTCAATAAATATTTAGTGAAATAATATACTCGAAACTGTCTTGCGAGCCTTAATTATCAGCGTGAAATATTACGAGAAAGCTTTAAATACCAGCCCCACTCCAGAGGCTAAATTCTTGAACCCTCCCCTGAACTAAATTCGCGATCTTCCCTCCTCCCCACCCATCCTGAAACTAAATCCTGGAGTACGTATCTGACATAAGCCACAACATATATTGAGAGAGATATTATTACGCTTACACGCATACGTTCTTTTTCAATCCAATCGATGTTCCTTTTTTTACCGAGGACAGAATTGGGGTTAGCGGAACAAATCGCCGAATTTGCGCATTAGCATCTGAGCCATCACCGCCTTTGCCTAGTTGGTTTTTCTCTCTATAATATTTTGCTTGCACTACTTATTCAGAAACTCATAGGTCGCCACTAATATATATACATAGTGTCCGGAAAGTTTCCGAGACTGAATTTACTGCAGACAAACCAGGAATAACCGTCCAGTTCTGTTTCTGCGGCAGTTTAGTAGGATTACCCATGGCCGAGTGGTTAGCGCGCTTGGCTACTGATCTAAGGGACCTGGGTTCGGAGCCCCGGGTTAAGGCATGGCTGTTTGTGTCGTTTTTCTGCTGAGGTCCTGCCATCCTCTCAGACCTTCTACTATGGCATATAAACTGACAGGCTCCTGTCAGACCTCTGTGGCAAGCAGCTGCTTGAGGGGGTATTTTTTTCCCTTACTGCTGTGTAAGTTTTGAAATGTTTAGACCTGCACCGTTACTCTCTACAACGGCTCTCGATTATGTTACATGAGACGTTTCCACTGAGAGTTTAGACGCACCAATGGTCGAGTAAAGAGTGAACATTAAGTTTTGTGGAAACCTTTTGAAAACTGCAATCGAGGACGACACGTTCTGCTCTTTAATCATCGCTGGAGATGAAACATGGTGCCTAAAATACGACTCGCAAACAATTCGCGCCATTCAGACAGCCGTGACAGAACAGTTCTGCAGCATTCCACAAAGTGCTTTCCAAGACTGCTTCAAAGACTTTCAGGAACGCTGGAATCGGTGTATTGATGCAAACGGAAACTATTTCGAAGGAGATCCTTAGCAGCAGAGTGTAAGTACACCATATTCATGTTTGTAATACCATCAGTCTCGAAACTTTCCAGACATAGGTTGTACAGTCGCTCAAAAAAGTATCCGAACACTATGGTTGATCACAGAATTCAGGAAAAAATATCTGGCAACAATTTTTTTAGAAATTAGTGATCTGGCAACTTCGTGTCACGTGACACGAAGTTGCCAGATCACTAATTTCTAAAAAAATTATTGCCAGATATTTTTTCTGAATTCTGTGATCAACCATAGTGTTCGGATACTTTTTTGAGCGACTGTATACTCATAAATGCTAAACACATTAACTTACCAAATATAGATTTAACACTAACTTATATTAAAGTTTTGGAAAGAGGAATAAAATTTGCTTATTCTAAAGAAGATTCCATCTTTATATAAAGACTGATTCAGATTGTATCATTCTCTTAAATAAAAAAATAGAACCCATAACATACAGTATGAAGAAAAATATAGAGATTTATAAGACTTTAAAGAAAAATCCTAATATTAAAATCCTATTAGCTGATAAGCAGTAATAATAACTAAAGCGGATTATAATGAAAAAAATTAAAACTACTTTAGAAGATCTTAAATGTACTTTATTAACCTGAACCTGAAACAGTAAGCAAGTTGGGAAAAGTCTGAAGAATGACTTCTTTTAGTGAATACTTTGGCAAAAACCAAAAACTTCCCGTTTTCCCTATAATACCCAAAATGTTCGTAAAAATTAAAATGCGTAAATATGGTTACACTTTAAAACTTTGATCACAAAAAGAAAATCCCATACTTATCTTTTTGAAAAAGCTCGTACTCTCTCCCCGCCACTCCACTAATTACATTGCCACAGAATACGTCAGTAGCATGGGACTTGACACTCCTCCGTCGTTGTATGGGGCGGGGGTGGCTCAGTCGGTAGCGTGCCAGGCTCATAATCTGTAGTTCCCAGGTTCGAGTCCCAGCTGGGTCAGCGTTGAGATTTATCTCCGCAAAATTCCCCGCCCTGCCCACGGTCAGTAGGGGACACCGCTGGGCTTGGAAAGGCCGCCGTCCGTCGGATGGGACGTTAAGCCGTGGCCCCGTGTGCGGGAGAGCCATACCCTGTGCACGTTAAAGAACACGCTGGATGGCCTTGACGGGAGGCTACCATCTGTCTCCCAACAGCTGTTCCAGTGGGTCCCCTCCCCCAACCTTCTCTGAGCCTTCGGGGTCCATGTGACCTGGCCATTTAGCCCATGGAGCAAAAAAGTGCCGTTCAGAGGTAAAACAACCCAACCCGTCGTTGTATCACGTATCCTAAAACCCTGGTGTTAGAGGCAACGATGTGACTGAAGGCTAAATGGATAAAACACGATTTTTAATCGTCTGAAAAATTTATTCTAGAAAAGTCACATCTCGTTGCCGATTCAAAACACACTTCATTTCATTAAGATGTCACGAGACAGATGGCATTGAAATGGCAAGAATATCTTTTTCTTGCGAAAGAATATAAATGTAACTTGTTGTAGTTGATGATTTGATTAATATTATAATTTACTATTTTCTACTTATTCTTGAAAATAAATGATATCAATTGAAATCATCATGTTGATCTTTATTTTGGGATGATAGTTTGATAATCTCTTTTGATGCTCTACCACTGTTACTTCATAATAGGTATTATATCTACATAAGTAAATAAAAAAAAATATCAATCCGTAACCTGTAAAACCGATAATTGTGTACATCGACACTGGTTGCTATTTTGGACCGTGTAAAACCGAATCCGTGTAAATTTAGTACCGTGTGAATCGAGTGAAAGGTACATTTTAATCGACTCTAGTTGTATACCCTAATTGTTTGTTCTATATATTTAGCACGTGTTTTTTATTCATGGGTTGATTTTATTTTACATTTCTATTTCTGTCATTGTTATTCATATTTTTTTCTACACTCTTTCTTTGCTTTCGTACTTTTTTACCATATTTGTATTTCAGTCTTTTGCGTTGCTATTTTAAATTTTGGCTGAGAATTTTCGTGTCTTTTATCGTTTATATTTAGTTTGGTGAATTATGGCCTATGTTGCCAATACGCCATAAAACCCCAACCAACCAACCAGCCAACAGCACCCTGAAGATATTGCTCTAGAATATTTTCTATCTCGCACTCGGATAGAAATTCCATTCAAGGATTTCATTAGTCTAAAGGAAACATCAGAGAAGCGATTATGTCTAAAACGAAATAAAGACAGTTAGTCGCGAGGTTGGGTGGCAACTTTGTTAAGGTAGTAGGTCGCCCGAACATTCTTTTTGATCCAAAGAGGAATCTGGCGAAGTGTGTCTCTCTGAGCAGAAATTTTTATCCCTACTTCTAAAAATACAAAGTTTATTTCTTTATTACTCAGATATGTTTTCCCTCCTTTGCCTCCAGAGCAGTTTAGTTCATTTGAACTACAGGATATTTTTAGTAGGACAAGAAACTTATCACAAAGCGCTTTGCTCTTGCTGGATCTCTGAAAGTAGCATCTCATCAAATGAATTATTTTACGGAGGACGCTCAAAAAGTTCTTCACACGTGTCTGCAGATTTGCATTCGTTTCTCCGAAGTTAGCGACCTACGACTTGTTTGAAAGATTGCCTAAATTGTCATTATATGTTGAAAACGAAGGCCGTATCATAATTTCTCCCTTCGCTCGCGGCGCGTAATGTTCGGATTGAGAAATCCGTGTGTTGCTGCTGTGGAAAAGCTGAAGTAAAGAGGGGAAAAAGTTTACATTTTCACAAGGATGAAGCTTGAGGACGATAAGAAAAAAATTCATGCCGATTAATAACAAGTATATGGGGACCATACCTGTTCATATGGGATTCTTACGAGATGCGTATGCAAATTCAAAGAAGGACGTCAGAGCTTGGAAGACCCCCCTCGTGCAGAATTACCGAAGGAGGCGGGGCGGGGGTGGCTCTGTCGGTAGCGCGCCAGGCTCGTAATCTGTAGTTTCCAGGTTTTCAGTACGCCAGACTATCTGGCAACCCTCTCCTTCCGTTCCCTTCCAAAAGAGAATAACTCCTTTGAAAAGTACTAACCGCCTGCATCACGTGAAGGCAGGGTAGAACATTAGGTGCTAGGCCTCGCCGGTTCTATGCATCATCACAGAGGCTGGGTGTATAGCTCTGCATCCAGTGACTAGCTAGCTACTTTTACAGACAATTTTTCCTTAATATATGATGTTCGATATTAGAGGTATTAAAGTTCTTGGAGCACTCTGAATGCCCATCCCACATGCAGTACGTCTAGAAAGTTGATCCAGAACAAATATTAATTTTCCATCAAATTTTGTTCCAGAGGGCAACTTCCTCTTACTCCTCCCCCCAGCCCCTACCAGTTCCCATGATCCTGAACATGTTTGCAATGAAATTATCCGTCTGACCTTCTATTCCCAATGATGCGACTCCTTCCATCTTGCCTCTGTTTCCAGAGATGCGACTCCTCCATCTTGCCTCCATTTGCAATGATGTGACTCCTTTATCTTTCCCCCATTTTAAATGATGCATCTCCTTTCATCTTGCCTCCGTTTCCCATGATGCGACTCCTTGGTCTTGCCTCCATTTCCAATGATACGACTCCTTCTGTCTTGCCTCCATTTTCAATGATGCGACTTCTTGGTCTTGCCTCCATTTCCAATGATGCGACTCCTTCCGTCTTGCCTCCGTTTCTGTGGCGGGGGTGGCTCAGTCGGTAGCGCGCCAGGCTCGTAATCTGTAGTTCCCAGGTTCGAGTCCCAGCTGGGTCAGTGTTGAGATTTATCTCCGCAAAATTCCCCGCCCTGCCCACGGTCAGTAGGGGACACCGATGGGCTTGGAAAGGCCGCCGTCCGTCGGATGGGACGTTAAGCCGTGGCCCCGTGTGCGGGAGAGCCATACCCTGTGCACGTTAAAGAACACGCTGGATAGTCTTGACGAGAGGCTACCATCTGTCTCCCAACAGCTGTTCCAGTGGGTCCCCCCCAAGGGGTCCATGTGACCTGGCCATTTAGCCCATGGTGTGCAAAAAAGTGCCGCTCAGAAGTAAAACAACCCAACCCAACCCAACCAAAGGAGGCCGTGAACGAGAAAATCATCATGTTCTCTCGTTCACGGAACTTGATATTCGTGAACTTATTCAGGAACATAATTCGTGAACTGATTAAGAAAAACTCACACATTATCATTCAGGTAATAAGTTTAGATGTCAGTGTATCGATTGACATTGTGGAAACAATTTTTCATCAACATTTAAAGTTCCGAAAGATCTGTGCCAAATGGGTACCTCACAAACTGACAGAACAGCAAAAAGGGCTGGAGTCGAATCGTGCAAGGAGATGCTGTCAATGTTTGACCCTAGTGGCCCCAAATGGTTAACAGACATTGTCACAGGTGATGGATGAGACGTGCTTTTATTACTCTACAACTCCCAGAAAGATCGACAACTACGTTTCGGTTGCGGAAGATGAACCATGTCCCCAAATCCTCCGACAAGACTGTCGCTCAAGGAAGAGATTTTTTACAATTTTTTTCAATTCCCAAGAAGTGGACACGTAATCCGAAAAAAATGACCGTAAATGGCCAATATTGGAGTGTCAAGGATTTTCCTTCTTCATGACATGTGTTAGTTAAACTAAATGACTGCTCCAGATGCTGGAGCAATCATCCTGCATATTCACCTGAACTTACGCCATGCGAGTTTTTATTGTTTCCAAAAATTAAAAAGGAACTTTCTAAGAAGCCTTTTTCAAAGGTGCAAGATCATGCAAAATGTGTTCATTCAGAGTTGCCGAGTATTCCCCAACAGGAGATTTTTAGAAATTAGTGATCTGGCAACCTTTGTGCCACGTGACACGAAGGTTGCCAGATCACTAATTTCTAAAAAATCGTTGCCAGATATTTTTCTGAATTCTGTAACCAACCGTAGTGTTCGGATACTTTTTTGAGCGACTGTAGGCGTCATATTATTTGATACTAGATCGTGTGGGCTCACTCACGGAAATATTGAGCGTGTGCAGTTACCGTTCACAGCAAACTGGAGCGTGTGCAGTAACTGCACACGCTCCAGTTTGCTGTCAACGGTAACTGGAGCGTGTACAGTTGCTGTACACGCTCCAGATATTTTTCCTGAATTCTGTAATCACGTGACACGAAGGTTGCCAGATCACTAATTTCTAAAAAAAAATCGTTGCCAGATATTTTTTCTGAATTTTGTAATCAACCGTAGTGTTCGGATACTTTTTTGAGCGACTGTACCACCAATCGATCCAGAATTGGCGTAGATGCGTAGATGTCTTGCGTAGATGATTGCGTCTGCAACTTTGCATAGATTCTGGAGGGAGTACTTTGAAGGACGGTAAAAGTCTTGTTGAGGAAAGCACAATTGTTTTTTGTTCTACAGATGTATATCAAGAATTTTTTGAATGATCTCGTACTTGTAGAGGAGGAATTTTTAAACTTCAATTGAAAAACTGCAATAAAAATTCGAAGTGAAAAATAACTAACATAAATTCTAAGCGAAATAGAACTTCGAAAAATATTTCAAAAAGAAACAAGAAAAATATTAGGATAGTAAAAATAAATTTATTTTAGATTTTTTTCGTTTTCTCTTTTTACTAATAAACTGATGACCCACTGTTTAATAATACTACTCAATTGTTACTACTCAATTATTTAATAATACCTCCAGTCAAGGCCATCCAGCGTGTTCTTTAACGTGCACAGGGTATGGCTCTCCCACACACGGGCCACGGCTTAACGTCCCATCCGACGGACGGCGGCCTTTCCAAGCCCATCGGTGTCCCCTATTGACCGTAGGCAGGGCGGGGAATTTTGGGGAGATAAATCTCAACGCTGACCCAGCTGGGACTCGAACCTCGGAACTACAGATTACGAGCCTGGCGCGCTACCGACTGACCCACCCCACTACCAGGAGGTAGTAGAAATAGATCCAAGTTCTTCACAAAGAGAATTTTCCGCTAACTCTACTTTGGGAATTTATTTGCACTGTTATTGATAGATGATAAACTATTTGCTTGTAATTTACTGTTGCTGAATTTTTTAAAATTAAATTCGCTTAATTCAATTTATATTTTTCGTTTTCAGTCAAATCTCAGCATTTAAGAAAGACAACGTTAGTTCCTCTCAATTTATCTAATTTTAAAATGTAAAAAAATATATTATTTCTGAATTTTGATTTGAATTACATAAATTTTATATATTAAAAAAGAAACAACTCTTTTAGTAAAGCAGTTACTTCGGCCATTGCCTTATTAAATTGAAGTAGTTAAGCACCAATCTTACTCGAACTCTGATGCAGTAATATTATTGCTAAGTCTCGTAATGCCTTTGGTTACAGATTGTAGCACTTATCGTCCACATTGATTGAGCACTGAGATGATTGTCATTCTCGAAATGTACCCAAGACAGGCCTTAATATGTATGGTATGCAAATTTAAATAACAGACCTTCGTAGGAACCTATGCATAATATAGAGAGAGATCTGTGCAGCACTGAGCCATAATTATTGTGTTGCAGAGTTCCCATTTCGCGATGGTTACAACTGACGAGGTTAACGAGATTCTCGTGCCCCGGGCAAAGGCTGCCATTGGGCAGCTCGCCCGCTCCGCACCGAGACTCTTTGAACTGATCCCGAGGTAAATGCTTCGGGAATAGAGAGGGAGATGCAAGTTGATGGAGTTGGAACCTGACCAACAAAGGGGCTGATGATGGTGTTGGAGAAAAGATGAATGATATGGAGTTTTGAACATCAGATCGAAATATTTTAAAGAATAGGAGAACAGAAGCACAGAGGAAAAAAAATTTTTTCAGTTTTTACATTTTCTTACTATACTATGCGCATAAATATGAAAAGAGCTTTGTAACTTTAATAATAGACCAGATGCTGACTTTTCCGTTTGTTGCATTCAGGAAGTGGAACTGGAAACTGTCTCGGATATTTAAACTGACTAAGATATTGACTTGAGAGGAAATTTATTTTCCAGTTCATGAGAAGTTGAAAGACTTTCGAGAGTATCCTCCATCTGTAAAAAAAAAATTCTTTGTTTTTCTAAAAGTTGTATTGGTTTGGAAAAGAAAAATGTTAAAAGGAAACCTCAACAAATATAGTTATTCTAACTAGAATTGTACACCCTCTCCCCTTCTAAGACTGGTACAGAGAATCTGAATTCAGTTTCAGTTGATATATTCCCGGAAGTTGTTTGTTAATTTTTAACGGGCACGATGGTCAGAGGAAGTTCACTCTTTTTTTGAAGTGGCATATGAAGTTACGTCTAAAGCTGTATTCGTTCAATGTCTAATTACTAAATAAAATATTTATCCTACAAAAATATTTATCCTACAAAGTTTCCTGTGTATATTAGGCAATTAAAGATAATCTTTTCGGATTATTTTCTCTTGCATATTTCGGCAAACTTTGTATTCATTCCAGAGAGCAAAGGTGCAAGGGAAATTAATTACCCATCTCCTACTAATACCCAATAAACAATAAAAAAATAAAAATAAATACCCCCTCAAGCAGCTGCTTGCCACAGAGGTCTGACAGGAGTCTGTCAGTTTATATGCCATAGTAGAAGGTCTGAGAGGATGGCAGGATCTGAGAGGATGGCAGCAGAAAAACGACACACATTCATGCCTTACCCGGGGCTCGAACCCAGGTCCCGTAGATCAGTAGCCAAGAGCGCTAACCACTCGGCCACTACACAAAACTGTATTGAGATTAATAGTGTTATATTTTGGTGAAAACATGAGCACCGCAGCTTCAGTTTGGGGAAAATATGCACAAATTTCAATCTCTGTGTACAAATATATTTTTATGCTTCTAATGAAATATCCTCCCTTGATTAAACTTTAACGAGATGACATGAAAAGGGAAACCTAAAACTGTCGGAAGTCAATGCCAAGAATGATTCTAGAAATGAATAAATGGGGAAAAAACTGTTAGGTCGTTAATAAACTTTTCTTGTTACATCAGTCGAAATCTAAATTAGGATTATAGATTGATGTTGGCTTAAAAATGGAGAAAAGGAAATTAAAATTATCTTTAAGATAAAAGTGGACAGAAGCAATATTGATTTTATCTCTCTTTTGTTGCTATCATTATGAGGTAGATTGCAGAAGAGGATCATTTAAAGTAGGGGGTCTCAACGTGGGGTACAGTCGCTCAAAAAAGTATCCGAACACTATGGTTGATTACAGAATCCAGAAAAAATATCTGGCAGCTATTTTTTTAGAAATTAGTGATCTGGCAACCTTCGTGTCATGTGACACGAAGGTTGCCAGATCACTAATTTCTAAAAAAATCGTTGCCAGATATTTTTTCTGGATTCTGTAATCAACCATAGTGTTCGAATATTTATTTGAGCGACTGTACGCGGTAAAATTTCTGGGTACACCGTGAGAGCTCAAAAGTCGCTAGATCTAGTAACAAAGTAAAAATAACCATTGTTTTACTATAACTATAGTTTTATCCATCTCTACAAGGGGTACGCCAGTTACATACACATTGCCAGCGGAAGCGTGAAACATAAAAGGTTGAGAACCACTGATTTAAAGAATGCGAAACGAAATAGGCAGAGGAATTGATCCGATAAAAGGGAACAGTTCTATGACAAGTACATTTAGGATATGTCGCGGCATAAACCTTTTTGCTGACATCGTCAGTAACCGTTTTCACTGAGGCTGGGTTTTCTCTTTTGCTCAGTTGTCTCTCGCTATGCTCTGTGCAAAAGAGGAAGCCCGAGTTTCATCTGAGGTGACTCCATCTCTTGATTGAACAAAAGCTAGAGCGTCTCTGATTCAATCAACAGAGGCGCCACCCTACGTGGAAACTCATTCAAAACTTCAAACCGAACCTTAGCTTGCAGAACGAAAGCACTGCCTCCGGGTGCTGCGTCCTGCCCTCCTGAGAGTGGTGCTGCGCGAAACGTGCGTGAGATTTGCGTCGCGTCCTGTGTCAGTTATTTGTACGACAAAATGGAACGCGGACCAAAAGACGCAATGCACACATCTAGTCCATTGAATGTTTTGCATATTTTCTTTATGAAATCATTTTTTTTGTGCAAGTAAAAATAAAAGAGCATGAGACAATTGATTAATCAACCATAAGAAAAGAAATTGATGTCATTAAATATGTTCACTTCTTACCAATATAGTAATACTTGGGGGGTGGGTTATACCATTCTAGGACTTTTTGTATGGGAATCAGATTTATGCGAATATTTTTATCAACAAGATCTGGAATTAAATTTGACTTTCAGATGAGACCCCTCGTATTTATTCTTGTTGTTTGGCGAATCCAATCGTGAAAAATCTTTTTCCGCCCATATTTTTATCTTATCCGCTAGGACGCGCTGACAATCGGCGGTAAATTCGAAACGTGAGCTACACTTTTCCTGTATGTAGGATCCATTTCCTTAGTACTAAATTTAAAAATACTAAACATTAATTACGTTTCTGTATGCTCAGTAGCTTTGCGATATTTCAGCTTTTTTTTTAATTACTAAATTATTCTCGTTGTCTGAAAACGTTCTGTTCGTAGAGGATAAACATTGATCTATCAACGTTAGAAACGTAAAAATTGGTGTCTGGTGGTTTAATCTTAGAAATGTTCGAAATTTCGGATGCGAATGGTCCTTTGAGGTCAAAGATCAAATTTAAATCTACCAGTTCTAGAAAACTAAAAATTGGTTTCTTCAAGTATTTTGAGTTGTACATCTAAAAACGTTTGTGAAATTTCGGATGCGCTGTGTCCTTCGAGTCAAACATAATCTGCAAGTGTTAGAGGGCTAAATATTCGTGCGTGGAGGCATTTTTGAGTCATAGAGCTCGGAAATTATTCCAAATTTTAAATGCGATGAATGACCTTGGAGGTGAAAGGTCAAATTTTGATATACCAGTGCTGGAGATTTAAAAATTGTTGAATACGGCTATTCCAGGCAGTAGAACTCAGAAATAAGAAGAATTTTGAGATTTGGGGTTGTGTTCAAGGTCAAATAAGGGTCGGAATGACAAGTTAGAAATCAAGAGGAGCCGAAGCCAGCGATTGATATTTGGTATATTTGATTTGCATAATTTATGAAAATTGCAAAAATCCGTGCAAATTCGATGAAATATAATTTAGCTTGAAGACCATTTTCTTTTAAATTTTGCATAATTAATATAAAGCGTTGACTATTATAATTAAGGAAGATCTCGCGCTTCTCTAATCTCAATGCTTTGTATATTTTAAAAGGTTTGTACAATATAATTTCCTTCAGAATTAAATCTATGCGTTAAGCGATCCATTGCTGTATATATTTTCCTGTTTGATGTTACAAAAGATGTTTATTATTTTTCATCTTAGGCAGACAAGTGAAGTGTATTTAAAATAATATTATATTTACATAAAGAATTGCTCTTTTTATATGTGTGTTTTATATGTGACCTGCTTTATTTATAGCATTGCCAGTTTCAGCATCCCACATGACTTCCCACGGGTCTTTTGTGTAGATGAGAAATGAATTTTTCGTTAAAGGATTATCGGATATTATTGTTAGTTCTAATAAACCATTGACGCACAGAAACAAAATTTGAATAAAATATCAGAAAGGCTGCTTTCAAGGAAATTACTAAAGCTACAATGCGTTAGGTAAGTTTATTTTGTGCAAAAACGATGAACTGAGCAAATCTATTAAACATTTTTCCCTATTCATATAGTGCTTTCATTTCTCGTCGTACTCACTAAGAAGAACGTTTAATCAATTTAATTTAAACTCTATAAAAATCTATGCTAATACATAATATCTATAAAATTCTGATAAAATAATAATATAGTATCTATAAAAATCTGTGTTTAAATTGCGTGCAATCTCTATCTAGAAATATTTAAAAGTTAAGCTAAGTCCGGCGAATAATATTTATCCAAAATTATTCCTTTCCCCTTAATCTTTATGTTTGATCGGTTATCTAAAAATAGCATAATTTTGGTACGATGGAGTCCATTGCATTCCAATATTAAAAATATTGAAATCACAGAACTGCATTCATGAACGGCCCTAAAGTGACCCTTCGTGAATGCAATATTTACACTTTATCTATAGTTTCACAAAACAAAATTGAAATAAACTGAATGGGCAAATTATTATATACACTCCAATAACAATATGCAAAGCAGAAGTATCGCGTCCAGTCACGTGGGATGCTGAAACTGGCAATGCTTATAAATAGAGCAGGTCTGCACGCATTGTAAATCAGTCACGGAAAAGTAATCATGGATAAAGGCAGCGAGAAAAGTGAGTGTGACTGTGGCCAATTAGTAGGTGCGAGGAAGAACGGTTGTTCAGTCAACAGCAACTGCTAAACTGTTGGGATTTCCACATCAGACCGTCGCACATGTATACCAAGATTATCTGAAATACGGCAAAACTTCCAACCAAAAGGGTGAAATATGGACGTACACGTGCAGTTGACTCTCGAGGTAAGCCTAGACTGTCCCACATCATTACAAGGAATCGCACAGCTACCGTAGAGCAGATAACGTCGGAATTCAATGAGGGCGTGCCCACAAGCTTATGCACAAAGATTATCCGTTGTACCGTGGAAAAAATAGGCTAGGTAAAAATAGGTAGCTGTCAACGTCCACATCGTGTCCCCTTGTTGACTGCAAGGCACCGAAAGATTAGGCTGCAGTTGGAAACATGTCATCTGGTCTTACGAATCACGTTTTCAACTCTATCACACGATGGGAGGGAGCGTGAGTGGCGTAAACCACACGAAGCATAGCACCCAGTTTTCCAAGTTGGAATCATACAGGCAGATGGGGGCGGTGTAACAGTTTGGGGTTCATTTGCATGGCCTTCCTTGGAGCCCCTCCTACCTGTAAGACATCTGTCACTGGCACAAGATATGTGAACATCTTCGCCAATCATCTACACCCATTCGTAACGATTCTCTTTCGGCACCATGACGCCATCTTTCAACAGGGTGGAAACGCCACACCGCATACTTTCCGAGTGGCGACCAATTGGCTCCAGGAGCATTCAAGTGAGTTTATCGCACTCGAATGGTCCCCTCGATCGCCGAACCTCAACCCCATTGAGAATTTGTGGGATGGATTGGAAAGATCTGTTCGAGCCCGCCAACTCCCATCGGCAACTGTGGATGTTCTACGACAGGCGATCTTCGTTTCATGGGCGGCAATATCACCTCCGTGTTTTCAGCACTTCACCGAGTCCTTATGAAGATGCCTGGCTGCTGTTGTGAGGGCAAAAGGTGGCGCAACAGGTTATTCGGTAGGTGTATATAATAATTCAGCCGTCCTGTGGCCGAGTGGTTAGCGCGCTTGGCTACTGATCTACGGGACCTGGGTTCGAGCCCCGGATAAGGCATGGATGTATGTGTCGTTTTTCTGCTGAGGTCCTGCCATCCTCTCAGACCTTCTACTCTGGCATATAAACTTACAGGCTCCTGTCAGACCTCTGTGGCTAGCAGCTGCTTGAGGGGGTATTTGCCAGTTTCAGCATCCCACGTGACTTCCCACGGGTCTTTTGTGTAGATGAGAAATGAATTTTTCGTTAAAGGATTATCGGATATTATTGTTAGTTCTTATAAACCATTGACGCACAGAAACAAAATTTGAATAAATTATCAGTAGGGGAACCGGTGTACTTGGATATGCCAGGGGTATTTATTTTATTTTTTATTTTACATAATAATTCAGTGTATATTCTGGATACAAAATCATTCATTACAAAAACTGTTTTCATATTTCCGCCTGATAGATTACTATCTTCCAATATTCAATTGTTTTCGTGATTAAAAACTTACAAAAAGAGATATTAACTTAACTACTAAATTAAGAACTGTCTACGCCCCTACTAATTGTTATCTGTTTTACTTTTATACAAAAAATTGTAATGCGTTAGATACTATATTTTGCTTAATTCTTCGAAGTATGTTTTTAAACGAAAAATTCGTTTTGATAATTTAAAATTTATAAGTATCACTTAATTCCCTTTAAAACAAGGTCAGTAGGGGAACCGGTGGACTTGGAAAGACCGCCGTCCACCGGATGGGATGCTAAGCCCTGTTTCCGTGTGCGGGAGAGCCATATCCTGTACACGTTAAAGAACACGCTGGATGGCCTTGATGGGAGGCTGCCATCTGTTTCCCAACAGCTGTTCCAGTGGGTCCCCTAACACAACCTGCTCTGAGCCTTCGGGGCCTTGTGGCCTGGGTTTAGTCCATTGTGTACAAAAAAAACTGATTATCAATAAAAATACTTTAATAATAGAATTTTCTTAATGATTTTAATATTCTTAACTGGAATTTTAATTTTATTAAAAAAGAAAAAAAAACTATTTATACAAAACAAATTTTAGCTCTTATATAATAAAATTATGTTTTATTTCCTAAATATTAATTGGCAAGCAGCCGCTTGAGGGGTATTTATTTTTTTTTTATTTATAATTATAATCTGTCTCTGTAAAATACACTGGTTTCCATAAATAAGGAAAAATGAGAAAAATCGCGATTATTCGACAAAAAAATTTGCAATCTTCACCAAACTTGTTCATGTAACCAGTAAAGTAATGCCGAGTGTTCATATCGTTTGGAAATTAGTCTAGTTTGCGTCAATTTGCGTAATCGGATAGCGGCATAAAATCGAGTGTATTAGGCAGTAAATTTGTTTTTATTTAAAAGAAAATTGTATTTGTCAGGCACATAAACGACGATGCAAGAAAAAAACGCATAAATGTTGCTTTATTTTAGTAGCATTAGTAAGAAACCGGCTTTTAAAATGCGTATTTAACATTTTTTGTACTGAATAAATTTTCTTGACGTGCCATGAGATTTTAAATTTAAATTTCTGATATGATGAAACGAAGCAATGCAATGGCAACAATGAATCGGTTGAAGAGATGAAAATGGACGCAACAATGACATTAAGAATGAAGCAGTTTTTCATGCAACAGGATATTACTTTGAAAGCATTGTTAACCAGAAACGAAATTTATTTCAGTTGGAGGCCGGATCTGGCAGTAGAAAGTATTCCCCGCCCCCTTTCCCGTTGTCTTCAATCGTTTTCACATGATCCCGAGGATGGTGATGGTTGAAGCTGATGAGGGAAGATCATCATTTTCCGTGGAGTTGCTGATCTTCAACGCCCCCCCCCCCCATGAGCTGTTTCCCCTTCAAGGATCCCTCTAGGATCTTCTCCCGTGTTCTGTCTTCAATGCAACGACATTGGAAAGGTCAGATCAATTTATCTCTTATCCATTTAGAAATCTTTGCACTTACTGTAATATTTTATAATTTTTCTTTAGTGTATAAATAATTAATTGAATTTCCTTAATGTCTAGTAATGCTCAAACTGTTTTCTGTTTGATCACATTGTTATGCTTACTGAGTTCAGTAAGGATTTCAGAAAGAAAAGAAACATTTAGAGCAAAAAGACGCAACATGACTTCCGAGTGCGATCAAGATAAGTTTAATCAAATTTTGTCATAAAAATTAATTATTATTTTTCACATTTAGAGACCTTATTTTGAGTTGGATTGTTTTACCTCTGAGCGACACTTTTTTGCACACCATGGTCAAAATGTCCAGGTCACAAGAACCCTGAATGCTCAGAGGAGGTTGGGGGAGGGGACCGACCTACTAGAACAGCTGTTAGGAGACGGATGGTAGCCTCCAGTCAACGCCATGCAGCGTGTTCTTCAACGTGCACAGGGTATGGCTCTCCGCGCACGGTTTAACGTCCCATCCGACGGACGGCGGCATTTCCAAGCCCATCGGTGTCCCCTACTGACCGTGGGCAGGGCGGGGAATTTTGCGGAGATAAATCTCAACGCTGACTCAGCTGGGACTCGAACCTGGGAACTACAGATTACGAGCCTGGCGCGCTATCAACTGAGCCACCCCCGACCCGAATTTGTTTTGAAATTGTTATTTTGTTAATTGATTTCATCATGCACGATTAGCAGAGGGAAATAATTCACTGCATTACCACCTGATAGTTTTGTTACAGGATGGTACTAAATGCGATACTGATACATTAGTAGTAGCAACTTATCTTTGGCGTGAATAAATTATCTCCGGTCCACTGCACACGGTGGCGTCCTTGTGTGAATAAATTATCTCCGCTGCACACGCTGACGGCGGGGGGTTTAATTTTTGAGGGGGGTTTAATTTTTGGTTTCCCACGTTGGGGAGGGGCGCGTCCGGAAGTGTCGACCCCCACACGTGTGTGCTAACCTAGCAGTTGTTGGTCAATATTCTACCGGAAGTGTTGGAGAGGTCTTTGACCCCTTAGGTGAGCAACGGTCTAGGGCTGCCAACCGTATGCTTTTCCTAGCGTCGGGCTGACCGTGGGATTCTTGTAATGACAACCCATGCGTATCAGCACGCAGACGGGATGTTAAAAAAAGGACGCCACGACAGGTCCCGTGGGAAACCCAGATTCTTGCTGAAAATGTCCGTTGGCGAGCACGCAGGTAGAAACGAAATTTAAAAAATGACGACCCCCATTTCTTACCCCCATGCGTATCAGCACGCAGACGGGATGTTAAAAAAAGGACGCCACGACAGGTCCCGTGGGAAACCCAGATTCTTGCTGAAAATGTCCGTTGGCGAGCACGCAGGTAGAAACGAAATTTAAAAAATGACGACCCCCATTTCTTACCCCCATGCGTATCAACACGCAGACGGGATGTTAAAAAAAAGGACGCCACGGGAGGTCACGTGGGAAACTCAGATTCTTGCTGAAAATGTCCGTTGGCGAGCACGCAGGTAGAAACGAAATTTAAAAAATGACGACCCCCATTTCTTACCCCCATGCGTATCAGCACGCAGACGGGATGTTAAAAAAAAGGACGCCACGGGAGGTCACGTGGGAAACTCAGATTCTTACTGAAAACGACCGTTGGCGAGCACGCAGGTAGAAACGAAATTAAAAAAAAATGAATGTCATTGGTGGGAGGGGGAGTACCCGCGAATGCGCATACCGTCATGGAGTTGTCATACGGCGAGAAACTTGCGGCATTAAGTCGGATTCAGGGAGAGCTCGAGGATATCCTTCTGCGTATCGAGTTGGAATCAGCTATGCGGACCTCGAGACCGACCCTTGGACAGCCGAGAGATGCCTCCGGCCGACCGAGCACCTCCAGCCAGCCGAGAGATAACTCCGGCCAGTCAAGTGCCATTGGACAGCCACGGCCCACCGACCTGCCAAGCACCTCCGCCAAGCCCCGTACCTGGCGCCTCAGCCTAAAGAGACGTCGCCAGATGCGTGGAGAAGGCCCCCGACGCCAAGCGTCCCCACCGCTGCAGCATCTTCTGCGCCTGCGCCCGACATCGCGCAGGCAAGTGCGACTCCCGGCTACGTAGTGACGCGCTCCAGCAGCTTCAGGTCCACCAAATACAAAGCTATATTCACGTCCCACCCGGGCCCACACATAACAGCATTTGTTATGTGTGGCCCCGGGTGGGATGCACGTTGGTGCACGTTGGCAGAAATCGCCCACGCAGGCAGAATCTTAAAAAAAAAACGGACGCCACGGGAGGTCACGTGATCGTGGGAGAAGGGTTTGACTCTCACATTTCCTGTACACAGATTCTTTCTCGTATGAAGAGAAACTATCTGATTTAAATCGCGGCACGGCGTCATAGCACACCGTTAGCGAAGCATGACCTGTGCGCCTGAATTACATAATTTAACGATCAAAATACTATCATTTTAAATATTACGTTTGAGTGTAATTTACCGTACGTTTTAAAATATGCTCACGATGTTTGTCATAAAGGTGTGATTCATTTTACGTACAATACATAATTTATCAGTCAAGATATAAAGGCGTGAATAAATTTTACGTGTAAGTGAAATATATGCACGTGTAAGCGTACGTTGTATGTCCACGTATTATACTGAGATTCTACACACCAATAAAAATAAGATAATGTATAACAAAAAATTATTTCTAGTAATCCTGAAGTGTATGTCCACGTATTATAACTTAGGTTGTACACACCAATAAAAAATAAGATAATGTTTAACAAAAAAAAAAAAACTTTTTGAGATCTGCATACAGAAACACAATTGGGAATTAATTTTGCTCTAGACAATTATAAAGCAGTTTTGATTCTGCTTAAAGCAGAGGATTTGACCCGGAAGAAGATCTGTACATGCTAAAACAATGCATGGTTCAACTTATTCGATGCATCTGTTGGAATCGACTACCAAAGTATAAAGCATTGAGTCAGGCTCTTTGATTCATATGATTAACTATTATGGTTTACTACGAAAGCTTTTAGTAATGAATAGAACAGTAAATGACATCAAAACTTTTCGAGATCTGCATACAGAAATATCTGAAAATATCAGACGGGGGAAAAATTCTAGTAATCCAGTCAACATCTAAATAATTCTAGAAGTTTAATTCGAAAAAGTACCCAGGTCAACCCGTACTTCTTGAATATTCTGGCCAACAGAAACACACTTATCCGTTACCAAAGCTGTGACCGTAATGTACCTTCACGACGGGAATGCTCTATTTTTCGAAAACTCTTACACAAAAGTTTAGACACCGAGATGCTGCACCACAATACAACACCCCAGGGGTTAAAGGATCTTTCTAAAAACCCTCGTAACTTTGACGGTACGCTTTTTCTGCAACACACTACCCCAGAGGCTAAAAAATCAAACACAGCTTGTTTTTCTAGGATGCTCCATCGATATGAGGTCCAACCCTATACACAGGTTATATTCACTTGGCTGATTTAAATCAAAACTTTGGCGCACTACCCCAGGGGTTAAAAAATCAAACCCAGCGTGTTTTTCTAAGATGCTCCAACGATATGTGGACAAACCAGTTTCCATATTCTTAGTGCGAACTGAAAAAGCTATCAAAGACCATATTGAGATATTCACAGTCTGATGATTTAAATACACACGCTATATTCACTTTTCTGATGAGTAAGTTGACTCGTACACGTGGGAAATGTACGGCCATCAAAGGGTTAAGATTTTACGTCTGAGGTCTTGCACTCTGATCGTACTTTCAGTTTAAAACATCGTTGTCTGTGTGTTTCAAGTTGCCACAGGACGCGTGATTTTTTACCAGTCGACGTATTAAAGCCGCAATAGGCGACCACGCAGCCGAGCAACATTATGGAGACAGACGATGTCCTTGAAAGACGCAACTCCGTCGGGACCCTGGCAGGGGAGGATTTGAAAAACTCGTGTCCTGAATGTTTTACTTAGAATAGCTTTTCACTCCCGTTATTTTCTAAGACATAGCAAATATTCTGATATCACTTATTTAAATTCAGAAACTATTCCCCATCTTTATCACTGTTCATTTTAATACCACCTAAGTTTACTATATTTGTTTATATGTACTGGGATGCCAAACCACTTGAACGTAAAAGCAAACTGTCTTTGGTACATTTGCATGCACACTTGTAGTAACCCCACTGCTCTAAAACAGGTTTCACGAAATTTCTTTTGGGTATTATAGGGCAACCGTATGGACTGTGCTATTGGTAAAGAATGTTTTACTGCGAACATTAATCTCTTTCATATCGGGAGTAAAATTACACGCGCAAACGAGTTAGGTTGTTCATGTTGGAAGAAAATTTAAGATTCTTATTTCCTGTGTTTTTCTCTTGTAGGTACGTATAAAGAATGTTTTGGAATAGAAGTTTACGCCATAATTGCTTAACGCTATCACATTTGTACACACCAAGACATGTGAAAAAATTTTGCAACGTAAAGTCCCTGTAACACATTTCGAGATTCACTTAAAACTCCTCCGGGCGTTTACACGCATTTTTTCTGTGTAATTCCGCTGTCTGGGAAATTAGGCATCCTTTCTACCTATAGTTTTTGACAGACGTCTTTGTCTCGTTAGTTCGTATAGGGTTTAGGTAAACCTTTTCAACCCCGCTAAGAAAGAAATCACAATGACAAAAAATTAGATACACTATTTATTTAATAACTATTAGTACATATACAGCCCGCGTCGCAGGAAAGTTCCATACAGACAGGAATGATATCTAAACGATGTAACTGAACTTCTTTCACAAAAATGTTTAGCGATAACGATGAATGTTTCTTACGTCTTCTGGGAAATAGTCTACAACTGTTATAGCAAGGTACCAATGGCGAAGCTGACTTTACCCGCAATACAGTTCTTGGCGCATCCTGACACATTCTTAACTGAACGGTGCAGAGCCATAGTGTATAGTTAAATTCATTCACTTCCCATCGCTGAAACCTTTGCTTGGTCCCTCAAGGCCTCTAGATGAGTTTGTAGGATGTCGAGGTAGCGTCTCATTTTGACGGGTTCTGACGAGTTCATTACAGATAAGATTTCATGGTCTAGCCATTGCGAAGATGTTACGGCTGGGCCTTTACATTGATGGCTTTTAAGTCGCGCTACAAGTCCGATGACGTCCTTGTTACACTGTAAACAAACGGCACGAAATCCCTTTCCTTTAGGGTATTTCTTGAAACCTTTCCAAATAGGATCGCTCTTCCGTCCTGACATGTTCAACGAGTCGCTTACTGACAGCAAATGATACAGGCACACAGTGGTACTTATGATTTAAATCCGAACCTTCAACCATTCAGTGTGAACTATATCTCGACCAATGAATGACTTCTGCAATTCAGTGTGAACTATATCTCGACCAATGAAAGGCTTCTGCAAGATTCTCGTAACCTATTTACACGCTCCAACAACCCTTCCTCTTTTTATAGAACCTTAATGATCCGGTGGAAAATTCTCTAGTTGTCGAGGTAATATGACTCTCATGTGTGTAGTTTGTGAGTCTCTACATTTCAAAGGCGCATGTGATGACGAGGTCTATTTTATTGTGATGGTTTTGAGAGGATGTCTTTAGAAAAGAATTGGTTATGTTCGAAATGTATCAATCTACCCAGTAACACTTCTAAGCTTAAATAAACAACAGAAGAACGCGTTACAACGTGATGTAACAACAGTTGCCATGGAGACTAAAAGTTGTACAACAGATAAATCTAATGTGTATGACGTCTAGTCTCGTTTTCTTACATATCTCAAAAAAAGAGGTAAAGCAACGTGAAGTACTCCTGGATTAAATCTGATACTAAGCGCATTACTCAACTGATTTAAATCCACAGTAATGTTATTCAGGACTTCCTGTACAGTATGAGAAATTAATAAACTCCCGGTCTTTTCCATTACAGGGACATGAATAAGAAAAGACCTAGAACTCTGACAGTTGCTTGCTACAGAAGAAGCTAACAATTTAAAACGAGACGATTTCTTTCATAACCATCACTCATATCAAATCTACAACATTATTACTCTAATATCGTACAGTTTTCAGATAGTCATTCTTTTACATTTCTCGATTCAGTTAAGTAGAACAATGAAACAACATTGGGGGAAAAATCTTTTATTCATACACTAAGAAATTACAATGATGCCCAATCAGATATAGAACAGAAATTAGTAACACTATTAGCATTTATTTAGTACATATTCAGAGGCACGGACCGGTTCGTCGTACACTTCGTTTAGTAATATAGGAAAGTGTAACATGTAGGTATAATTATCTTCAACTCCGACCTCTTCCACAAAAAGTTTAGCGACATCGCTTAAATGAATGTTTCTCACGGCTTCTGCGAAATGAACATCGACTGATTCAACGGATATAGCAACACACGAATGGCGAAGCTGACTCGGATGATCAACTTCACACCCAATACAGTTCGCACGAAGAATCCGAAAAATTTCTTTTCTGACGAGAGTATTTAATGTTTTTATGAAACTTAGCTTGACTCTCTGATCATACGGTTCAACATTAGACAGTCTTGGAGTATGGTCTGTAGTTAATTCGACATCCTTTACCGCATTAGAAAAGTTATTGAACTTCAGAGCCATCAAGCTGCATGTGATAGAGTTGCGGGAATCTTTTAACCACGACCATTGTTTGATGCTGAGATGTACCGAAGAAATCGTTGAAGTACCGTCGTCACACACACCACCTTTTTCAATGACCACCCCATTTTTACCCTTGAATACCACCATGCCGTGCAGTTCATACGCGAAGGTAGACGTATAGGCGAGTGTAGAAGTCAGTCCACACCACTGTTCTTCGGATAATATAACCGAAGCCTTTATGGGTCTAAACGGAATGTCACAACACTTCTGAAGCAAACATATGTGGACTTTGGGAACGTTCTTGCAAATCTTCACCAACAAGTCAGAGCCTAACTGGTAATCGCCATCTCCAATAGCAAACCGCTCCACGGGGAGATCACTTTCGGGCTGAACACAGGCCATCGTTAATACTTCAATACTGCAAAACTATGTCTTTTCACACATCAAGTGTACTACTTATACCTAAAACCTTTGACGTCACCTGGCTAAATAGACCACCATTGGTCGAGATCTAATTCCTAGTGATATTAAAAACCAATTGTAGAAGAGTAATTTCTTAGTGTATGAATTGGAGGACGGGTCTTTTTTCGTCACACATACAGTACAATACTACCCCGCAATAATATATTTTTATAATTTTCTTTTCACCGTTTTTATTTCTTCTTAAAGTACAAGTATATGGAAGAAGGACTACCCGCAGAAACTGATTAGTTTCTAACTGACTAGGTATAAGTAGTACACTTGATGTGTGAAAAGACATAGTTTTGCAGTATTGAAGTGTTAACGATGGCCTGTGTTCAGCCCGAAAGTGATCTCCCCGTGGAGCGGTTTGCTATTGGAGATGGCGATTACCAGTTAGGCTCTGACTTGTTGGTGAAGATTTGCAAGAACGTTCCCAAAGTCCACATATGTTTGCTTCAGAAGTGTTGTGACATTCCGTTTAGACCCATAAAGGCTTCGGTTATATTATCCGAAGAACAGTGGTGTGGACTGACTTCTACACTCGCCTATACGTCTACCTTCGCGTATGAACTGCACGGCATGGTGGTATTCAAGGGTAAAAATGGGGTGGTCATTGAAAAAGGTGGTGTGTGTGACGACGGTACTTCAACGATTTCTTCGGTACATCTCAGCATCAAACAATGGTCGTGGTTAAAAGATTCCCGCAACTCTATCACATGCAGCTTGATGGCTCTGAAGTTCAATAACTTTTCTAATGCGGTAAAGGATGTCGAATTAACTACAGACCATACTCCAAGACTGTCTAATGTTGAACCGTATGATCAGAGAGTCAAGCTAAGTTTCATAAAAACATTAAATACTCTCGTCAGAAAAGAAATTTTTCGGATTCTTCGTGCGAACTGTATTGGGTGTGAAGTTGATCATCCGAGTCAGCTTCGCCATTCGTGTGTTGCTATATCCGTTGAATCAGTCGATGTTCATTTCGCAGAAGCCGTGAGAAACATTCATTTAAGCGATGTCGCTAAACTTTTTGTGGAAGAGGTCGGAGTTGAAGATAATTATACCTACATGTTACACTTTCCTATATTACTAAACGAAGTGTACGACGAACTGGTCCGTGCCTCTGAATATGTACTAAATAAATGCTAATAGTGTTACTAATTTCTGTTCTATATCTGATTGGGCGTCATTGTAATTTCTTAGTGTATGAATAAAAGATTTTTCCCCCAATGTTGTTTCATTGTTCTACTTAACTGAATCGAGAAATGTAAAAGAATGACTATCTGAAAACTGTACGATATTAGAGTAATAATGTTGTAGATTTGATATGAGTGATGGTTATGAAAGAAATCGTCTCGTTTTAAATTGTTAGCTTCTTCTGTAGCAAGCAACTGTCAGAGTTCTAGGTCTTTTCTTATTCATGTCCCTGTAATGGAAAAGACCGGGAGTTTATTAATTTCTCATACTGTACAGGAAGTCCTGAATAACATTACTGTGGATTTAAATCAGTTGAGTAATGCGCTTAGTATCAGATTTAATCCAGGAGTACTTCACGTTGCTTTACCTCTTTTTTTGAGATATGTAAGAAAACGAGACTAGACGTCATACACATTAGATTTATCTGTTGTACAACTTTTAGTCTCCATGGCAACTGTTGTTACATCACGTTGTAACGCGTTCTTCTGTTGTTTATTTAAGCTTAGAAGTGTTACTGGGTAGATTGATACATTTCGAACATAACCAATTCTTTTCTAAAGACATCCTCTCAAAACCATCACAATAAAATAGACCTCGTCATCACATGCGCCTTTGAAATGTAGAGACTCACAAACTACACACATGAGAGTCATATTACCTCGACAACTAGAGAATTTTCCACCGGATCATTAAGGTTCTATAAAAAGAGGAAGGGTTGTTGGAGCGTGTAAATAGGTTACGAGAATCTTGCAGAAGCCTTTCATTGGTCGAGATATAGTTCACACTGAATTGCAGAAGTCATTCATTGGTCGAGATATAGTTCACACTGAATGGTTGAAGGTTCGGATTTAAATCATAAGTACCACTGTGTGCCTGTATCATTTGCTGTCAGTAAGCGACTCGTTGAACATGTCAGGACGGAAGAGCGATCCTATTTGGAAAGGTTTCAAGAAATACCCTAAAGGAAAGGGATTTCGTGCCGTTTGTTTACAGTGTAACAAGGACGTCATCGGACTTGTAGCGCGACTTAAAAGCCATCAATGTAAAGGCCCAGCCGTAACATCTTCGCAATGGCTAGACCATGAAATCTTATCTGTAATGAACTCGTCAGAACCCGTCAAAATGAGACGCTACCTCGACATCCTACAAACTCATCTAGAGGCCTTGAGGGACCAAGCAAAGGTTTCAGCGATGGGAAGTGAATGAATTTAACTATACACTATGGCTCTGCACCGTTCAGTTAAGAATGTGTCAGGATGCGCCAAGAACTGTATTGCGGGTAAAGTCAGCTTCGCCATTGGTACCTTGCTATAACAGTTGTAGACTATTTCCCAGAAGACGTAAGAAACATTCATCGTTATCGCTAAACATTTTTGTGAAAGAAGTTCAGTTACATCGTTTAGATATCATTCCTGTCTGTATGGAACTTTCCTGCGACGCGGGCTGTATATGTACTAATAGTTATTAAATAAATAGTGTATCTGATTTTTTGTCATTGTGATTTCTTTCTTAGCGGGGTTGAAAAGGTTTACCTAAACCCTATACGAACTAACGAGACAAAGACGTCTGTCAAAAACTATAGGTAGAAAGGATGCCTAATTTCCCAGACAGCGGAATTACACAGAAAAAATGCGTGTAAACGCCCGGAGGAGTTTTAAGTGAATCTCGAAATGTGTTACAGGGACTTTACGTTGCAAAATTTTTTCACATGTCTTGGTGTGTACAAATGTGATAGCGTTAAGCAATTATGGCGTAAACTTCTATTCCAAAACATTCTTTATACGTACCTACAAGAGAAAAACACAGGAAATAAGAATCTTAAATTTTCTTCCAACATGAACAACCTAACTCGTTTGCGCGTGTAATTTTACTCCCGATATGAAAGAGATTAATGTTCGCAGTAAAACATTCTTTACCAATAGCACAGTCCATACGGTTGCCCTATAATACCCAAAAGAAATTTCGTGAAACCTGTTTTAGAGCAGTGGGGTTACTACAAGTGTGCATGCAAATGTACCAAAGACAGTTTGCTTTTACGTTCAAGTGGTTTGGCATCCCAGTACATATAAACAAATATAGTAAACTTAGGTGGTATTAAAATGAACAGTGATAAAGATGGGGAATAGTTTCTGAATTTAAATAAGTGATATCAGAATATTTGTTATGTCTTAGAAAATAACGGGAGTGAAAAGCTATTCTAAGTAAAACATTCAGGACACGAGTTTTTCAAATCCTCCCCTGCCAGGGTCCCGACGGAGTTGCGTCTTTCAAGGACATCGTCTGTCTCCATAATGTTGCTCGGCTGCGTGGTCGCCTATTGCGGCTTTAATACGTCGACTGGTAAAAAATCACGCGTCCTGTGGCAACTTGAAACACACAGACAACGATGTTTTAAACTGAAAGTACGATCAGAGTGCAAGACCTCAGACGTAAAATCTTAACCCTTTGATGGCCGTACATTTCCCACGTGTACGAGTCAACTTACTCATCAGAAAAGTGAATATAGCGTGTGTATTTAAATCATCAGACTGTGAATATCTCAATATGGTCTTTGATAGCTTTTTCAGTTCGCACTAAGAATATGGAAACTGGTTTGTCCACATATCGTTGGAGCATCTTAGAAAAACACGCTGGGTTTGATTTTTTAACCCCTGGGGTAGTGCGCCAAAGTTTTGATTTAAATCAGCCAAGTGAATATAACCTGTGTATAGGGTTGGACCTCATATCGATGGAGCATCCTAGAAAAACAAGCTGTGTTTGATTTTTTAGCCTCTGGGGTAGTGTGTTGCAGAAAAAGCGTACCGTCAAAGTTACGAGGGTTTTTAGAAAGATCCTTTAACCCCTGGGGTGTTGTATTGTGGTGCAGCATCTCGGTGTCTAAACTTTTGTGTAAGAGTTTTCGAAAAATAGAGCATTCCCGTCGTGAAGGTACATTACGGTCACAGCTTTGGTAACGGATAAGTGTGTTTCTGTTGGCCAGAATATTCAAGAAGTACGGGTTGACCTGGGTACTTTTTCGAATTAAACTTCTAGAATTATTTAGATGTTGACTGGATTACTAGAATTTTTCCCCCGTCTGATATTTTCAGATATTTCTGTATGCAGATCTCGAAAAGTTTTGATGTCATTTACTGTTCTATTCATTACTAAAAGCTTTCGTAGTAAACCATAATAGTTAATCATATGAATCAAAGAGCCTGACTCAATGCTTTATACTTTGGTAGTCGATTCCAACAGATGCATCGAATAAGTTGAACCATGCATTGTTTTAGCATGTACAGATCTTCTTCCGGGTCAAATCCTCTGCTTTAAGCAGAATCAAAACTGCTTTATAATTGTCTAGAGCAAAATTAATTCCCAATTGTGTTTCTGTATGCAGATCTCAAAAAGTTTTTTTTTTTGTTAAACATTATCTTATTTTTTATTGGTGTGTACAACCTAAGTTATAATACGTGGACATACACTTCAGGATTACTAGAAATAATTTTTTGTTATACATTATCTTATTTTTATTGGTGTGTAGAATCTCAGTATAATACGTGGACATACAACGTACGCTTACACGTGCATATATTTCACTTACACGTAAAATTTATTCACGCCTTTATATCTTGACTGATAAATTATGTATTGTACGTAAAATGAATCACACCTTTATGACAAACATCGTGAGCATATTTTAAAACGTACGGTAAATTACACTCAAACGTAATATTTAAAATGATAGTATTTTGATCGTTAAATTATGTAATTCAGGCGCACAGGTCATGCTTCGCTAACGGTGTGCTATGACGCCGTGCCGCGATTTAAATCAGATAGTTTCTCTTCATACGAGAAAGAATCTGTGTACAGGAAATGTGAGAGTCAAACCCTTCTCCCACGATCACGTGACCTCCCGTGGCGTCCGTTTTTTTTTTAAGATTCTGCCTGCGTGGGCGATTTCTGCCAACGTGCACCAACGTGCATCCCACCCGGGGCCACACATAACAAATGCTGTTATGTGTGGGCCCGGGTGGGACGTGAATATAGCTTTGTATTTGGTGGACCTGAAGCTGCTGGAGCGCGTCACTACGTAGCCGGGAGTCGCACTTGCCTGCGCGATGTCGGGCGCAGGCGCAGAAGATGCTGCAGCGGTGGGGACGCTTGGCGTCGGGGGCCTTCTCCACGCATCTGGCGACGTCTCTTTAGGCTGAGGCGCCAGGTACGGGGCTTGGCGGAGGTGCTTGGCAGGTCGGTGGGCCGTGGCTGTCCAATGGCACTTGACTGGCCGGAGTTATCTCTCGGCTGGCTGGAGGTGCTCGGTCGGCCGGAGGCATCTCTCGGCTGTCCAAGGGTCGGTCTCGAGGTCCGCATAGCTGATTCCAACTCGATACGCAGAAGGATATCCTCGAGCTCTCCCTGAATCCGACTTAATGCCGCAAGTTTCTCGCCGTATGACAACTCCATGACGGTATTCGCATTCGCGGGTACTCCCCCTCCCACCAATGACATTCATTTTTTTTTAATTTCGTTTCTACCTGCGTGCTCGCCAACGGTCGTTTTCAGTAAGAATCTGAGTTTCCCACGTGACCTCCCGTGGCGTCCTTTTTTTTAACATCCCGTCTGCGTGCTGATACGCATGGGGGTAAGAAATGGGGGTCGTCATTTTTTAAATTTCGTTTCTACCTGCGTGCTCGCCAACGGACATTTTCAGCAAGAATCTGAGTTTCCCACGTGACCTCCCGTGGCGTCCTTTTTTTTAACATCCCGTCTGCGTGTTGATACGCATGGGGGTAAGAAATGGGGGTCGTCATTTTTTAAATTTCGTTTCTACCTGCGTGCTCGCCAACGGACATTTTCAGCAAGAATCTGGGTTTCCCACGGGACCTGTCGTGGCGTCCTTTTTTTAACATCCCGTCTGCGTGCTGATACGCATGGGGGTAAGAAATGGGGGTCGTCATTTTTTAAATTTCGTTTCTACCTGCGTGCTCGCCAACGGACATTTTCAGCAAGAATCTGGGTTTCCCACGGGACCTGTCGTGGCGTCCTTTTTTTAACATCCCGTCTGCGTGCTGATACGCATGGGTTGTCATTACAAGAATCCCACGGTCAGCCCGACGCTAGGAAAAGCATACGGTTGGCAGCCCTAGACCGTTGCTCACCTAAGGGGTCAAAGACCTCTCCAACACTTCCGGTAGAATATTGACCAACAACTGCTAGGTTAGCACACACGTGTGGGGGTCGACACTTCCGGACGCGCCCCTCCCCAACGTGGGAAACCAAAAATTAAACCCCCCTCAAAAATTAAACCCCCCGCCGTCAGCGTGTGCAGCGGAGATAATTTATTCACACAAGGACGCCACCGTGTGCAGTGGACCGGAGATAATTTATTCACGCCAAAGATAAGTTGCTACTACTTACATTCGTGTCTTAATGAAGTAGAAATCATGGACGTTCTCAAGAAGATGGCAGAGTGGGGAGGACAAAACAGTAATTTCTGACTTCCAACCGGAAAAAAAGGGATTAATGCAAACCATAGACTGTAAATTTAAAATTCGAGCTTAACCCTGTGATAAAAATAATATCTTCCAATTGTTGTCACATCCCCCACCTACAAAAATCTTTCGGACGTCCATTCAGATGCAAGGTATTTTTATGTGATCCTAAAACTGTATAGTCACCACAGTTAAGTGCTTGCAAAATCTAATTAATTTTAATGCGTACAGTGAATTACTGTACAAAGAGTTACAATGAATAAATAAATAAAGTTTGTGTTATGTATTGTAGTGTGATTAGTGCAACCTTTGTACAGATTAAATGCATGAATGAACATCATGAAGTTCACTTCGAAAGCTACTAGTTTAGAAAATGTAAAATTCTGTTATATATTATATTTATTCTTAGAATTCTTTTCATTCTTCGCAATGCCGCTGTTGCCAGTTATATGAGAAGAAATTAAGCGTGAATGGCAATAAAAAGTTAACGGTTAGTTAACTGAAAAATCATAATGCGGTTTTCACGATACTAACAAATAAATACATATAATTGAAGAAATAAATGTTAATTGATGATATAATGAATGTCAAAAATTATGAGGATTTGCAACACTATTTAATTTGAGTAATATTATTGTTAACTGAAGTGTAAAGATTTCTAAATTTATAAGTAGTGATTAATTTCTGTGAGAATGTGTGGGTACGGTGATTTCACAGTCATAAATATTAGTCAGTTTGTGGAATCACAGTTAATAACCTAGGAATGAATAAATAACTAAAATTAAAGGAAACAAATAAATTATTATAGAGAGTAAATTCAATGAACAGAAATAAATTAATAAATAAGTTGCGAACAAGATTTTGAGTTCTAGAACTATAATCCATGGAACAAAGGATTGCGAGAAGGCTGGTTTCTAAGGCAATGCAATTTTCTCGTTTTCACGAGGCAATGCTACATAAGACCAGGATTGTTGGGGGTTAAGTCCCTTATATTTTGGCTTCCCAATGAACTAAAGACAACTGCAGTAATTAATCCCTGCTTATAAGATGGAAAGTGAATTGTTAAGAATTGTGTTTAAAGGCTATTAATTTTGTATTATTTAGAAAGCTAAACTTCGATATAATGTCTACATTTTAAAAGTCTTTATTTTACCGCGTATGAACCAAATTTGAAAAATACTAACAGTTCTGTATTGTTATTATTTTCGCAGTCAAATTCATGGTTACAAAAATATACTCTGAATAGAAAAGTGATCGTTTATCGTTCTCGTGGTATTGGTATTATGAGTGGAGATTACAAATTGTTTTAATTTATAAGTGATAAGAATGAGTCTTAAAAATACTCTCCAAATGTTACGGATACAAAAGTAATCGAAAGAAATAGTAGAGCTGAATACTATTGCTACGTAAAGGGTTAAGGCAAATGTAGTTGGGTCTGTAAGTTAAAGAAAAAAATTCAAGTATTACTTTTCACTATTTTAAGATGCTTAACCTGAATTCGTTTTTTATATAAACAGTGTACAAGTTCCATTGAATTCATAACTATTTATAAATTAATTAGCGTTGATATGAATAACTAAATACATACATATATTGGTCAATATAAAATAATTTTGCAACATTTTTCTCCATATCTTGTGAGAACGTTGATCTGCGTCACATTTCTCGATATTTCATGGGTGGAAGTTAACTTAGTTTGATAAAAGGTGTCATGAGAAAGCTACGGTTCCGATTTTACGAAAAGATTCGGTAACTAAATAATGTCTTGGTAGTAACTAGCGACCATTTTTATACCTCGTTATTTTTTCGAACAATGGCGATTTTTTTTACCGATTCTCTCCCGCTGCGATCTTATATTTTTTGATGGTTTCTTTTTTTTACAATGTGGGTTGAACTATTTTACCTCCTAGCGACACTTTTTGCACACAATGTTCTAAATGGCCGGATCACAATCAGCAGGAAGGCTCAGGGAATGTTGGGGGAGGGGACACACTGGAGAGTTCTTGAGAGACACATGGTAGCCTCCGGTAAAATCCATCCAGCGTGATCTTTAGCATGCACAAGGTATGGCTCTCCTGCACACGATATCACGGCTTAACGATCCATCCGAAGAACAACAGCTGGGTTGGATTGTTTTATCTCTAAGTGGCACTTTTTTGTTCACCATAAGCTAAATGGCCAGGTCACGTGGACCCCGAAGGCTCAGAGAAGGTTGGGGGGAGGGGACCCACTGGAACAGCTGTTGGGAGATAGGTGATAGCCTCCTGTCAAGGCCATCCAGCGTGTTCTTTATCGTGCAAAAGGTATGGCTCTCCCGCATTGGGGCCACGGCATAACGTCCCATCCGAAGGAAGACTACCTTTCCAAGCCCATCGGAGTCACCCTACTGACCGTGGCAGGGCAGGGAATTTTGCAGAGATAAATCACAAAGTTGACCCACCTGTCTTATCCACTTAGAAAGTATAGTTATATGTATAGTCATAATCCAAAAAAGGGGAAGGAGTGGATTTATGGTTAAGACTTCGATTCAAAACGTAGATCAAGTAAAAGGTACATCAATTTCCTTAAAGGTAAAAGCAATAATATACATTTTTGTCAAAGATCCATTATTACGTAGAGTACACACATGATTTAATAAACTTTCCATACATTTGAACGTGAAAACCCCTGTGGTGTTTCTCACATTCACATGTATTTTTAAAATTTTATATGTCGTGTGATAGAATTATTAACCGTTTAACTGAAATTAAAAACAAATATTGTTTTTTAATACACAGGGTGTATATTTCAAATTGCGCGTCCAACCAATTTTAGGTCAAATTGATCTTATAGAAATATTAGAAACGCTGTAGAGGTTGATATATTTAATCAATATCTACCTGTAAACGCATGCATGTCTTTAAATCCAAACTTGAAACCCACTTTCAGAAAGTCTTCCTTATTACCAAGTAACCGGTCCTCTTAAGAAGTATAGTTATATCTATAGTCATAATCGAAAAAAGGAGAACGTGCGGATTTATCGATTAAGACTTCCATTCTAAACGTGGATTAACCAAAAGATACATGGATTCCCTTAGTGGTAAGAGAAATAATGAACCTTTTTGTCAAAGATCCATTATTATATAAAGTACACACATGATGTAACAAACTTTCCATACATTTGAACGTGAAAACCCCTGGGGTGATTCTCACATTCACATGTATTTTTAAAATTATATATGTCGTGTGATAGAATTATTAACAGTATAACTGATATTAAAAACAAATATTGTTTTCTCATACACAGGGTGTATATTTCAAATTGCGTATCCAAGAAATTTTAGGTGAAATTGATCTTATAGAATTATTAGAAACGCTGTAGAGGTTGATATATTTAATCAATATCTACCTCTGAACACACGCATGTCTTTAAATCCAAACTTCACACCCACTTTCAGAAAGCCTTCCTTATTACCAAGTAACCTTATTACCAAGTAGGAAGTATAGTTATATCTATAGTCATAATCGAAAAAAGGAGAACGTGCGGATTTATCGATTAAGACTTCGATTCTAAACGTGGATCAACCAAAAGATACATGGATTCCCTTAGAGGGAAAAGGAATAAAAAACCTTTTTGTCAAAGATCCATTATTATATAGAGTACACACATGACCTTTCATACATTTGAACGTGAAAACCCCTGGAGTGTTCCTCACTTTCACATGTATTTTTCAAATTATATATGTCATGTGATAGAATTATTAAGAGTTTAACTGAAATTAAAAACAAGAATTGTTTTCTGATACACAGGGTGTATATTTCAAATTGCGCGTCCAACCAGTTTTAGGTGAAATTGATCTTATAGAAATATTAGAAACGCTGTAGAGGTTAATATATTTAATCAATATCTACCTCTAAACACACGCATGTCTTTAAATCCAAACTTGAAACCCACTTTCAGAAAGCCATCCTTATTACCAATTAACCGGTCCTCTTAAGAAGTATAGTTATATCTATAGTCATAATCGAAAAAAGGAGAACGTGCGGATTTATCGATTAAGACTTAGATCCTAAACCTGGATCAACCAAAAGATACATGGATCCCCTTACAGGTAGAAGGAATAATAAACCTTTTTGTTAAAGATCCATTATTATGTAGAGTACACACATGATTTTATAACCTTTCCATACATTTGAACGTGAAAACCCCTGGGGTGTTTCTCACATTCACATGTATTTCTAAAATTTTATACGTCGTGTGATGGAATTATTACGAATTTAACTGAAATTGAAAACAAGAATTGTTTTCTCATTCACAGGTTATATATTTCAAATTGAGCGTCCGAGCACTCTTAACAGCACTAAGGAGCAGGACGTCTATTCCCTCTCAGATACAATCCTCTCTTGCAGCAGCTACTGGGAGGGTTGTATCAGCTTCCACTGTACATAGTAGGCTTCATGAGGGAGGTCTGTACGCTAGAAGGCCAGTAATTTGTATACCCCTCACGTCACGTCACATGAGAGAGATGTGGTTGAATTAGGCACGCACGCATGTTAACTGGACAGTAGAGCAATGGAGGTCCGTATTCTTCACAGATGAGTCCAGATATTGCTTGCAGAGTGATTCCGCACATTGTTTGATATGGAGAGAACGAGGTACCCACAATAATCCCAGTAACATCCGTTAAAGAGACAGTAACGACGGAGGTAGCGTGTGTGTTTGGGATGGCATTTCCTTAGGTGGACGCACAGACCTCTACGTGTTGACGAGTGGGAACCTCAATGCTAAAAGGTAAAGAGAGATGACGTCCTGGACCCTTATATACGTTCTTACGCTGGTGCAATAGGTAAAACATTCGTTACTAGACGATAACGCTCGTCCACACAGAACTCGATTAGTGGAACTTCAAGAGAAGACCATTATGCTCATGGAATGGTCAGCTCAATCTCCCGACCTAAATCCAATTGAGCATGTGTGGGATGCGGTAGGGAGACGTGTTGCTGCCCTCAACCTACCACCTGAAATAATAAATAAAATAAATACCCCCTCAAGCAGCTGCTTGCCACAGAGATCTGACACGAGCCTGTCAGTTTATATGCCATAGTAGAAGGTCTGAGAGAATGGCAGGACCTCAGTAGAAAAACGACACATACATCCATGCCTTACCTGGGCTCGAACCCAGGTCCTGTAGATCAGTAGCCAAGCGCACTAATCACTCGGCCACGGGACGGCTAAAAAAAGGGAAAACATATTGCTGCTTTAAAGGAACAATGGTCGTTACTCCCTACTGATCTGATTGTCCGCCTCATAAACAGCATGGAACATCGCTCTCGTACCTGCATTGCTGTAAGGGGTGACCACAATCCTTATTAAAGAACTTCGCCCATTGCATTCTGACACCTCCTGTAAATGTTATTTTTTGACGACAAATGTTTCTAGTGTAAAATATTTTATGCCATTCTGAAACTAGCATTGTAATTCATGTTTTCATCAAATTTCATTAAAATCATTAGTGTATTTTTTTGTTTTTCATAATTTTTCTGAATTTTCGTTAATTTATGGAAACCATGTATATTAACTAAGATATAAAATTTGTTTTATGAGTCAATGCTACAAGTACTAGTGGAATCAAAACGAAAGCATGAAATCAATCGAAATAAATCAATCAGATGGATAAGAAACAAATATTCTGCATCTCAGTTTCTTTTTGCTGTTTCATTATTTTCAAATAGCAACTGATGCTGTGAATAAACCAGTTATTTGGGCTGTTTTACCTCTGAGAGGTACTTTTATTTTGCAAACAAAAGGCTAAATGGTCAAATCTTAATGACACCTAATGCTCTAATAGGGTTGGTGGTTGGGTTGTTTTACCTCTGAGCGACACTTTTTTTTTTCACGCAATGGGCTAAATTGCTACGTCACAAGGACCCCGAAGGGTTACAGAAGGTTGGGGGAGGGGACCTAGTGAAACAGCTGTTGGTAGCGTCCCGTCAAGGATATCCAGCTTGTTCTTTAACGTGCATAGGGTATGGCTCTCGCGTACATGGAGCCACGGCTTAACGTACCATCAGACGGACGGCAGCCTTTCCAAGCCCATCGGTGTCCCCTACTGACCCACAGTAGAACGGGGAGTTTTGAGGGAATAAACCAGTACGTTACAGTTTGCAAATTCGTAACAACAACCTACAGTGTTCTTAAGGTAAAAAACTTTTATCACATCGTGAAGTCCAACTACAATTTCTTAAGTATTTAAAAGCAAAAACAATAAATTGGCAAGTATTTGTTACATTTGGAGGTTTTGACAAGCTGTACGAGGATTTCGATTTTAGATTTTAAAATATAATAAGGTGAAATCATTATTACGATTAATATTTTTAATATTTTATTAATATATTTATTACGATAATAACTTTCTGACGATATTGCCGAAATTTTGGAATTTTTCTTGCAAGTTTTTTAGTAATTCGAAATATAAAAAATAATTGCCATATTCAGTGGCATAATAACAAATTTTAAAAGAAGGGCTAAAAGTGATATCAAAAATTTTCTGTAAATTGATGAATACGTTATTCCTAAAATAAGCAGTGTTCTTAAAGTAAAAATATTTAATCTAGTTATCCATATTTATATTTACACATAGAGCCTCATATTAACAAAAACCAATTCCATACTATATAATAAGACTATTGAATCAACACGTTGGGAGAATATAGATAGTGCACATTCACACATGCTCCTCCAGGAATGAGCCTCTGAATAGAACTCTACACATTCTTTCCAAAATTGTCTCTTGCTGATTGGAATTGAGAAATGTAATTAAACGAACCCTTCAGAAAAATCCCCTCCGTTAGTGTAGTCACTGGAAGGAGAGTTATGCACCAATCCCCTGTGATGATGCACAGAAATGGCCAGGCCTAGCACCTAATTAGTCCGAACCCGACTTCTCGTGGTGCAGACCGATATTACCTTTCAAAGGAGATACTCTCTTGCGGAAGTGAACGGAAGCGGAGGGCTGCCAGATTAGTGTGGCCTAATCTGGACAACTCTAGCTAGTTTTCTTTTGTTTTTCTACCCTGCTGAGGAGTGGTCAACCACACAGTGTCCTGGTGCTGACCATATAAACACACTGGACTGGACAGATATATGGCTCTGAGCTGAATTATGAATCCTGAATTTGCTGCACTGGTGGCTTTTGTGGAGGGAAATTTTCCGCTGTGTTCTCTGTTTGTTTGTGGGTTGACAGCCCCAAGTGAATAGATTCACAGGATATGTTTATCAGCTGGTGGATAATCCTGAGCAGAGGTCATCGCAGGCACCTGAACTCTTTACTTCTATTGGCATCGTCAAATTCTACATTGGAGGAAGTCTTCAAGTTTAGATGGCTTCAGCCTTTAGTGGTGGGGGCACGGGTCTTTGCCCCATGTCTGCGATTAGGGGGGCTGTTTGATATTGTCGGCATTCCCTCTCTCAATAAACATAGTTTCCCTAAACATCCCACTAACCATTTTCTCTTCATAGGTAGTTGGAATGTGAGGACTCTGCACAAAGCTTTTTCTCTTGATGTCCTCACACAAGAATTCCACCAATATAATTTAGATATTCTCGGCTTGCAAGAGACCAGATGGATAGATAAAGGTCAGATTCTTAAAAATAATCTTAAATTTCTCTTTTTAGGGAGGGACGACAATAAGCATCACCAAGGCGTAGGTCTGCTTCTCAGCAGACACGCTAGTGATGCTCTTCTAGGATATGAGTGTATTAATGAAAGGTTTCTTACAGCAAAATTTCAGACAAGCGTTAAAGACTTGAATGTTATCTGCTGCTATGCCCCCACTAAGGATGCCGATGAGGATGAGAACGATTGGTTTTACGGACAACTTCAGGATATTTTGAATTCTGTCAAGAAAGGAGATCCTTGTTCTTGGAGACTTCAATGCCAAAGTTGGTACTGACTCTGACCTTTGGGGAGGAGTAATAGTCCCTTTTGGTATTGGTAGCTGCAATGGCAATGGGCAACGTCTCCTACAGGTAAGTAAACTCAATGGTTTCAGAATAACTAACACTTATTACAAACACCGCGACATACATAAGTATACATGGGTTTCATCTGATGGGCTGCATAAGAATATGATTGATTATATATTAACAGCAAATGGGCTAGTTCTGTTAGGAATACGTGGTCATATAGGGGAGCTGAAATTGGATCTGACCATTACCTTGTTAAAAGTGTCTTGCAACTTAAGCTTAAAAAGTGTTGTGCTAGGGTTAAAAAATTTGCTTTTAATACTGAAGCTCTGAAAGACCCAGTTATAGCTAAAGCTTACCATGATAGGTTACTTAGTCATTATGACAGTCATGGTTTGCTTACTACTGAAGTTGAGGAAGAATGGGATCATTTTAAACAGGCTTTTTTGGACACTAACAGTACGCTTTTAGGAAAAAAGGAGCAGAAGAGACATAATTATTTTAGTGATAAGGCACTTGAGCTTATGTCAGAAAGAAGGAACTGCAGGAATGTCCTTAATCAGTACCCTACTAGTCCTAATAGAAAGGATTACAGAGAGCTTAATAAATGTGTAAAGGATCAGTTAGCTACTGATAAGAATCTTTGGCTTGATGGCTTGGCTGACAAAACCGAGGAAGCAGTTAGGCAGCACAACAGCAGAGAGAGCTGTACCAGATAGTTAATGTTTTATGTGGTAGAAAACGGACAGGCATACAGGGATTGAAGGATAAACAGGTAAGGTTTTAGAAGGTGAGGATTCTGTCATGGCTAGGTGAGCTGAGCATTTTAGTGATGTTGTAAACAATGTAGTTAGTTCTACTCCCATTGTTTGTAATGATGATAGATGCATTGGTGGCTTTAATGTTGGCCCTATAACACAATCTGAAGTTATTTTGGCTGTTTCTAAACTTACACTTCATAAACCACCAGGTGTAGATGAAATTACTACGGAAATGCTTAGAGCTGGGAATGTTTCGGTTACCACTTGGATGACTGAAATTCTGAATATCGTTTATGATAAAGGCATGGTTCCTAAGGATTTTACCAGAGCTATTGTTATCCCTATTTTCAAAAAAGGTGATCGCAGTTCTTGTGATAACTATAGGGGTATCAGCCTACTCTTTGTTCCAGGGAAAGTTCTTTGCATCATTGTGGTTAATAGAATTAAGAATCTGGATGACAGGCAATTGCGTGATGAGCAATGTGTATTCAGAAGTGGTAGCGGATGTGTAGATCAGATATTTTCACTCAGGCAGATTCTTGAGAAATGTTTAGAGTTTCAGAAACATTTGATTGCTAGCTTTGTTGATTTCAAAAAGGCTTTCGAACTCTGTTGATCGTCATAATTTGTGGTTGATTGTGAGATCATATGGTATACCAGACAAGTTAGTTAACATAATGAAAATTCTCTATAATAGCACTGAGTCGTGTGTGAGAGTTGGTAAGTCTTGTTGGAATTGGTTTAGCATTACTTCTGGTGTTTGACAAGGGTGCATTTTGTTTCCTTTTCTCTTTAGTTTGGTTATTGATTATGTTATGCGAAATTCACTTCAAGGGAAAGATTCCTGATTTAGTTTTATTTAGATTTAGTCCTGATTTAGATGATGCTGATGATTTAGCCCTTTTGGCAAATGATATTGATGAGATGAACTATTTCATTCGAGCTGTTGATGAGACTGGTAGTAGAGTAGGTTTGGTTATAAACAGAGAGAAAACTAGTGTGATGAAAATTGGTCAAGCAGGCTGTGATTCAGTTAATCTGAATGGTTGCAGTCTTGAGCAGGTGTCACAGTTTAATTATCTTGGGAGCTATGTAACAGATAATGGTGATGTGCGGCATGAGATTAACAGACGAATAGGGATTGCTGCTGGGACTTTTAAGAATCTATGGAGAGTGTGGAGAAATAGGCGTATACACCTAAAGACTAAAATTAGACTGTATAATAGTTTGGTTCTTTCTAGGGTTAGTTATGGCAGTGAAACTTGGACACTTTGTAAACAAGATAAAGGAAACTAGATGCTTTTGATTCCAGATGCTTACGCAGTATCTTGGGCATTATGTGGTTCAACTTTGTAACTAATGATGAAATTAGACAAAGGAGTCGGCAAACATCCTTTAAGCAGCATATTGTGCAGAGAGAGACTCCGTTGGTTTTACCATGTTGCCCCTATGGATAATTATAGATTGACGAATAGGGTTATGAACAGTGTGCCTAAAGGCTTCAGAAAGAGGGGGAGACCTAGGATGCGGTGGGCAGACAATGTCAAACAGGATCTTGTTAGAATTGGTGTGCAGTGGCCAAATGCAGTAGATGTAGCTCAGGACAGACTTGCATGGAGAACTAAATTGCACGATCTGGTTGGACCTCTGTAACCCATGGCTGCTTGAGGATGAAGATGATGAAATATTGATTGTCTATTGGTAATTGCTGGAGTTTGAGAACTGTAAGTAGGGAAGAACGTAACACAAACAGAAATGTTTCAGAACTTTTTAGAAATTCATCCAAAAGGATATTTTCTCTTTTGGCACCAGAATTCATGACACAGCATCAGAAGAAAGCCATCAGAACTTATAACACAGCATCAGAAGAAAGCCATCAGAACTTATGACACAGCATCAGAAGAAAGCCATCAGGACTTATGACACAGCATCAGAAGAAAGCCATCAGAACTTATGACACAGCATCAGAAGAAAGCCATCAGAACTTATAACACAGCATCAGAAGAAAGCCTTCAGAACTTATAACACAGCATCAGAAGAAAGCCATCAGAACTTATGACACAGCATCAGAAGAAAGCCATCAGAACTTATAACACAGCATCAGAAGAAAGCCATCAGAACTTATGACACAGCATCAGAAGAAAGCCATCAGAACTTATGACACAGCATCAGAAGAAAGCCATCAGAACTTATGACACAGCATCAGAAGAAAGCCATCAGAACTTATGACACAGCATGAAAACAATTGACAATATCTGAGAAGTAAACAAAGTGGTGTTTATTGAAGAGTTCAACAAACAAATGCACCCTTATTCAACAATGCCCACAAATCACCGAAAACTTAATTATCAAATATCTCAATTATGAAGTGTAAATTTGTTGCTTACATTAATTATCTCAAAATGCTTCATTCTATATCACATTTAATTAAAGTTTCTCTTTTGGTGGTATGCCAATTTACAGAACTGAACGACTGAGTCAGTCTCAGTCGTTGGAGATAATTTCTTTAAGCCTGAATCTCAGGCATTTGGAAATTTTCCCGCTAATGGGTTCAATGCTTTGAACGGGAAACTATAATTGGCTTTGAACTCGAAACAATAATTCGCCACTTAACAATTCGATTCTTAGTAAAGAATCTGCCTTCCTTCCAGCTGACGAATCTGCCCGAAAGGGAATGAATTCGTTCTGCGTTTCCCGTCTATTTCTCTCCGAATAAGAAAATTTAATTAAGCATTTCGTTTCCTCGGCAGACCTGAAACCTTCTCTACCTCGTCGGATCGCGTGCACGCCACGAAGAATGCTCAGCGTGGATCACGTGATGCCGCTATCTTGCATTCGCCTCAAGACATCGCGCCATAGCGTGACTTTTTCGTACAATATTCAGTGACCCTCAGGTTTTAAATTTGCGTTAAATTTTGCTCCATAATTGCAGACTTCTCAAAGTATGTGATAGTAAAGGACAATAATCTCTGCTCTACACGTAAAGTTACGTGATTTTTGGAGTCCTGAAGAAAACATCTCACTGCACACGAATGTCTCAGCACGTGGTATTATCAGTTAGGATTTCGTGTTTCTTATTTGTTCCAAGAGTTAAAAGTAAAGGTAAACAAGGAACACTTTACCACGAATTTTACATGCGAATTTAAAGCTTTCTTTTGAAACTTACTTATAACGTTCCTCTACAAAATAATGCAATACACTGGTGGTGCAGGGTGACGAAAACTTCTCTGGTGCTAGAGTATTTTAAAATCTATTTCAGTGCATTTGAACAGGGAAAATAACTGATACTTACCCTCAACCCCAGCACTATAACATTCCTTTTGTTGCAGTTTTTTTTATACAAAAATATAAGAATGATAAATCGCGTCTGACGAATGTGGGATACTCATTTGCAAACGAACAGAAGTGTTTCATTTTCCAATTTTAGTGCCCTCTAACGGTGGAAATTCAAACTAATGAAAAATTCGGAAAACGCAAATAGCAATATTTTATTAGTGCGTATCTACAAAAAAAAAGAGAGTAATTTTTCATTAATTTCTTAAACCAAGAAAGTTGAATATCTAAAAACTTACAAATAAATTAGAAAAGTTCAAAAAACGCTATCTTCCTATATGCACTCTAAGAAGTAAAAAATAAACACAATCGATGGTGCATCAGTCAATGAATTAGCATTCACTTCAACGATTCACCTCTATTCAGGAAGATTGCCAACACTCTATCTTCCCTTTAAAGCGAATGAAAATTCAGTGACTCATTGCACCATCAGGGGGCGGGGGTGGCTCAGTCGGTAGCGCGCCAGGCTCGTAATCTGTAGTTCCTAGGTTCGAGTCCCAGCTGGGTCAGCGTTGAGATTTATCTCCGCAAAATTCTCCGCCCTGCCCACGGTCGGGGACTCCGATGGGCTTGGAAAGGCCGCCGTCCGTCGGATGGGACGTTAAGCCGTGGCCCCGTGTGCGGGAGAGCCATACCCTGTGCCCATTAAAGAACACGCTGGATGGCCTTAACGGGAGGTTGACATCTGTCTCCTAACAGCTGTTCCAGTGGGTCCCCTCCTCCAACCTTCTCTGAGCCTTCGGGGTCCATGTGACCTGGCCATTTAGCCCATGGTGTGCAAAAAAGTGCCGCTCAGAGGTAAAACAACCCAACCATTGCACCATCGATATGCTTTAGGTTTATTTTCTGCTTTTTAGACTTTATTTTCTGCTTTTGTGGCCGAGTGGTTAGCGCGCTTGGCTAATGTTCTACGGGACCTGGGTTCGAGCCCCGGATAAGGCATGGACGTTTGTGTTGTTTTTCTGCTTTCTGCTGAGGTCCTGCCATCCTCACAGACCTTCTAATGTGGCATATAAACTGACAGGCTCCCGTCAGACCTCTGTGGCAAGCAGCTGCTTGAGGGGGTATTTATTTAGGCTTTATTTTCTGCTTTTATATATTTTAAAAATTTTAATTAATATTTTTTTTAGTTTGTCACTAAAGATACCTATCTTCAGAAACTTTCAATACGACTCATATACATCGAACATATATCTCCTTTTTTCTGTTATTTTTTGGGGGGAGGAGGAGCAGGGGTCGTGTTTGCGGGAGTCCATGACATTGAGAACATTATAATCTTTAATTTGATGTGTAATTCGTTGTCAACCCCTACAAAAATTAGGTCCCCCTTTTTTTAAACGGGGAGAGGATGGTGAGGGCTTAATTCGTTATAATAATAAATTTGCATAATTCGTTGTAGCATAGTCTACGATGGTCCTCATATGATTTGGGTGGTGGTGGCGCGCCAGGCTCGTAATCTGCAGTTCCCAGGTTCGAGTCCCAGCTGGATCAGCATTGCGATTTATCTCTGCAAAATTCCCCGCCCTGCCCACGGTCAATAGGGGACACCGATAGGCTTGGAAAGATCACCGTCCGTCGGATGAGACGTTAAACCGTGGCCCCGTGTGCGGGGGGAACTATACCCAGTGCATATTAAAGAACATGCTGGATGGCCTTGACGGGAGGCTACCATCTGTCTCCAAACAGCTGTTCCAGTGGGTCCCCTCCCCCAACCTTCTCTGAGCCTTCGGAGTCCTTGTGACCTGGCCATTTAGTCCATGGTGTACAAAAAAGTGCCACTCAGAGATAAAACTATCCAACCTCATATGAGCTTTCATTTTACACCTAACTCGCAATTGTAGGCCCTCGCGTTCGCAAGATGTAATAGAAAGCCGACTTTCACTTTTCTTTTAGGGTAAGAAAATAAGAGAAGTATTTTTATTTCCCACAGCATATTGCTCACTTCACAAACTTCCATTTCATATGCAACAAAATGCTATGTTCAGCCCTGGAGTTCGAAAGATAGAGTAGAACAATCCTTCACATATTATTCCCTTTTTTCGGGGGTGGGAAGAAAGTATGGGGAAAATTTTATAACCTGTAACACTCCTCATGTCACAAGCTTTCATTTGACACATAGCCTTTTATTGTAGACACTCGTGTTCCGAAGATATAGAGGAATAACCGTTTTCGTATTCCCTCATTTTAGAGGGGTAGAAAGCACGAGGGTAAATTCCTTTTATCCCATGACATTCTCAATGTCATAAGCTGAGACAAAAATCAATAAGTTTGCCCTTCGCGTCCTAAAGGTGATCTGGCAACTTCGTGTCACGTGACACGAAGTTGCCAGATCACTAATTTCTAAAAAAAATCGTTGCCAGATATTTTTTCTAAATTCTGTAATCAACCATAGTGTTCGGATACCTTTTTGAGCGACTGTACAAAAACCGTTTTGGGAAACACAGAAATTAAAAAAACGACAAATAAGCAAAAAGCAATAGGAAGATGATAGGTAATAAATAATAAAGCGACACTTTTCAAGATTTTAATACACATGTTTCGAAAATATTTATGGTTTGATGAAATTATCCTGATTTACCATGAATTATATTATATGAATCCATCCGTATTTCACAAACCAAAATACTGGTAGTTTGACAATGCACGCATTTTAAAATCTAAATTTAAATAGTGTTTCACGGATTAGCTCCATGTTATTGAGTTGATTGAATTACCAAGGTAAAATGTGTACTGATTTCTTTCAGATTCAACGAACGCGATCTGGATTTATAATTCGAATTTGAATGATTGGTGTTGAATTTATCAGTTAACTATGTTACATAACTATTGAAAAGCTGAATCTGCAAATAAGAATTGTATCGTAGAGGCAGAACATGATAATATATTCTCGAGTAATTAATAAAACTGTTATGGTGTCCTACCGAATCATTGGAGAACTTCCATGTTAGGCCAACTTAAAGCCAAGGGTCGTACTTTGACCTTCTGAGGCCCTTAATTGTAATAAGTTTAAGAGGCCCTAAATTATGATAAGTTGAAGAGGCCCTTAACCATGAGAAGTTGTTACATTAACATCGGCTATGCATATTTTCCTTCGACTGAAAATATGTTAGAAATTAATGAAAACAATTTCGACAGAAAATATCATAGAAATTAATGGATACAGTTTCGACGGAAAATATATTAGAAATTAATGGATACAATTTCGACAGAAAATATCTTAGAAATTAATAGATACCGCTTCGACAGAAAATATATTAGAAATTAATGGATACATTTTCGACAGAAAATATCTTAGAAATTAATAGATACAGCTTCGACAGAAAATATATTAGAAATTAATGGATACAGTTTCGACAGAAAATATATTTGAAATTAATGGATACAGCTTCGAGAGAAAATATCTTAGAAATTAATGGATATAGCTTCGACAGAAAATATCTTAAAAATTAATGGATACACCTTCGACAGAAAATATTTTAGAAATTAATGGATACAATTTCGACAGAAAATATCTTAGAAATTAATGGATACAATTTCGACAGAAAATATATTAGAAATTAATGGATACAGTTTCGACAGAAAATATATTTGAAATTAATGGATACAGCTTCGACAGAAAATATCTTAGAAATTAATGGATATAGCTTCGACAGAAAATATCTTAAAAATTAATGGATACACCTTCGACAGAAAATATTTTAGAAATTAATGGATACAATTTCGACAGAAAATATCTTAGAAATTAATGGATACAATTTCGACAGAAAATATATTAGAAATTAATAAATACAGCTTCGAGAGAAAATATATTAGAAATTAATGGATACAGTTTCGACAGAAAATATATTTGAAATTAATGGATACAGCTTCGACAGAAAATATCTTAGAAATTAATGGATACACCTTCGACAGAAAATATTTTAGAAATTAATGGATACAATTTCGACAGAAAATATCTTAGAAATTAATAGATACAGCTTCGACAGAAAATATATTAGAAATTAATGGATACAGTTTCGACAGAAAATATATTTGAAATTAATGGATACAGCTTCGACAGAAAATATCTTACAAATTAATGGATATAGCTTCGACAGAAAATATCTTAAAAATTAATGGATACACCTTCGACAGAAAATGTTTTAGAAATTAATGGATACAATTTCGACAGAAAATATATTTGAAATTAATGGATACAGCTTCGACAGAAAATATCTTAGAAATTAATGGATACAATTTCGACAGAAAATATATTTGAAATTAATGGATACAGCTTCGACAGAAAATATCTTAGAAATTAATGGATACACCTTCGACAGAAAATATTTTAGAAATTAATGGATACAATTTCGACAGAAAATATCTTAGAAATTAATAGATACAGCTTCGACAGAAAATATCTTAAAAATTAATGGATACACCTTCGACAGAAAATATTTTAGAAATTAATGGATACAATTTCGACAGAAAATATCTTAGAAATTAATGGATACAATTTCGACAGAAAATATATTAGAAATTAATAAATACAGCTTCGACAGAAAATATCTTACAAATTAATGGATATAGCTTCGACAGAAAATATCTTAAAAATTAATGGATACACCTTCGACAGAAAATATTTTAGACATTAATGGATACAATTTCGACAGAAAATATCTTAGAAATTAATGGATACAATTTCGACAGAAAATATATTAGAAATTAATAAATACAGCTTCGACAGAAAATATCTTACAAATTAATGGATATAGCTTCGACAGAAAATATCTTAAAAATTAATGGATACACCTTCGACAGAAAATATTTTAGAAATTAATGGATACAATTTCGACAGAAAATATATTTGAAATTAATGGATACAGCTTCGACAGAAAATATCTTAGAAATTAATGGATACAATTTCGACAGAAAATATATTTGAAATTAATGGATAAGCTTCGACAGAAAATATCTTAGAAATTAATGGATACACCTTCGACAGAAAATATTTTAGAAATTAATGGATACAATTTCGACAGAAAATATCTTAGAAATTAATGGATACAATTTCGACAGAAAATATCTTAGAAATTAATGGATACAGCTTCGACAGAAAATATATTAGAAATTAATGGATACAGTTTCGACAGAAAATATATTTGAAATTAATGGATACAGCTTCGACAGAAAATATCTTAAAAATTAATGGATATAGCTTCGACAGAAAATATCTTAAAAATTAATGGATACACCTTCGACAGAAAATATTTTAGAAATTAATGGATACAATTTCGACAGAAAATATCTTAGAAATTAATGGATACAATTTTGACAGAAAATATATTAGAAATTAATAGATACAGCTTCGACAGAAAATATATTAGAAATTAATGGATACAGTTTCGACAGAAAATATATTTGAAATTACGACAGAAAATATTTTAGAAATTAATGGATACAATTTCGACAGAAAATATCTTAGATATTAATGGATGCAATTTCGACAGAAAATATATTAGAAATTAATAGATACAGCTTCGACAGAAAATATATTAGAAATTAATGGATACAGTTTCGACAGAAAATATATTTGAAATTAATGGATACAGCTTCGACAGAAAATATCTTAGAAATCAATGGATGCAGTATAGAAATACTGATAAATTACACGGTAAACATTATTTTACTAATATTATTATACTAGTTTTATAAAGGAAAAATAATTTGAATAGGTTGGCCGTTAGAAGGAGGCCGTTAGAAAGAGTAAAGGGGGAAGCTGGGCTAAAAAAGTTGAGAATCGTTGACTTAGAGGTATATTTTTCGGATAACTATATTCTTGCCGGATAATTTTTCAATTTTTTAAAATTTAGTAATCGATTATTTATAGACTACGGATTCTGGAACTTTGGTTTTATTTGTTTTCATTTGCCACCAATCCAGTATAGGGAGAAATGCTTAAATATTTTCATTTTTTAATTCGCATATCTTTATTAGAAGAATATCGAAAATAGTGTTTAAAGTAGAAATCTACTGGTTAGCTTACACTTGTCGCCTGCAACTTGATTCGTTTCTTTCCCAAACTTTTAAAGCAGAATAAATATGCTTTTCGCGACTTACAGATGAAAATATTCAAATTGTCGAACTGTTTTAAAATTTCTGAAAATTCATTGACGTAAAACACAGCACAGTCATGCGCACAGATACCGAATGAATGATGCCAGTTCAAACGATTCGAAACTTCAGGTTTATGTTTGGCAAGTAGTGGAATGTATTTCTGAGATTAGTCTAGTGGACGAGATTAGTCTTAAAACGATGCAGTAATTGTTGATACTTTATTCAAGTGTTTCGATGCAGAGATCATTACAGTGTAAAATTTCAATTTTAGCCCTTTTTCTTGTAATATAATGATTTACCTGATTCTTAAAAATAAATTTTATTAGTTCATCTCATCGATTTTCTTTTGGGGAATCTTAGCGTCATAATCTTCCTTAAGGTGAAGCAGCTATCGAAACCTCTTGCTATGGGGGAGGAGGAACGAGACAGTTTTGGGTTGTTTTACCTCTGAGCGACACTTTTTTGCACACAATGGGCTAAATGGCAAGATCACAAGGACCCGGAAGGCTCAGAGAAGGTTGTGGGAGGGAAACCACTGGAATAGCTGTTGGGAGACAGATGGTAGCCTCCCGCCAAGGCCATCCAGCATGTTCTTTAATATGCACTGGGTATAGTTCTCCCGCACACGGGGCCACGGCTTAACGTAGCATCCGACGGACGGCGGTCTTTACAAGCCCATCGGTATCCCCTACTGACCGTGGTCAGGAGTTTTGCGGAGATAAGTCTCAACGCTGACCCAGCTGGGACTCGAACCTGGAAACTGCAGCTTACGAGCCTGGCGCGCTACCGACTGAGTTACCCTCGCCCCTAGTGGAGACGGGCAATCTCATGTAAATCACGTCGTTTGTTGTACTCTTGCCTTCTTTGGACAATCCAATTTATGGATGATCCGTCTGAATCTTTAACTTAGAAAATTAGAAGTGAAACAGGAGGGGAAAAAAAAACTAGGAAAAAAATCATATTTAAATCAACCAGCGTATGAGATGAATCAATTTATTGAATGTTTCATTTTCGTTTTGCCAGGAATCATCAGTTTATTTAGAGAAAATATCTTTAGATATTTGACGCTGCTTTTAGTTATTTGCAGCTTCATCAACTCTAAATACTGAACCAATATTATTGGAAGGTAAATTCGCGAGTAATGATTCAAATAAACGGATTTGCTTTGGATCTCTAACTGGTGAAGTCTAATGATGTGTTTTCATTAAACATTTATTCTAGAAGTTAGGAACATTTAATTTCCCGTTAATGCGACATGGAAGAGATTTAATTTTCTCGGCCACAATGTTTCACTTATTTGGCGTTTGATCCAAAACAGCTTGTGCTAGTTGATGCACTCGGTGTTGGAACCGAAGTTATTTTCATGTGAGAGGAATTCAGCAAATCCCATCACATCTCAGTCATCGCTTTCTCTCCTCTGTTAAATCAACCACTCATTCACTCCAGCATTTAATTTGCTCATTATCTCAGCCTCTCGTGCATCCAGTCTAATCCTTCTTTCTTTCATTTCCTTTCCTTCTCTAGTATTTAACTTTGGGCACGCTCTGGTTTCCTCATTTTAAATTCATACCGAAATCTTAATTTATTTCGTCACCGTAAATAATAATCCGAAATATTCCATCATTAATCATTATCCATCATATAATCGACTATTATAAATTCCTCATCACTGAAATTGTTTGGGTTGGGTTGTTTTACCTCTGAGCGGCATTTTTTTTGCACCCCATGGGCTAAATGGCCAGGTCACATGGACCCCGAAGGCTCAGAGAAGGTTGGGGGAGGGGACCCACTGGAACAGCTGTTGGGAGACGGATGGTAGCCTACCGTCAAGGCCATCCAGCGTGTTCTTTAACGTGCACAGGGTATGGCTCTCCCGCACACGGAGCCACGGCTTAACGTCCCATCCGACGGACGGCGGCCTTTCCAAGCCCATCGGTGTCCTCTACTGACCGTGGGCAGGGTGAGGAATTTTTTTGGAGATAGATCTCAACGCTGACCCAGCTGGAACTCGAACCTGGTAACTACAGATTACGAGCCTGGCGCGCTACCGACTGAGCCACCCCCGCCCCCATCACTGAAGTAACTTGAATACAACTTTTTTATAACGCCGTTAGCTATGCTAAGTATGGAAAAACGGCTGAGGAAATTGAATTTCAGAGAAAGTGGAACCGAACTCAGAACCTCTTGAAATTATTTCAGGAGTTTTCATTGATCTCTTGCAGCTTAGTTCGATCCTAGCTAAGAATTCTGTTCTCTCCTGAATAACAGATGTCGCCACGAGCCTATCCTAACTGTGGAATTAAGTTTATAATCTTCATTAGCTGGAACTGAACCAAGTGGGAATGTCTCAATACGAAGAGCATCCCACAGGTATTCAAAAGGTTGTGGGTTCCATTCCAACAGAAATTTTAAGTAGTCTGCAGCTCACTATTCAATTGTTACGATGCACCAGGACACTACGTGTGAGTTTTGAAATCATTTTAAGCAATTTTTATATTCATTTTTTGTATTTCCAGTTTTTCATCCACAAGTGGCACTCACAATGAAATGGCCTCACAGTTATCCTCACAATTAAGGCATGCAGGTTCCTTTTCGGAGGTGGTGATCGTAAAGAGAAATAGGACTATGTTCCTAGAAGATCTACCTACATACTGCTGTAGAATAAATACAGCAGTATGTATAATAATGCTGTAGAATAAATACTGGTACCTAAAACATTTGTGAGCCATTGCTTTCCGAGTGAACCTCTTAGCATGATGCATGTAGAAAACACGCAGTTGACCTGCGAACCTCATGCAATCTGAAACCTTTCAAAACCATGGGAGAAATCATTTTCTGTATTCAGAAAATACAACATGGCAGAAATCGCTCTTCGATAAAGCTTCTTTCAACTGAAAGAAAATTGGTTTGAATTTTTTCTCACGGAGCATAAATTTGTTTGAATTTCTTTTCGTAAACTACAAATTCAATTATGCAATTTTCTAAAAATGTATATTGTCAAAAACTCTACAAGATCCTCTTCAGATCTCGAAAAACATCCTTGAGCACGAAATAATCACGGCTGCCTGCGCAGATGGTGTTGATTAGAACTTGAAGCGGCCTGCAATTTTTTCTAAGAGGACCTGTTTCGCCCTCAGCAATCCGACCAACATCTGTTTTTTTTTCTGTTCCTCCTTATCAGATCGTTTCATCCGATATATCTTCGGCGTTTTCCAGAGATGTTCCAGAATCCTATTCAGAAAGCTCATCATCATCATCGTGTTTACGCGTCACGTGACTTGACTTCTTTCCTCTGGAGGCATCGCCTTTTCGTGCGAGATGTGGTTCAGAGGAGGAAAGAAAGAAGTCATCTTCTCAATTCCTCATCAATGAAACCGTTGATCGATCGACTAATATTCGCCCTTGGCCCTCTCGGCACCAGAGCGGATTCATCAAAGGTAAGCTATTTCTTAAACGAATTCATGCCAGCGAAGCGAATGCGGTTTGCGATTTACCTGAACTGATTTTTTGGGAAGATTTAAAAGCACTTGGACAGCATTTTACGAGGATTTAAAATTAAGTTTTATATACGTTTGCATAAATCACAATTTTGAAATGCAGAAGAAGTTTAAATTTCTGAAACGCATTGACGTCATTTTTGAAATTAAGGTTTTGCTTTCGCAGCTTGATTTTCAACTGATTTCGAATAAGTCCATGGCGAAAGAAAAACGATTTATTTATTCAACCTGTCACACTGATTTAAAATCAGGTTCTCGCCGTTTTCTCTACGAGGTCAGCTAAGACGGCAATTGTTCACACTTTACTTAGGAAAGGCCACTTAGCGTCCATATGAATATTGTGAAAATTAGATTTTATATCTATTCATGATATGAATTATAATCGAACTCGTATTTCGAAGGAATTAGGAAAAAGCAAGATCCCAACCTATGAAAGTCGGAATCTTGATTGGAAGATGGAGGGAAATTCCAATTCAATTTGGAATGGTTAAAATCACCCATCATTTTATCTCAACTGGAAGAGCAACTATCACATGACCAGGAAATCTCACCTTCGACTCCTTCAGATGACAAGAAAATCTCACTTTCGACTCCTCCAGATGACAAGAAAATCTCACTTTCGACTCCTTCAGATGACAAGAAAATCTCACTTTCGACTCCTTCAGATGACAAGAAAATCTCACCTTCGACTCCTTCAGATGACAAGAAAATCTCACTTTCGACTCCTTCAGATGACAAGAAAATCTCACTTTCGACTCCTTCAGATGACAAGAAAATCTCACCTTCGACTCCTTCAGATGACAAGAAAATCTCACTTTCGACTCCTTCAGATGACAAGAAAATCTCACTTTCGACTCCTTCAGATGACAAGAAAATCTCACTTTCGACTCCTTCAGATGTTAGAAAATCTCACTTTCGATTCCTTCAGATGACAAGAAAATCTCACTTTCGACTCCTTCAGATGACCAAGAGATCCCACATTAGATTTCTTCAGATGATCGGGTGATCTTAACTTCGATTTCTTCAGATGACTAGTGCATCCCGCCTTCGATTCCCTCAAATGATCAGGATATTTCAATGATCAGGACATCCCGTCTTCGATTCCCTGAAATGATCAGAAGATATGGCCTTCGATTTCTTAAGATAACCAGTAAATCCGCTTTCGATCCTTTTCAATGACCAAAAGATCCCATATTCGAATCTTTTCAATGACCAAAAGATCCCATCTTCGAATCTTTTCAATGACCAAGAGATCTCACTTTCGATTCCTTCAGATAACCAGGAGATCTCTTCTTCGATTCTCTCAAATGAACAGGCGATCTCGCTTTCAATTTCTTCAGAGAACTAGCACATCCAACTTTCGACTCTTTTCAATGAACATGAGATCCCATCTTAGATTATCTCTTCTTCGATTCTCTCAAATGAACAGGCGATCTCGCTTTCAATTTCTTCAGAGAACTAGCACATCCAACTTTCTACTCTTTTCAATGAACATGAGATCCCATCTTAGATTACTTTATGTAACAGAACATCCAAAGGTTCGTTTCCGTCAAATGATCAGATCTCGTCTTCGATTTCTTCACCAAACTAGTAGATCCCGACTTCGATACATTTCAATGACAAATAGAACCCACTTTCGATTTCTTCAGAAAAACCAAGAGGAACTCACCTTCGATTCCTCAAATGGTCAGGAGAACAGGGCCCTCGATTTCTTCAGAAAACCAGTAGATCGCGCCTTCGACTCTTTTCAATGACCAAGAGATCCCATCTTCGATTCCCTCAAATGATCAGGAATCTCGCCTTCGATTTCTTCAGAAAACCAGTAGATCCCGACTTCGATACTTTGCAATGACAAAGAGATCCCACTTTCGATTTCTTCAGATAACCAGGAGATCTCACCTTCGATTCCTCAAATGGTCAGGAGATCTGACCTTCGATTTCTTCAGAAAACCAGTAGATTGCGCCTTCGACTCTTTTCAATGACCAAGAGATCCCATCTTCGATTCCTTCAGATAGAAAATCCCATTTTCGATTCCCTGAAATGATCAGGAATCTCGCCTTCGATTTCTTCAGAAAACCAGTAGATCTCGCCTTCGATTTCTTCAGAAAACCAGTAGATCGCGCCTTCGACTCTTTTCAATGACCATGAGATCCCATCTTCGATTCCTTCAGATAGAAAGTCCCATTTTCGATTCCTTCAGATAGAAGATCCCATTTTCGATTCCCTCAAATGATCAGGAATCTCGCCTTCGACTCTTTTCAATGACCAAGAGATCCCATCTTCGATTCCTTCAGATAGAAGATCCCATCTTCGATTCCCTGAAATGATCAGGAATCTCGCCTTCGATTTCTTCAGAAAACCAGTAGATCTCGCCTTCGATTTCTTCAGAAAACCAGTAGATCGCGCCTTCGACTCTTTTCAATGACCATGAGATCCCATCTTCGATTCCTTCAGATAGAAGATCCCATCTTCGATTCCCTCAAATGATCAGGAATCTCGCCTTCGATTTCTTCAGAAAACCAGTAGATCCCGACTTCGATACTTTGCAATGACAAAGAGATCCCACTTTCGATTTCTTCAGATAACCAGGAGATCTCACCTTCGATTCCTCAAATGATCCGGAGATCTGACCTTCGATTTCTTCAGAAAACCAGTAGATTGCGCCTTCGACTCTTTTCAATGACCAAGAGATCCCATCTTCGATTCCTTCAGATAGAAAATCCCATTTTCGATTCCTTCAGATAGAAGATCCCATTTTCGATTCCCTCAAATGATCAGGAATCTCGCCTTCGACTCTTTTCAATGACCAAGAGATCCCATCTTCGATTCCTTCAGATAGAAGATCCCATCTTCGATTCCCTGAAATGATCAGGAATCTCGCCTTCGATTTCTTCAGAAAACCAGTAGATCGCGCCTTCGACTCTTTTCAATGACCATGAGATCCCATCTTCGATTCCTTCAGATAGAAGATGCCATCTTCGATTCCCTCAAATGATCAGGAATCTCGCCTTCGATTTCTTCAGAAAACCAGTAGATCCCGACTTCGATACTTTGCAATGACAAAGAGATCCCACTTTCGATTTCTTCAGATAACCAGGAGATCTCACCTTCGATTCCTCAAATGGTCCGGAGATCTGACCTTCGATTTCTTCAGAAAACCAGTAGATTGCGCCTTCGACTCTTTTCAATGACCAAGAGATCCCATCTTCGATTCCTTCAGATAGAAAATCCCATTTTCGATTCCTTCAGATAGAAAATCCCATTTTCGATTCCTTCAGATAGAAGATCCCATTTTCGATTCCCTGAAATGATCAGGAATCTCGCCTTCGACTCTTTTCAATGACCAAGAGATCCCATCTTCGATTCCTTCAGATAGAAGATCCCATCTTCAATTCCCTGAAATGATCAGGAATCTCGCCTTCGATTTCTTCAGAAAACCAGTAGATCTCGCCTTCGATTCCTCAAATGGTCAGGGGATCTGGCCTTTGATTTCTTCAGAAAACCAGTAGATCGCGCCTTCGACTCTTTTCAATGACCATGAGATCCCATCTTCGATTCCTTCAGATAGAAGATCCCATCTCGATTCCCTCAAATGATCAGGAATCTCGCCTTCGATTTCTTCAGAAAACTTGTAGATCCCGACTTCGATAATTTGCAATGACAAAGATATCCCACTATCGATTTCTTCAGATAACCAGGAGATCTCACCATCGATTCCTCAAATGGTCAGGAGATCGGGCCTTCGATTTCATCAGAAAACCAGTAGATCCCGCCTTCGACTCTTTTCAATGACCAAGAGATCCCATCTTCGATTCTTTCAGATAGAGGATCCCATCTTCGATTCCTTCAGAGAGAAGATCCCATCTTCGATTCCCTCAAATGATTAGGAATCTCGCCTTCGATTTCTTCAGAAAACCATTAGATCCCGACTTCGATACTTTTCAATGACGAAGAGATCCCGACTTCGATACTTTTCAGTGACGAAGAGATCCCACTTTCGATTTCTTCAGATAACCAGGAGATCTCACCTTCGATTCCTTCAAATGATCAGGAAGCTCGCCTTCAATTTCTTCAGAAGACCAGTAGATCCCGACTTCGATAATTTGCAATGACAAAGAGATCCTACTTTCGATTTCTTTAGATCTCACCTTCGATTCACGATCAGAAAACCAGTAGATCCCGCCTTCGACTCTTTTCAATGACCAAGAGATCCCATCTCACCTTCGATTCCTTCAAATGATCAGGAAGCTCGCCTTCAATTTCTTCAGAAGACCAGTAGATCCCGACTTCGATAATTTGCAATGACAAAGAGATCCTACTTTCGATTTCTTTAGATCTCACCTTCGATTCACCATCAGAAAACCAGTAGATCCCGCCTTCGACTCTTTTCAATGACCAAGAGATCCCATCTTCGATTCTTTCAGATAGAGGATCCCATCTTCGATTCCTTCAGAGAGAAGATCCCATCTTCGATTCCCTCAAATGATTAGGAATCTCGCCTTCGATTTCTTCAGAAAACCATTAGATCCCGACTTCGATACTTTTCAATGACGAAGAGATCCCGACTTCGATACTTTTCAGTGACGAAGAGATCCCACTTTCGATTTCTTCAGATAACCAGGAGATCTCACCTTCGATTCCTTCAAATGATCAGGAAGCTCGCCTTCAATTTCTTCAGAAGACCAGTAGATCCCGACTTCGATAATTTGCAATGACAAAGAGATCCTACTTTCGATTTCTTTAGATAACCAGGAGATCTCACCTTCGATTCCTCAAATGGTCAGAAGATCTGGCCTTCGATTTCATCAGAAAACCAGTAGATCCCGCCTTCGACTCTTTTCAATGACCAAGAAATCCCATCTTCGATTCCCTGAAATGTTCAGGAATCTAGCCTTCGATTTCTTCAGAAAACCAGTAGATCCCGACTTCGATAATTTGCAATGACAAAGAGATCCCACTTTCGATTTCTTCAGATAACCAGGAGATCCCACCTTCGTTTCCCTCAAATGATCCGCCTTCGATTTCTTTATAAAACCAGTTGACCCCCACCTTCGATCCTTTTCAATGACCAAGAGATTCCATCTTCGACTCGTTTCAACGACCAATATATTCCACCTTCGATTCTTCAGGTAACCAGAAGTTCCCACCTCAGATTCCCACAAATGATTCAGGAGATCTCGCCTTCGATTTCTTCAGATAAATTCAATTGAAAAGGGTCGAAGGCGCAGATCCCGCTTTCGACCCTTTTCAGTGACCAAGAGATCCCACCTTCGATTCCCTCATATGATCAGAAGATCTCTCGCCTTCGATTTCTTCAGATTACTGTGTGGGTTTTTTCGTCTTACCTAGTTTTGATTGTCTATCAATGTCATTCTGTGTCTTTTCTGTTTTTTACTCCTTTTGTTGCGATGTTCCAAAAACAGCTCCTAAATATAATCCACAGAAGGTAAAAGGATATAAAGAAAGCGTGACCTCGGCAGAAAGACAATATCCATCTGAAGCAGGCCCTTTTCTAGCAGGTAAGAATCCTGATCACTCGATGATAAATTCAGTAGCAATTAAGGTAAATGGGATTTACACTGACTCGGTTTGGAGGAATTAGAAATAATCGGATATACTAATAAATGGCATTGCAATGTTTCAAGTATAAAGTTATAAGAAACATCTCAAGTATAAGCAAATAAAGGGCAATTGAAATAAGAAGTCTTGAATAAAATCAGTGGCTACATTTAAAAATTAAACTGTCGGATGAATATTGATAAGTAAATACCACTTAAACTCATTTTAAAATAGTTACGGTAAGAGTGGTAATAATCTCCTTATGATAATTTCCTACTCCACAAATGAAATGACAATTACAATTTCTTTTTGCAAATGGGATATCAATGCATAGCTAGTAATGTAAAATTCTGCCATTAAATGCAAAAAAAAAATGGTTCTTTGGGATTAACTTGATATGGGAACCATTACCAGAGATTCGTAATTCCCTGTGAGCCGAAAATACTTGATTTAAGCTTTTATTAGAGAATATTACATTTGTTTTAACATTTCAGGATCACGTTCATAAAGACACGTTGGCCTTCCAGCAATTAAGTAGAAACGTTGGAAAATGGATCAACTGTTAATAAGGATAAAGCCAAAATCAATGTTGCTTTTAATTTTTTGAGCAATTAATTTAGTAGGTGTACTGCAGATTATTAAAACCTAAGTTGAAGAATAATTTTGTCTTTTGAGAAAGACAGGACATATTGGACGGTTCCTCGTGCAATTTCATCCACTTCTTGAAGTGGATAATGGTTCTCAGAGTTCGAAAGAGTAGCATAGAATTTAACATCATCGGCATAGACAAAGCTGGCAAATTGCTCATAAAATAGATCATTGGTTCAGATAATGGGAAACAAGGCGACCTAATCAAGATTGGGTTGGGTCTTTTTTGCTTTAAGAGAAAAATTAATAAATTGTGTTTTATTTGTGTTAATAAAATACACTTGTCAACAATGATTTGGTAACATGAATGAAAATTATCATTTTATACAAATTCTGATAAGTTGATTCCAGATGTGGGTGGGTTGTTTTACCTCTGAGCGGAACTTTTTTTGCACACATTAGGCGAAATGATCAGGTTAGTGGTATCTCGAAGACTCAGGAAAGGTTATGGGAGGAGACCCACTGGAACAGCTATTGGGATACAGATGGTTGCCTCCCGTCAAGGCCATCCAGCTTGTTGTTTAACGTGCACAGTGTATGGCTCTCCTGCACATGGAGCCACGGCTTAATGTCCTATCCGAGGGACGGTGGTCTTTCCAAGGCCATCGGCGTCCCCTACTCACCGAGGGCACGGCGGCGAGTATTTCATGACTAAATCAGAGCTTCTCTCAATGTTACTGGTGAAATATTTGATAGGTGACAATGTGTTATTCACTTTACTTTGTTGAGTGCATGTGGAAACTAAAGCATATAATAACAGAAGCATTTTAATGTAAATACCTTAATTGGACAATTTTTCAAACAAGATTTATTTTATCAACTTCAAAGAGTTTTTTTTTTTAAACCTAGTAAGATGATGCCAATTGATTTATCTCCTTTAAACGCCCTTGTCTAAGTATTAAGGTAAAGTAAGATTGGTGTAGTTTTTGGTCAACTAGTTAGAAATCCAAATTGCTCATCAGAAATTATGTAGGTGTATACTAAAAACTAAAGATGCGATGGAGCACTCGATGAGTTTAAGTGTAATGCTTTTGTTAGAGAGATGGTCGAAGTTAATTGTTATTATAATGCTGAATAATAATTACGTTAATTACCAATGAGTCATTTTTCTGATTTCCTAATTTTAAATTAATTCATCGGAGAGATCAAATTATCTCTCTAATGAAGGTATTCTCTAACTTTAATTCAAAAATTAGCATTTCTTGCAGTTTTCATTTCACTAAATACAATATTGCGTGAGGGTGGGACAAGCCACCATTTGTAACAATATCAGCGCTGTGCAGCGGGGGAATTCCTAAGTTTGGCTCTTCAGTAGTGTGGTGTGTAGCACGTGACATACTTTATTTATGAAGTTTGCTTTAATTAAAATCATCTTGAATCTTCAGGTTCATCGAGTTTTGAAAACTTTTGAGGTAAACATTTGGTTAACAATATTGCTTCCTGCAAAACAATAAGTTAAAAGTAATATATTTTTGAAATGAAAGAACTTCGTGCCTCATCTATATAATAAAATAAGATGTCTGTGTGTCTGTGTGTCTGTGGCAGACATAACTCATCGGGAAATCAACGTACACGCTCCAAATTTTCAGAGAATGCTTCAGGCTGTGGTCCGAATTGCTGTGCAAATCGAGTCGAAAATCCAAAATGGGCTTGGTAGAAGCGAAAATATTTGCTATTCCTACGGGAAACGATAATCGCTGTCAAATCTGTTGTTCCCATTTACTGCTCCCTAACTCTGAAAGTAAAGAGTTAAAATCGCATTTAAATCTGCTGCCGTTGCCAAATTATCCACATTTCCAAAGGCATTATTCAGGCGTTCCATTGCAGATAGGGACCTGATTTTCAAATCCAACATGGGGTCAGGAAACAGAAATTCGCCTACGAAATTTGGGACCTTTCGGTGAAGTACGTCGGGAATTACAGAATGCCAAAATCTGACAAAATAAATATCTCGATCGTTTGCCACGGGCTCTGAGAGCGAGCGACGTGTCATCAATGACCTTTTCAAACTGTGTAAAATGTCGGGGGGGAGGGATACTCACAAAACTAACCATTAGTGCAGGAAACAACAGGGTTGGGTTGGGTTGTTTTACCTCTGAGCGGCACTTTTTTGCACACCATGGGCTAAATGGCCAGGTCACATGGACCCCGAAGGCTCAGAGAAGGTTGAGGGAGGGGACCCACTGGAACAGCTGTTGTGAGACAGATGGTAGCCTCCCGTCAAGGCCACCCAGCGTGTTCTTTAACGTGCACAGGGTATGGCTCTCCCGCACACGGGGCCACGGCTTAACGTCCCATCCGACGGACGGCGGCCTTTCCAAGCCCATCGGTGTCCCCTACTGACCGTGGGCAGGGCGGGGAATTTTGCGGAGATAAATCTCAACGCTGACCCAGCTGGGACTCGAACCTGGGAACTACAGATTACGAGCCTGGCGCGCTACCGACGGAGCCACCCCCGCCCCAGGAAACAACAGAATATGCAGATTAAAAGTGAGACACGAGCTGTCACAATTTGTGTAGAAACGAAGCCACGGGCCAAATGGGAACCTGAATTTTAAACCAATCACGGGGGCACACGGGGGACGTTGTGTAGAAAATTTGGACCGTGCGGAAGAATATTACGGGAGCCATTGGGCGGCAAAATCTATGGTAACGGAAATAAAAATCTCGATATCTTACGCAGAAAATAAGCCACGGGCTATGAGAGAGCTCGCTGACGTCAACAACGACCCAAGCAAACACCAGGCAAATTTTTTTCCTGTTGAAAATCTGTGCTAAAGTGTCGGGAGAGGGGGGGGGGATATTTGCAAAATTTACCATTAGTGCAGTGAAAATAAGAGTACACAGTTTAAAAGTGACACCCAGGCAGCGACGGGTACGTTCAGTTAGTCAGAAATAATCGTAAACAATAAGTCCATGAAAAGTGCTTTGAACTGAACATCCTCCGCTATCGACATGTACTGCTAGGGACGAACGGACGCTACGAAATTTTGTGACTTCTTATAATTGCATGACATTATTAAAGTTGGGTTGTTTTACCTCTGAGCGGCACTTTTTTGCACACAATGGGCTAAATGGCCAGGTCACATGGACCCCGAAGGCTCAGAGAAGGTTGGGGGAGGGGACCCACTGGAAGAGCTGTTGGGAGACAGATGGTAGCCTCCCGTCAGGGCCATCCAGCGTGTTCTTTAACCTGCACAGGGTATGGCTCTCCCACACACGAGGCCACGGCTTAACGTCCCATCCGACGGACGGCGGCCTTTCAAAGCCCATCGGTGTCCCCTACTGACCGTGGGCAGGGCGGGGAATTTTGCGGAGATAAATCTCAACGCTGACCCAGCTGGGACTCGAACCTGGGAACTACAGATTACGAGCCTGGCGCGCTACCGACTGAGCCACCCCCGCCCACATTATTAAAGCCTTTTGAGTTTATTTAAATGTAAAATTTATAATATTTAATTATTTATTTACTTTGAAATAAAACTGCTTTTATAAAAATAAGGATGCAGGCGTTTCTCATATCATTGTTCCATTTAAGTCAGAAAACTTACCAGATGATTTGTTTGTACGAGGTACAGTACATTGTTTGATTTGTTTGTACGAGGTACAGTAAGGCCTACATATGAATCAACATATGAACAAGGACCAGCTCTAAACGAGAGAAGTTTCTATTCAAAAAGAGTCAGTCATCGCTCTGATGAATAACTAAGCACGCTAACTGCTCGGCCAGTGAAATGCGAAAATCACGCGTCTAAAGTGGTGAGACTAGAATATTCTGTGAAGTAAATAAGTGATTATCTTTCTTGTCTATTGATGAAAGTGACCCAGATTCGAGTCCCGAATTAAATGGATATCTCTTGCATTGCCCTTCTGCTGATCTGGCCATCCTAATCGATTATAAAGAATAACCTCTGGCGTATAATATTGACAGGTTCTTGTCTGACCTCTGTGGCATGCAGGTGCTTGAAAAGGGTATAGGGTGTGTACGAGATTTTCCATTAGGAAGTATTTTTGGTATAACATAGATCAATGCGGTATTGCGGGCCAACAGACTTCTTTATGGAGTCACGTAAGGTAACAGAAGTGTCATAGTCTTGTGTTGTAGGGGGTTGCTTGTGCGTAATGTTTTAAAGAAAGACTTGCCATCCATTTCCACCCAGAATTTCGTTCCATGATCTTTGCGTGAGCGCAGCTATTCGAAAGAACCGAAATTCAGTAAAGAGGTGTTAAAACAGTTACAGTTTGTAGGTTATTGGCTGTAGTTAGTTGGTGGCCGAGTGGTTAGCACGCTTGGCTACTGATCTAAGGGACCTGGGTTCGAGCCCCTGACTAGGCATGGATGTGTGTGTCGTTTTCCTGGTGAGGTCCTGCCATCCTCTCAGATCTCCTACTGTGGCATATAAACTGATAGGCTCCTGTCAGACCTCTGTGGCAAGCAGCTGCTTGAGGGGGTATTTATTTAGTTGCAGGGTGTAGGAAATTGGGTATGGCTTATTTTTAATTTGCAATCACGAAGAAATAAACATGAAATAAGACACTAATGAGCAGCTACGAAATTATCAGCCAATATATGAAGTTTTGGTTTCTGAGCCACCATCACAAATAACGGCTTTCATGGTTAAAAGAAAGGAACAAAACTTGTTCTATGTAAACTGCTTTGAATGCATATAGAGCGAAGAAGTCAACCGCCAACAGACACGTCTTCACCACGCTACAGTATCAGGCCTGGCAAGATATTTTTCAAGGCTATTGAAAAGACAACAGCATAGGTTCAGAACCCTGAGAAAACCGTAAAAATCCAGGGAAAATATTCTGGATATGCATCTATCCGATTAGAATGGAAAATTAATCTACCAAAACTGCAATTATTTTATTGCCTCCAATTGTAACTTTCGATCATATTTCAGTTTTTGGAGTGAGTCAATTAATTAGTAATCTTATGGTCACATCATTGAGACAGACGCTTTATAAAGCTTATTATCTTTAACAGATGTCAAATAATAAACTGTTAATCTTTCTTTGTAATGAATGAGTGAAATTAGTTCTCCAATATTGATATAAATTATTATTGAAATTCTTCATCATGTTATTAATGTTTTCAATATTGAATTACGTCTTCTGAGAGTACCTACCCTACTCCGTTAAGAAGTTTGAAAAAAAAGTGCAAAAAAGATTTATAAAACTATTACTATCAAATAGGTATACAGAGTAAGACTAAAAAATTAAATATAAAAATGTTATTTTTAGAAATTTTTCTCGAGAGAGTTTCCCAAGAACTGTGCATTCCCAAAGTTTATACACAAATATCATCATTGATTTGCTAAATATTTAATTGCAATTAGCTGCTTTAATTAACAGGATGAAAATGGATGTACAGTGGCTCAAAAAATATCCGAAAACGATGGTTGATTACAGAATTCAGCAAAAATATTGAAAAAGAAAAATTAAAAAAAAAGAAAAAGAAATTAAAGAGTTGAAAAGAGAAATTAGTGATCTGGCAACCTTCGTGTACGTACACGAAGGTTGTCAGATCACTAATTTCTAAAAAAATCGTTGCCAGATTTTTTTCTCAATTATGTAACCAACCATCGTGTTCGGATATTTTTTTGAGCGACTGTAGAACGAAAATAATCTTGAGCAGGATGAGAACTGAACTCATGATTGTGAGTTCCGATCCTGAATAATGATGATCTACCCTTAATAGTGATTAAATACTTAGCAAATTGTGATTATTCAGATAAAATATATAAAAATCTCAACCGGCTTTATTATGAAATAAACAGATGTTTCCTAATTTAGTTCACTCATTGCTAATTGTTTAATGCTGTACTACAAATAGCCTTTATGCTCTGTTGAGTGTAAACATAGTTATTTTATGTTGCATATTGCTTGTATTTTTTTTTTGTTAAAATTTATTAGTCATTTTATGATTACATAACATGACAAATAGGAAGCAAAACTGTTTCTGATCTTGGAGTTTCTTTATCTAAATTGTATACATTAGCCTGTGATCGTAAATGCTCTCGCATTAATGAGGCTTTATCTATTATACTTTTTGATTTAGTTTAAAATGAAGAAAAATCGAAATTATGTTTGTTCGACCTGCTGTTCAATTCGCTGTTACAAGCTGTCAGATGGATGGGGAAAGGAAGTGTTCGAAACGTTCGTGGAAGACAAAAATAAAACAGACGATGGAGGTATACATTGATATTTATTCACATTTTTATTGTTTTCCTTTTGGCGGGTAAAGTACAGGGATCGACACTTATCTGAGGAGCATTCGCATGACGCAGCGGGATCCTCTCGGGATGCAGGAAAAAGGTGCGCTCCGGAGAAGAGGAAAAACAACATACAGGAGGACTTCGTTTCGTCACTTTCCTCCCAATGGTCGTAAGATTGGGAGAAGCAAGAAGGAGTGACAGTCGCCAGGAAATTGTCTCCACACTATCTGATGGTGAGTGACGTCTGTAAGCACTCTTAAGCTTCCTTGTTCCATCTTCGTCAATTTGGATTCGTGGCGTCTGGGGAATTGCAGTAAAGGCGGGAAAAGACATCACGCCTTCCCGTCAAACGGACGTCTAATATGGACATTATCTGCTCGCGCTGTTTCGCTTCGACTTACTCGTCCTGGCACGTCTCTGCTGGTAACGCCATTCTAAATGGATGAGGAAAAGAGGTACACTTTTGAAGGGGAGGGTGAGGAGCCGGAAGGCGATCAGTGATAACAGCAACCAACTTGAAATCTGATTCATTTAAAGTAGCATTAAACATTCGACTCCTGTCTTGTAATAGGATGGTGAGGGAATAATTTCAACGACACTTAGCGTGGAGGAGGTAAATCAGTCGGTAGCGCGCCGGGATAATAATTTGAAGTTCCGAGGCTACTGTAATCTGGCTCATCATCATCATCCTCAAGCAGCCATGGGCTACGGAGGTCCAACCAGACCGTGCAATTTAGTTCTCCAAGCAAGTCTATCCTGAGCTACATCTACTGCATCTGGCCACTGCACACCAATTCTAACAAGGTCCTGTTTGACATTGTCTGCCCACCGCATCCTTGGTCTCCCCTTCTTTCTGAGGCCTTTAGGCACACTGTTCATAACCCTATTCGCCAATCTATAATTATTCATACGGGCAACATGGGCAAACCAACGGAGTCTCTCTCTGCACAATATGCTGCTTGAAGGAGGTTGCAAACTCCTTTGCCTAACCTCATCATTAATCTCATCATTACTAATGATGAGGTTAGGTAATCTGGCTACTGTACGCCAATTCTGAAAAAGGGCTTGTTTGACATTGTGTGCCCACCGAAATCTAGGTCTTTCAGTTTTCCGAAGTCTTCAGGCACACTGTTTATAACCCTATTCACTAATTTAAAATTATTCATACGGGCAACATGGCTAGATCAATGCAGCATCTTTCTGCACAATGTGCTACTCAGAGGTGATTGCTGACTCCTTTGCCTAACGAAATCTTACAAAGTGAAACCACCTAATGCCCAAGATACTGCCTAAGCATCTAGAATCAAAGGAATCAAGTTTCTTGCTATCGTGCTTACAAAGGGCTCACGTTTCACTTCCATAACTAACTCTAGAAAGAACCAAACAATTAGAGTCTAATTTTAGTTTTTAGGTGCATACGCCTATTTCTCCACACTCTCCATAGATTCTTAATAGTCCCAGCAGCAATCATTATTCTTCTGTTTATTTCATGCCGGACATCACCAGTATCAGTTAATTAGCTTCCAAGATAATTAAATCGAGGGACTTGCTAATGAGTGCAGACGTTCTTGACCAATTTTCATCACTTTAGTTTTTCCTTTGTTAATCGCCAAATCTACTCTATTCCATTTTTTATCAACAATTCTAATGAAAGAGTTCATCTCATAAACTTCATTTGCCAAAAGGGATAAATCATCAACATAATATAAAGAGAATTTTCGAAATCTCTAGACCATTTAAGGCTAAAATCTACCCCTTGCAAGGAATTCGAAGAAACATATCAATAACTAAACTAAAGAGAAAGGGGGATAAATTGCACCCTTATCTAACTCCACTAACAATGGTTAACCAATTGCTTCACCAACAACAACTCTCACACACTGCTCAGTGCTATTATAGACAGCCATTATTATGCAAACTTGTCTAGTATGCCATAAGATCTCACGATCAACAGAGTCAAACGCCTTTTTTTTAATCTACCAAGTTCGTTAGGCTAAGCTCACCTAATTCTGCAGTTATGGTATGTTCACCTAATTCTGCAGCAGGACAACGCCACCCCACACACTGCATGTGAAACCATGAACAGTCTCCAAGGTGTAGATGTTACCGCTAAAGCTCGAAAGCCGTTAATGTGCACATTACCTAGTAATCTGCAGATTAACTGATTTGCTCCGTTAACGTGCGGAATCAAGAGTTTTCCGCATTTTACCTAGGTAATGTGCACATTAACGGCTTCCGTATCGTTAAAGTTCAAAAGTTTGTTTCTCTCATAGTGGTGAATCTCTTGAATATGAATCTTCGTGTCACGTGATTCACTCGTCCGCATTATAAAAAACGCCCCGGATGAGCGGAGGCCAAGTGAGAACGAATCGGTAAAGTGATTCATTCTTGATAACGAATCACTAAAATGATTCGATCTCACTTGGCCTGCTCATTTTGGGAGCGTTTTTTATAATTCGGACGACTGATTCATGTTGACAGAGGGATGACCCTGGTTTCAACTCTACTCTCGGACACTAGATAAATAACATTATGTTAATTTAAGCGTACAGAAACGTTCCTGTTGTTCCAGCAAAGATCTTATTTTCACTTTAACGAGTGCCTAGTAGGTAATGTGCAGATTATCCAGGTAATTTGCAGATTACCTAGGTAATTTGAGAAATGAAACAATTTTCGGCAAACGGATCACCCTAGTTAATCTGCAGAATACCTAGATAATCTGTAGAATAACTGATTTCTGCACTTTAGCGGTAACATAGACATTCTTCCAATGTCACATTACTCCCCAGACTTGTTGCCTATTGAGTATGCGTGGGACCTTATGTGCCCCAGCCTTCTCCAGCTCCTTCCGGCAGCGAACCTGGTACAGATGCGTGCCCAGTTGAATGCCGGCTGGAACGCCATTTTTCAAAGCATTCTCATTATTTGATTTAAGATGAAACATGATTCCGGTGGAGAAGAAGGATCAATGGTAAAGTTTGTTATTGGATCCTCTTTTCAGGGGAGATAAATGTTAAACGTTTCACATGTATAAGGTATAAAATTTTATTAAGATTATTTAATGTCGCAAATGAGATTCTATACAAAGTGTTTTGTCTTCATGCTAAGAGAAATAGAAGTACTTATGTTTAGATAAAATTGATTAATTTGTGATAATATTGTGTCATTGTAATAAATTACATCATTCATACTTTAGTGGTATAGATATACGCTGTAAAGTGTCCAAATTAATGCCTGATTTGTTATTTTAATTGATGTTGTAAGGCAGTGGTTCTCAACCTTTTATGCTTCACGTAGCCCCTGGAAATGTGTATGTAACTGGCGTACCCCTTATATAGGTGGCCCCGTGTGCGGGAGAGACATACCCTGTGCACGTTAAAGAACACGCTGGATGACCTTGACGGGAGGCTACCATCTGTCTCCCAACAGATGTTCCAGTGGGTCACCTCCCCCAACCTTCTCTGAGCCTCCGGGGTCCATGTAACTTGGCCATTTAGCCCATGGTGTGCAAAAAAGTGCCGCTCAGAGGTAAAACAACCCAACCCAACCCCTTATATAGATAGATAATACATAGTTATAGTATAAGAATGCCAACTTAGCGACTTTGTTAATAGATCTAGCGAACTTTGAGCTCTCACGGCGTACCTCAAAAAATTCTACCGCTTACCCCCAAGGGGTACGCGTACACTACGTTGAGAAACCGTACTGTAAGGTATCCAACAGGTATTAATGCCTCATTTTAATTTTAATTGACACTGTAAGGTGTTCAAAAGGTATTAATGCCTCATTTTCATTTTAATTTATGGTGTAAAGTGTCCAAAGGGTATTAATAAAATAATAAAAATAAATACCCCCTCAAGCAGCTGCTTGCCACAGATGTCTGACAGGAGCCTGTCAGTTTATATGCCACAGTTAGGAGATCTGAGAGGATGGCAGGGCCTCAGCAGAAAAACGACACACACATCCATGCCTAATCCGGGGCTCAAACCCAGGTCCCTTAGATCAGTACCTCATTTTAATTTTAACTGATACCGTAAGGTGTCCAGTCGCCCCATGGCCGAGTGGTTAGCACGCTTGGCTACTGATCTAAGGGACCCGGGTAAGGCCAAATTCAAATGTTGATTAAGCCTTCAAACTGAGCGACCTATATTGGTGAATATGTTGTCAAGTCCTTAAAGTGAAAGATTATCAGAAACAATACATTTTATATTGATGTAAATGCATAACTTTTTTTATCATCCGAATAATACAGAAGTTATATGACCATAGGCAGAAAATATTTTATGAGAATCACTTGAGTCATTTTTGCTAAAATCGGTCTAGTGTGAATGCTCTTAACACCCCACGAGGATCATAATTGCAGGTTCTATTGAGTCTCACATCACTATGCCGAAGTGTAAGATTTCAGTTTAAGAGCTCGAATCATTCGGACACTGGAGACAATATTTCAGACAAACACAATTTCCATTTTAGGAGCGTTTGAAACACGCTCCTATTCAGAATTTCTTCATGATCGTACGAGGAACTAAGATTAGTTGGGTTGGGTTGTTTTACCTCTGAGCGGCACTTTTTTTGCACACCATGGGCTAAATGGCTAGGTCATATGGACCCCGAAGGCTCAGAGAAGGTTGGGGGAGGGGACCCACTGGAACAGCTGTTGGGAGACAGATGGTAGCCCCCGTCAAGGCCATCCAGCGTGTTCTTTAACGTGCACAGGGTATGGCTCTCCCTCACACGGGGCCACGGCTTAACGTCCCATCCGACGGACGGCGGCCTTTCCAAGCCCATCGATGTCCCCTACTAACCGTGGGCAGGGCGGGGAGTTTGGCGGAGATAAATCTCAACGTTGACCCAGCTGGGACTCGAACCTGGGAACTACAGATTACAAGCCTGGCGCGCTACCGACTGAGCCACCGCCGCCCCAGTAAGATTAGTATTATCTGGGAATCTGAAATCTTCAAACGGACGTTTATTTCGTGTTTTATGGTAACAAGTCTCCGCATTTGGCTGGTTTATCTCACATTGTATTTTCTTGTGAGATGAATGACAGCATTCGATGGCGATCGAAACGAAAAAAGGAGAAGGAAGAAAGGAATTCCGAGTAGAGCATCATTCCAGGAATTTTCCCATTCCTCTATGCAAACCGAATCGCTTTCGTTGTGTGGATTACGTCATCAGCGAGAACCTCTTAAGTTTGAAACGCCATCGATCTCCGAGATAAAACTTTTACATCGAGTTTGCAGCTCCTATCACAAGCGGTGATGGATGACAACGGAATTGGTTATTGATCGCCAAGGTTCGAACAGGAGAATGAGTCTTTTGCTCTTGTCGCTTTTTGCAATGCCTCTTTTGATATCCCTTTCCTGCTTGCGGCAAGATCTAACATCTCGCTACACATTAGAGACTATTCACTGAGGACTTCGCCCTGTAAACACTCGGCCCATTGTAGCGTGGCCCTTTGCAATTTACTGCGGCCACACAACTTTCTGTCAGGTTCGGTTTGGCTGATTATGAATCACTTCCGATCGTATCTCCTTGACATCTCACGAGAGAGTGAGTAATGATTGGCTACCGGAAACTCATTTCTACATGGCAGGTGCTGTTACGAATTTCCGAGACAGTTGAGAACAAGTTCCGCTCTTCAAACAGACAATTCTAAACAAATTGGAGGACGAGAAAGAAAATATCTTTGAATTGAAGTTGGTATCCAAGTAGCACTTCCTCTTTATCGGAAAACAACTTCTGTTTTGTTAAGTAGCCCGATACCCCGTAACTGTTAAGGTAAACTTTAGGAAGCTACGGTTCTGCAATCTCGTTGACTTGCTTTTGACTCTCTAATCTAATCCATCTCTTCCTACATATTTATTTTAATCCACTTTAATTTAAATACTAAATCATCTTGGGGTTTTCAGTAAAACTGCAGATTTTTCGTACATTGTTTTATATACCAAATATTGGTTGGGGAATGACTTGAGACCTGAAGTGTAACGCTTGTCAAACATAACACTTCACTGGATAGAATTCTGACTACCATACTTAGACATACCTACTGCGATGATTTTATTCTACAAATCATAAAGACATTGGTACTATATATTTAATTTTTGGTGTGTGGTCCGCTATAGCTGGAACTGCTTTAAGAATCATTATCCGAACAGAATTAGGTCAACCAGGCTCATTAATTGGTGACGATCAAACACATAGTGTTATTGTCATTATATAATGTATTAGCCAATGTCCTATTCCCTAGGCCAGGGGTTGATTGGTTGGTTGTTTTAGCTCTGAGCGGCACTTTTTTGCACACCATGGGTTAAATGGTCAGGTCACATGGACCCCGAAGGCTCAGAGAAGGTTGGGGGAGGGGACCCACTGGAACAGCTGTTGGGAGACAGATGGTGGTTGCCTCCCGTCAAGGCCATCCAGCGTGTTCTTTAACGTGCACAGGGTATGGCTCTCCCACACACGGGGCCACGGCTTAACGTCCCATCCGACGGACGGCGGCCTTTCCAAGCCCATCGGTGTCCCCTACTGACCGTGGGCAGGGCGGGGAATTTTGCGGAGATAAATCTCAACGCTGACTCAGCTGGGACTCGAACCTGGGAACTACAGATTACGAGCCTGGCGCGCTACCGACTGAGCCACCCCCGCCCCACTAGGCCAGGGGTGAAAGCGATTTTGGCATCGGTAGAGCAAAATGTTATGTTTGTTGCTGTAAGCCAGTAGTTTTGAGGGGGGGAGATGGAATTAAAAGGGAAAAATGCTTAATTTTCTTTATTACATTTTACTTATCTATGTATAGGTAAAAAAATAATAGGAAAATTATATATTATGTAAAGTTTAACTTAAAAACTGAAATTGGCTTTTCAATGCAATATGTGAAGGATAGGCCTGGATCCAAGAAACGAGCTGATGAAAGTTCGTCCTCATTGACGTTGTAGATCAGTGTCTCGCAAACTGTGTGCCGCGAGAGATTTTCCAATTGACACTAGATATTCCAAAGATTTCATTTTGACTTGACTTGTGCTATCGACGTGCTTTAATAAAAATCTTTCAGATTTTATCAACTGGGATCTTGTAAGTATTTATCAAGCTTTTTCCAAATTTTGGTATTAATTTTTGATTATTTCAAGCCATAGAATGGACAAATGTTTAAAACAAACACCGAGTTATGAATTAAAGAACGAGAGCAAATCTTCAAGTAAAACCAGGCTGATGACTTCAACAAAGCGCAAATATAATGACGATTATTTAGAGTTTGCTTTTATTCTTTTTTAGGTGTGCCGCGGAAAAAAAATTAGATTCAGTGTGCCGCAGAGTAAAAAAGTTTGCAAGACACTGTTGTAGATAGTAGCTGATGTTATCGAAATTTTCGTCTTTCGTCTTATTAAACCATAATTCATTTTATCAGAACCAGATGAAACTTTTTTTTAAATATATTTTATTTAAGTTATTTTTTGATCACCATCGTAGATGGTCGAAGTAGGCCGATTCACGATCTACCGAAAAATAATGGAATTAATTGGAGAAATTCTTACACGGAAAACATGGCCCATTTAGATACTTTCGGGTCCTAGGCACAAAAAGGCAGCGTAAATCATGTAAAACCTGCAGCCTAAATTATGTAAAGGTATAAATAAAATATACAAAATTTAGAATCCATAATTGTATAAAAAAATAGAAACAGTATGTAATGATTTTATGTGAAAATATTTCTATTAAACTAAATTTTTTTAATACAAGAAAATACAGTTTCTTTCAAATTTTTTGACTCGCTGAAATCGGTAATTCATCATGATTTAATTTAAATATACTCTTTGAGAAGAATAATTAACCATTTTCGGTACGAAAAGTGATCAGTCACCTCCAGCGTTACTCATTGGCAAAACTAAATATAATCTTGATTTCAGCATTTGAGAAAGAAGAAATAATTTTATTATCATGAGAAAGTCCAAGTTTCTATGAGATAGTTTTTGAGATTTGATTTTGACATATTATCAAATTGTTTAATTTCTTCTTCCAGTTCATCAACAGTTAAATAACTATTATATATAAGATTATACCATTTTTAATGTAATTTTGAACATTTCTCCATTAAAATTTAAGAACACATTAAATCTCTTTTTTCGACCTTATAAACTTGGCATCGTCTGCCGATATCAAAAATTATTTTATCACCACAAGAAAAAAAATTACTCTGAATTATTCTTTACCTTTTAATTCTACATTCAATTTGCTTTCGTAGACAATCGACTCATTGTCGTAACTTTGACACCTACAATTATTAATATTTATTCTGAAGATATCTCAGTATAACGGGTTATGAATATTTCCTGGTATACGAAGTTATCGCTGAAATAGATACCTTTCACATATCTTGTTGTGTTGGATATTCGAACTAGAACAAATCAATTGTTCAATATGAATGACATCGATTGTAGAATCTACAATTATTGAGAAATATTTTGATTTTTTTTCACTAATTACTTTCTTTTGTCTTTTTTATGTATTGTACTATTTTTTATATTTTGTCACTAATTACTCTCTTTCCAAATAGAAGACAAATAATGAACTTTTACTTTCTCTAAGATAGCATTCTTATTTAAATGTGTCTGCAGAAATGTGTCAATTTTTCCGAAGTGCTCCAAAACGCCGATATAATTTCTACTGTGTTCGTTTGAAATATTTGTTTTTCTACGAAACGTCACTGCATGAGAGGCCAACCATATACTTTAACGATAATTCTTTACCGTACTTACTCCAGTATTGACATTCACTGTCGAGTGCTGTGACAAGGACTGTATCAGTGAGGCCATTACTTTTAGTTCCAGAAATAAAAGTGCGTTTACATGACATATAGTCTGGCTAGCACTTATGTTCTGACAGTTTGTGAGAAATATTTTTTGCAGTCACTAGTCTCTCGAGTTAATTGTATTTTTTGCTGAGAATATATTTTACATGTGTGGCAATATGCCTTCTTTTTAGTGTTGGTGTACATCAGCCATCCTCATTGAAACTTTTCTCTATGTTGTTAACTACTTCTACTTACAGACCTATTTACTGGCTGCTCTCAGAAAACTGACTCTGGTCTGTTTTAAAATCTTGGACAGATGATATTATTGTTTCAGGCCATATGTCAATATCTTTTGACAATGAATTGTTAGTTTCATTAAATTGGTCTGATTAAGGTAAGATTTAATATTTTCACTAGATTGGGTCTGGGATTTAGATTGAATTTCAGGGACATTTTCACAAACTTCAACGGCGGATTCAGATTGAATATTTGCAGTGAAACTGCCCTGGGACAGTTGCAGATATTCTGAGGTTTCTTTCTCAGATTGAAGCGGATTATATCCAGGAAATTCATATTATTTTTATTAAACTTAAAGAAACTTAAAGATGTTTTCATTTTTTCCTCTAAAATTCTCTTCCTGTTTCCTCTTTTCGTTTTTAGCTTCCACTCAGGTGCTTATTAAAAAGCATATTTTAATAATGTTAAATAAACATAAAAAACACGTGTATTAGTCATTATATAATCAAAATGGCCCATTTATATCATGACAGATTATGCAGCGATTTTTTTTTAAAGAATATAATTTTTATTCATAAGAGTAAAGAATACAAATACATTTACAATTTGACCCGCAAAGCTAAATAGCTTATCTGCAGGAAAATGAATAATTTATATTAAACATAGGTCATTCAGCCACAAAAATGGTGTACATCAAATAAATCCACAAAACACAACACATAAAAATCAGCTAACTAGAAAATACCAAATAATTTTTTAATTCCATTTTAAGTCTTCTAAAAGAATCTATATTTAGTAATTCTTTTTGGAATAGCATTAAATATAAGTGGTACTTGATATTCGGAGGTATGTTTCCCGTAATTATTTCGAAAATTTGGCAATTTGTAATAACCTTGGTTTTGAAGTCTTGTATTTTTGTTATGTTGAATTTTTAGTTTGTAAGTTTCGTCAAAAATTTTTTTAATTATTACACTATATTTATATAAATTGCTGTAGGATAAAAGATTTAAAAATTTTAATCTATCGGTGGAAGTTTTATAAATTTTTTGTAAATGAAACGGAATAATATTTTTAGCTATTATAGACTGCAGTTTTTCTATTTTATTTATGTTAGTTAAGTTAGTTGTTCCATGCACAATTATTCCATAATTTAAAATAGATTCACATATTACTTTATAAAAATTACACAGGTTTCCGTATTTAAATACGTATTTCAATTTTTGAATTTTTATCGCCGATATTCTCAAGCTTTCACATATGTGGGATACATGGGCATTCCACCTAAAATATTCATCAAAAATGATTCCTAAGTAATTTATTTTATTTACTTGCTCAACAAGTGGGCAACTATATAATGATTCATAATTTGAAGCATCCTTTTTTCTGCAATTTATTTTATGAGTTTTGATAAAGATGTTTTGATGAATATGAAATCCTGGTAAATGAATAATCATCAGTTTTGTTTTTTTTCTCATTTAAATAGATTTTATTATGATTTAACCATCTAATAATATTATTGTAATCTGTTTGACCCTCTGAAATGCTATCATTTAAATATTTCTGACTGTTTATTAAAACAATGTCGTCAGCATATAGATAAATAGCACTATTTAATTTTGTATTGAACAAATCATTTATGTATACTAAGAACAGTAAAGGACCTAAGATTGAGCCTTGGGGAATTCCATATGGTTTAATTACTTTTCTGCTGTAGCAGTTTTTTATTTTAGTAATTGTGTATCTGTCTGATAAATAATTTCTAAACCAATCTAACAATATACCGCGAATACCGTAATTTTCCAATTTATTTAGTAAAATGCTATGATCTATTGTATCGAAGGCTTTCTTTAAATCTAAGAACATAGTTACAATTTTTTCCCTATTATTCAATGATTTATTAATATTATTTGCAATTTTGGAAATTATTGAATTGTGTTTTTTCCTTTTTGAAAGCCAAATTGATTTTCATTAATTATGTTGTGTTTAAGTAAAAAGTTAAAAACTGTATTATAAATATATTTTTCCATTATTTTCGAAAAAATAGGCAGAATTGTTATTGGTCGATAGTTAGAAAAATCCTCCTTAATACCACCTTTAAAAATAGGTCTTAAAATACCTGTTTTAAGTTCAGTAGGTATGTTCCCAGTAAATATAATCTGATTTATAATTTTTGATATAATGTTAAATAGTGTCTCTTTATTAAATTTTATATGTTTAATGCAAACATTATCGTAACCAGGTGATTTATTGGTGTCTAATGAAGTAATTATTTCATCAGTTTGTTTTTCAGTGATTTCATGTATATAGATAGATTTCAAAACTCTTTGCATCATGGGTTGGAAGATAATTTATATCGTCTTGGTGATTTGTATTTCTTATCTATAAAATTAGTGTATTATAAATGTCATTGTAATTATTTGCTATTTCTTCCACATATAATTTCTTTTTGGACATATTGTCAATTATTACATCGTCCGATGATTTTTTTCTGTTTTCCTTCTAATATTTCATATATTAATTGCCAGGTAGCCTTCATATCATTTTTTTTCATTATAAATTTATTTCTATAATAAAGTTGTTTCTGATTTCTAATCTGAATATTAACCATATTTCTTAATTTTTATAGTTATTTTTATAAGCATCACTTTTATCATTGTTTTTTAATTTAATCCAAGCTTTATCTCTTTCTTCAATTAATTCTATCAAGTTCGGTGTTATCCAATTTTTGCTATGATTTCTTTTTACCTTTCCAACTCTCCTCATATATATTCTATTTTTTCCTGAAATTCCATCATAAATGTCTTTAAATACTTTATATAGGTTTAATTCATCCATTGAGTTGTCTCCATAATTTTCTAAATTCCAATTCATTTCAGAAATAGCTTTGTTTATATTGTTATGGTCAAATGACCAATTCTTATTTTCCTGGTCTGTTTCACTATAATTAGTGTTATTCAAATTGTTATTGGTGTTGCTAATCAGTGTTAAAATCATATAGTGATCTGATATTTTGCTTGTTTGAATTATTGAAATTGCTGACATATTTTTAATCAGTTTAATATTAATATGGTCTATACAGGTTTTGATAATTTTATTTTTTACTATTTCTTCTCTTGTAGCTTCCCTTATTAATCTTTCAAAATTCATTTCAGCCAATAGTGTGATATATTTTTCTGTGCCATGTTTTTTAGTATTCATTGTATCGATATTAAAATCACCGATTAAAATCTGATTTTGATCTTTTTCTGTATTTTCCATCCAGTTACGGAAATTCAACAGAAAAGAGTTCACATCTGTACTAGGCGATCTGTATAGTGCTAAAACATGATATATTATATTATTTTTTTTTTACTTTTATATATATAGTTTCCGCTGGAAGTGTTTGTTGTGAAATAATTTCAATATCTAGATTTTCTTTATAGTATACTGAAATCCCCCTAATATTTTTATTTATATTATCATTTGTGATTCTATTAAATTTATCACTATTATATAAATAATTTTCATATTTATTTACATTTGTTTCAGTTAAAACAAGCAAATTAACGTGTTTCATGTAATTGTTAATACTTAATTTTAATGAATCCCAATGTTTTCTTTGACTTCTTATATTAACACGAGCAATTCCTAATTTATTTTTGTGAATAAATTTACTATAATTATTTACAAACCAAGCCTCCACTTCTAAACCTGTAGTTACATAAGCAACATCATAGTTGCTATTAAGACCTTCAAAATTCAAATCAGACATAGCTAACAAGAATATTCATAAAAAAATGCAAAAGTAAAGAGCAAAAAAAAGAAAAAAAGGCAAGGTTTATCGGACATATCTAAAAGTTCAAAAATCATCAAAGTTGGTGAACATATCAACATTGATAATTCTTTCACCATTTGATTTCTTCATTAGAACTTTTCCATATTTGAACCAAACATACTTATAATTTTTTTCTTTTGCACACATCCTAGCTCTCCAGAAAAGTTCTCTGTTAATCATAGTCATGTTTTCATTAATATATATTGGTGTTCCTTTATCATTAGTCTGCAATAGTGGTTGTAATTTTTTTTTTCCTGTTTTGTATCCAAATGTCTCTATCTTTCCATGTAACGAATTGGACAATTATCTTTGGGGTTTTGCTTTTATTTCTTTCTGGAAGTCTGTGAACTTTTTCAATCATATTGTCTGTGTAGTTGACTATGTTTAATGACTGGGAAATTTTATTCAACTTTATTTTAAGCTCTGTTTCATCCTCCCCTTCAATTATGGGAACACCATGAATTTCTATATTTTTATTGCGTCCATATTGTTCCACTCATTAAGATTTTGTTTCAGCTCCTTAATCCCTTCTCTCATTTCTGTATTTAAATTTTCGGCTTCATAGATTTTTGTAGTTAAATCCTTTTGATTTTTTTCGTAATTTATTACTTGTTGCATCAGTTCGTCATACTTGCTAGAAAATAATTCTACACTTCGTTTTAATTCTCTCACTTCTGTCTTTAAATCACGGATCTCTACTATCAATAGATTGATGTCACATGTCGAATTGTCTCTGTTTCCCATGTCTAAGGTCGCTTTTTGTTCGACTTGCATTCGAAACATATCCACGCATTCTTCTTTTCTAGGGACAGCTTTTTGTAAATTTTTTTCTGTTGTGCCCGAACAGACAAAATGCAGTTTGCCTTTGCATCCACTACAAACTATGCATTCCGAGTTGGGTGGTACTGCTTCGTCACATCTGTTGCAAATTGAGGTCATTGTTGTGAGCGGAAGCGATATGCCTCTGGCAAAAACAACGAGAGCCATCCGCGACAACAGGAAGATTGCAACAATTAGTCCAAAAGTTCGGTCTCGTTGATCTTTTAGTACTGGAGAAGTGGAATAATGAACAACGAAAAATAAGTTCGTAAGTTTGCATAGGTAAATTGGTGTGCGAGATGTTATAACGTATGAAATGACAATGCTAATCGACGTTTCGAGAAACATTGAATTGGAAAACATTGATTCCCTATCTGTAGGAAGAGAAGAGTGCGGACATTATAAGGGCGTCAAAGCAATGAGCATTCGCATTTTCATACGGAATACCATCCCCTAAACCGACTTACCGAAAGAAGCAATAATATTTGTTTTGTTTTCTTTACCGGAATTTATTCAATAATTATTGAAATTATTATAAAATTAAGAGGAGGCACCATTTCTATTAAGTTTGAAATTAAAATATTTTAATAAGAAAATATGAAACTTTCAAATGTCAATGAAGAAATACAAAAGCAAAGAATATCAAATTTCAAATCTAATGAATTTATATTTCTGAGTCCAGAAAAGTTTCTCAAGTGTGGAATGCCCTGATCCATGATGAACTACGACTGGGATGTGCATGTGTTCTGTATGAGAAGGTTGTATAGAATAATCGAAAATGATTGCAAACCCATTGCAAGTTGTTTACTCTAAAGTCGTAATTTTTTCTGGATTAATGAATTTCTTTTTATATCTGCTAATTTTCATTTTCGGAAATCAGACGTGTTCCCTGAACTTCTAAATATGTACAGACTATTTTATTGCTACGTACTTGATTGACTTCAGCTGGACAAAGAGAAATAATAAGTTAATTTTAATCTCACTTCTAAATCTGTACGAAAAATAACAATAACTAAAAAATGTAGATGAAGAAATGATCGAGTAGGAATATTTGATTACAATATGATGTTGAGAATGTCATGTTACTCCGTCACCACAACAGTGGGATTACAAATCGCAAAAATATTTGGATTGATATGCGGTGTCGAAAAAAAATTCCATTTTTTTTCAACAGGTATGAATACGACCCAAATGCTCCACCCATGTCATTATCATCCTCAAGCAGCCATGGGCTACGGAGGTCCAACCAGATCGTGCAATTTAGTTTCTCCAAGCAAAGTCTATCCTGAGCTACATCTACTGCATCTGGCCACTGCACACCAATTCTAACAAGGTCCTGTTTGACATTGTCTGCCCACCGCATCCTAGGTCTCCCCCTCCTTCTGAGGCCTCTAGGCACACTGTTCATAACCCTATTCGCCAATCTATAATTATTCATACGGGCAACATGGCCAAACCAACGCAGTCTCTCTCCGCACAATATTCTGCTTAAAGGAGGTTGCAAACTCCTTTGCCTAACCTCATCATTAGTTAGAAATTTGAACCACCTAATGGACCACCACAGATTGAACCACCACACACCCTAATTGAACCACCACAGAAAAAATATCTGACAATGATTTTTTAGAAATTAGTGATCTGGCAACCTTCGTGTCACGTGACACCAAGGTTGCCAGATCACTAATTTCTAAAAAAATCATTGTCAGATATTTTTTCTGAATTTTGTAATCAACCATAGTGTTCGGATACTTTTTTGAGCGACTGTACAGTTCCTGAAGCATATTCGATAATGAAACAACGTTTGTTGAGATCGCAATTAATTTTCTTTCAACTTTGTAAGTAGCATTCAGTTTCTAAACTGGCGTCTTGTAAACAGAAAAAAAGGGACATAGTTACGCCATGTAAAAGTGGATTAAATGACATAAAAGAGTCTGCTCACTGTGGGAATCCTTTTCCTTTGGTCCCCATGCACTTGAGGGTGTCGCACACCACTTATTCAGGTTGGGTTGTTTTACCTCTGAGTGGCACTTTTTTGCACACCATGGGCTAAATGGCCAGGTCACATGGACCCCGAAGGCTCAGAGAAGGTTTGGGGAGGGGACCCACTGGAACAGCTGTTGGGAGACAGATGGTAGCCTCCCGTCAAGGCCATCCAGTGTGTTCTTTAGCGTGCACAGGGTATGGCTCTCCTACACACGGGGCCACGGCTTAACGTCCCATCCAACGGACGGCGGCCTTTCCAAGCCCATCGGTGTCCCCTACTGACCGTGGTCAGGGCGGAGAATTTTGCGGAGATAAATCTCAACGCTGACCCAGCTGGGACTCGAACCTGGGAACTACAGATTACGAGCCTGGCGCGCTACCAACTAAGCCACCCCCGCCCCACTTATTCAGGCCCTGGGTACGAACGATATCTGTAAATGCATTATGACTGACAAGTGACACTTCTCCGTGACCCAATCTGTCAACTACATTTTTCATTTGTTCTCGGCGTAGCTTCTAGAATCTACACGTCAAGTATTTAGAGAATATAGAGAGATATTAGGTACAGTTGCTCAAAAAAGTATCCGAACACTACGGTTGATTACAGAATTCAGAAAAAATATCTGGCAACGATTTTTTTAGAAATTAGTGATCTGGCAACCTTCGTGTCACGTGACACGAAGGTTGCCAGATCACTAATTTCTAAAAAAATCGTTGCCAGATATATTTTCTGAATTTTGTAGTCAACCGTAGTGTTCGGATACTTTTTCGAGCAACTGTACATCATGATGTACGATAATGGGACTGGTTCCATTTTGATTGTGACATGTTCATTTTTAAGTAACAATTTTAAATTCAATATTTACATAATAATAAAATCCATTATTCTTCGAAGCTTTCCAATCACATTCCGGGACCCTTAGACTTATGGGCCCTAGGCACCTGCCTAGTTTGCCTAGGTGAAGACGCGGCCCTGTGAAAGTACGAGATATGAACCTCATTTATTGTATGAGTGGTGGCAATGACTTGAAGAGGTGGCTTGTGTCATCACGGGAAACATACCACCAAGCGTCGTCGTTCATTTAGTGCCTCTCAAGAAGACAACAGTATAGGTTGGACGTGTGATGAATCTCCATCCCAATATACTTTATCTGAGATTTGATTAGTAGTTGAAATTAAAGGATCGGGCGAGCTAGGACGAATGTCCATGTCGAGTAGACACTCTCTTGCTATGTTTGAAGAAAGTGAAAGAACATTATCTCGTTGAAAGAACGCATCTTGAGCTCCACATCGAGGAGGGACAGTGCAAGTAGTCTCAAGTGCGAAGATTAGACTATTCTAAAAGAAATCCAATGAGGAATGACAGTGCAAGTAGTCTCAAGTACGAGGATTAGACTATTCTAAAAAGAAATTCAATGAGGAATGACAGTGCAAGTAGTCTCAAGTACGAGGATTAGGCTATTCTAAAAGAAAGCCAATGAGGAATGACAGTGCAAGTAATCTCAAGTACGAGGATTAGACTATTCTAAAAGAAAGCCAGTGAGGAATGATAGTGCAAGTAGTCTCAAGTACGGGGATTAGACTATTCTAAAAGAAATTCAATGAGGAATGACAGTGCAAGTAGTCTCAAGAACGAGGATTAGACTATTCTAAAAGAAATTCAATGAGGAAAGACAGTGCAAGTAGTCTCAAGTACGAGGATTAGGCTATTCTAAAAGAAAGCCAATGAGGAATGACAGTGCAAGTAGTCTCAAGTACGAGGATTAGACTATTCTAAAAGAAATCCAATGAGGAATGACAGTGCAAGTAGTCTCAAGTACGAGGATTAGACTATTCTAAAAGAAATTCAATGAGGAATGACAGTGCAAGTAGTCTCAAGTACGAGGATTAGGCTATTCTAAAAGAAAGCCAATGAGGAATGACAGTGCAAGTAGTCTCAAGTACGAGGATTAGACTATTCTAAAAGAAAGCCAATGAGGAATGACAGTGCAAGTAATCTCAAGTACGAGGATTAGACTATTCTAAAAGAAAGCCAGTGAGGAATGATAGTGCAAGTAGTCTCAAGTACGAGGATTAGACTATTCTAAAAGAAATCCAATGAGGAATGACAGTGCAAGTAGTCTCAAGTACGAGGATTAGACTATTCTAAAAGAAATTCAATGAGGTATGACAGTGCAAGTTGTCTCAAGTACGAGGATTAGACTATTCTAATAGAAAGCCAATAGTGAATAAGTTTATTATCTGATTACTCCATAAACTGAATTTTATTCACACTGCGTGGATCCTCTCGAATGAAGACGGATCATCCTGGCACTGCTACTAGATCTTCCACCAGAAATCCTTCTTTCATCAGCTCCCAAAAAGAAGTGAGACTCGTGACTGCAGACTCCTTCTGTTTCTATTTTGACGCTACTGCAATCTCTGACGTCAATCGATTGAAGTTTCTCACCCATCAATTTAAACCGGAATTTATCTCACTTGAAGACTTCGACAATATACTAGATACTCTTCGTGACACTAATCGAAAAAAAAATTAGATTTTACTTTTTGTAATAAAAATTAGTGGCGGTCATATTTTTATCTGCACGAGACTGAAGAGCTAAGGTGTTTGGCTGTGAAGCAAAAACACTCTTGTTCAAATCTCAGCGATGACATTAGATGTTTCTGTTGTTCCATTTTCTGAGGTATTACCTTCCTCACAATCTTACCCTATTGTGAGTTGGGTTGTTTTACCTCTGAGCGGCACTTTTTTGCACACCATGGGCTAAATGGCCAGGTCACATGGACCCCGAAGCTCAGAAAAGGTTGGGGAAGGGGACCCACTAAAACAGCTGTTGGGAGACAGATGGAAGCCTCCCGTCAAGGCCATCCAGCGTGTTCTTTAACGTGCACAGGGTATGGCTCTCCCGCACACGGGCCACGGCTTAACGTCCCATCCGACGGACGGCGGCCTTTCCAAGCCCATCGGTGTCCCCTACTGACTGTGGGCAGGGCGGGGAAATTTGCGGAGATAAATCTCAACGCTGACCCAGCTGGGACTCGAACCTGGGAACTACAGATTACGAACCTGGTGCGCTACCGACTGAGCCACCCTATGGTGACCAATGGCGGATTAAACAAGAAAGAGTGTATGTATTTGTGGGGGGAATCTCCTTCTGAGAGACCTGATATTCAAATGAGTAAGAAGGGGCCAGGCAAATATTTCTTCCTCTGAGTTCTACTGCATTTGATGATAGTGCAAAAGCAACATGGAAACAAAAGTTAGAGAGCAATCCTAATATTGCTGAATACCCTACTTATATCTATCACACTTCTAGAAGCATAGCTGAGTTGTTTAAATACGATTGAATAACTTAAGTTTCTAAATCGAACCAAATTTTATTTTTGATCGTACATTGCTATGTTGGGGGGGATGCATAGAACTTCGAGGAGCCCAGACATCCTTAATCCATTTCCAGTAACGTACCCCACGGATTTAGTTTCGTGGGAGGGGGAGTCCAAGAATTTAAATTTAATTGGTTTGGGATGGTCCAAAAATAAAATTTTGGGGAAGGTTCGAGAATTTATTTTCGGTGGGGGGAGGAGGTCTGAGAATAAAACTTTAGTAGGGTTTCCCAATTGCTTAAATATTCCTCCGAACAAGAAAGATTAAAACGATATTCTATATCGAATGAGATTTTAAAGTGTCTTTTTTTAATTCATTTTTAGTGTAGGATGTAAAATATGGGGCTAAAATTCCAGTTATATAAAGGCAACTGTTTTGGATTGTAAAGCAGATAGACAAGTTTGAGATTTCGTATTAAACACTGATTTCTCGGGGATGCCCCCCCCCGCTCCCCGATTTACGTCCTTGAATTGGATGATACTGAAGTATCAAATTGGCAAACTTCATCGGACCTCTATGGCGGATAGTCTACGTGATAATTTTTTCCAATATTTATCTCTGGAGTTTTTGCTTTTAATATTTCAGACTGAAAGCTATTATATTTGCCTTGTTCTTTGCTAAATGATATTTCAGCAGCTCAAATCCTATTCATGCGATATATTTTCATCCGTTATGAAAACAACAAAACCTGCATCCAGGATATGCCATCGCTTTCAGGATTATCTCATCTCAGACTCAGTCTCACGGCATAAAAGTTTGACGTGTTTGGCGATGGAAATTCCATTCTTTGCCCAAAAGCCAAATTTGTTTCTGTTGCCTCGAGTTTCGACAAAACCGCATTTTTATAGCCCCTCGCTTCGTCTGCTTGGAACGCTTCCGTCATAAGCGGCAGAAAGCAGATCAAAACGCGGCTTTTATTGGCCCTCGCGACGCTGGAGGCGGCAGGGTCTCTCTCCCACGATCCAGTTGACACGAGGCCGAGGGAGGGTTGCTCTTCATCTGCACGTAACTCGATGCGCTGGCTTCGTTTCCCAAGATAAGCTTTCCTCATCCCCTTTTCGCCTCCTTGTCGGGGAGAGCGGGAGACTCCGCCGCCGCCAACACTCCATCTCTTAGCACAGGTGACCGCAGCTTCTCTCTCTCCCTGACAAGCACTGAGATGTCCTCCGGGAGCGACCAATTCCGTCTCACGACTCCCTATCCTTCTCTTCATCACCATGAAGGAAAGAAAAAGAAGATGAGGATGACGCGTGTTGCTGTTGCACGGCGATTGTCAGCAGCAGCAGGTGTATCGTCATCTGGCGCCTAACTTCAACCGCAGATTGGAAAATCGAATTTAATGCCATCGGAGAAATTGACGAAGCAAGGCGGGTTGGATGACGAAGTTTTGAATATTTTAAACAAACTTAGTTTTGCAAAATAAAATAGTATGGCTAAATAAGGAATTTAATAGTTCATCTGCACTTCGAGACACATGCATTTACATAGCAAATGAATTTGCGTTTAATAATTCTTTAAACGTCTGATCAACCATCCTCAGATAGGTTTGGGTGAAAACGTCATTTCCAAATATTTGAGATTAATATTCTTTTGCTCTTTTATCAACAGATATTCCATAATATTCTGCGAATTTTGTGGCATTGTATTTCGTAGATGAATAGTATGATGCTGGTGCTCAGATACCTTACAGCTTTCTTCTCACTTTCATAAGTTAAAAAGAAAGAATTGAATAATCCAGTACTAAATCATCACAGGAAAAGTTCTGTAGACAAGGAACGCTTGAAATAATGAGTTAGAAAAGAAAATGGTTGTCCTGACTGGGATTCGAACCCGAGTCTCGCAGACGCATGCCTGGAGTCTTAACCGTTAGACCACCGAGGACAACCAATTACTTAAACTCATTATTTCAAAGAATTGAAAATGCAGTAGAACATCATAATTCCGATATCCTCAAGGTAGCATGAGTCGGATTTGAGAAAATTCTGGTTACTTGAAAGTGCTGCTTAACGAGGGTTGCCAGATGCCGGTGGAGCACAGAAAGGGTAAAAATGGAGGACATAGGATGGCATACTTCAATTTATGAAATAAATAAATACCGACTAATCAGAAAAAAGACATAATTTAAATTATTCAGTACACTTCAAAATGCAAGACGCGCCGATTTTTATCCATACTTGTTAAGCAATCATGCGTTGTTGTTGGGTTGTTTTACCTCTGAGCGGCACTTTTTTTCACACCATGGGCTAAATGGCCAGGTCACAAGGACCCCGAAGGCTCAGAGAAGGTTGGGGGAGGGGACCCACTGGAACAGCTGTTGGGAGACAGATGGTAGCCTCCCGTCAAGGCCATCCAACGTATTCTTTAAGGTGCACAGGGTATGGCTCTCCCGCACACGGGGCCACGGTTTAACGTCCCATCCGACGGACGGCGGTCTTTCCAAGCCCATCGGTGTCCCCTACTGACCGTGGGCAGGGCGGGGAATTTTGCGGAGATAAATCTCAACGCTGACCCAGCTGGGACTCGAACCTGGGAACTACAGGTTACGAGCCTGGCGCACTACCGACTGAGCCACCCCGCTTATGAATAGGTAGTTTCTATTGATTCTCCTGCGTCATAATCCATAAGCAAAGTTGAATTCAAACTTTCAGGGGATAGAATTGCCCCTTCTTATATTGTTCAGTATCCCCCTTGGAGGTCGTAAGGTTTCAGGCTTTCATTATATTAACAAAATAATTAACAGTTGATACCTCTCCAAATGTTATCCCCCCCCCCCCCCCGGTGAAAAGGGCTGTATTCAAAAGTGCCCGTGACGTTTCATTTATTTCAGTTGAATGACACTAATATCCTTTAGAACTAGTGGTGTAGTGAGGTTTCTAAGGGCCCGAACTCATTTTAATACGAGGGGGATACCTTCACCCACGCGAAACTTATCAGACAATTATATTTGGCAAAGAATTCCTTGAAACCGGCCCCTTTTGATCTGTGGTAGGAAACCCCTTATTGATAACATTCTTATGGCGGAATCGATCGAAATTAATTTAGAGATATATTTGACTATAAAAGAAAAATAAATATGGAATTCAGAAAATTCTACTGCAACTTCCATAATTTATGTAGTACTCCTATAGAATGAGTTTAGTTTTTCGGACAAACAGTGGCTTAAAAATCATATTTCCTGAAATTCTCTGTTAACGTTTTAACGAGTCTTGCTTTTGACTTTGGTATTGTAGTTGGATTTTTCAGCTTAAGTATCTGAAGTGCATTTTAAGAATTTTTGGTGTTTTCGTGTTAAGCCTTAAGTATTCTGATTTGATAATAGATTCTTCTGCTTTACACATCATATACTAGTATTTATTTTTTTTTACAAATAATGGACTCTTAAAAAAATACCTCCTAAGATTCTGTCAAAGAGTTACAGGTCTTCGTGATTTCATTGCCAGCAACAGTCCTTGAGTTTTAACCACAGGTTGGAGAAAAACACTTGAGTCACTGAATATAATTTCAATTTATAGACTTATGTACCGAAGTGAATTGTTTTAAAAATGCTACGTTTAGTGATAGTGCTATTAATATCAGGAAAGGGTCAGATGCTTGTTACCTCTATTACTCTTTAATTGATAACTTAAATCATTCTTAACACTTGTGTTTCAAGTGTAACATTTTGCAAAAAACAGCAACTAAAAATCTGATGAGTAAAATAAAAACTAGGACGTATTTGCAAAACAAGGAAATAATTGACAAATATATATTTGTGTGGGAACGAGGCATGTGCTCGAATGAAAAATATATGTAAAAAAAAAGATTTAGTTTAATAACGTTTCGTGTATCGCACTAGTCGCGATTATTCAGGATTAAAGAGGATTGAACAGTCGCAATAAGTTCTCTTGAAAAGCGAAGTTCCAGCTTGTTGCTATTTTTCAATTTGCTGCTCTTAATATCTCAGGATTAAAAGCAAAAGGATTAGTGATGATTTGCGCCAGAAGGGTAATTTTGTTGTTTTTTTTTTATTGTAAAGAAATGGTTTTTGTTTATTCATTACAGGCTTAAGCCTAAGACTGTGGAAATGGGAAATGCGCCGAAAATTTATGATGGCAAAGTTCGCATAAATCATGTTTTGAGTAGTTTTACTTTGTTCATGAACGCTGAGCAGAAATAGTTTCAACTTTTTTTGAAAAATTGATCTGCATTAAAAGCGGGTTCTTTTTTGTACGGTTTTTCTTTTGTTTCGTTTTAAGTTTCCGAAAATTTTGTTTCTCTCTTCTTTTACTAAATTTTTATGTAAAGACTTTCAATTAATTTTTCCTAATTTATTCTAATCTCTTTCGAGGTTTGAAGGGACGAGATAAAAAAGAAATGGCTAAACACATAAAAGCAATAACAAAGTAAAAAAAACAATTTCTTTGCACTTGCCACAGAAACTGTAGAAGTTTGATTTACTCTCTTAAACAACCACATGAAATATCACTCGGGCGCTGCACTGCTCACAAAAAGGAAATCTTTATATTTATGTTCCTAATCTTCTTTGCCAACAGACTTCCTTCAGCCCTCATCAATCTTTTACTTATCACCCTTCCTGTTGCTTTCTAACTTGCCATTTCCTATTTTCACTCTGCTCATCTCCTTCATCCATTCAACAGGAACAGTAATTATCAGTTATTAAATCATTGAATTATTACTATCAGTTTTAAAAGGTCCACTTCCACTTGTGTTTTCAGAGGATTATTCTCTTGATACACCACTTAGGATGTTTGCTCTTAAATTTATAACAGGTCTAACACATTGTGCAGAATTTTCTGGGTTTTTTTTCTACAAATGCTTTTATCTTGTTATTATATTTGTTATCAAGTAATGTTATTACATCGTTTTTCACTTAAATATTTAAAATTATAGAATTTCCTCAGTTATACCCATAATGCGAACGAGTGAGTTTAAAATCGTTTGTAATAAATCCTTTTCAATCTATCTTCTAAAATTTGTAGAGTTTATTCTTCTTATTTCCTCCTTACTACTTATCGGACATTCTTCTGCCCATTATTATGATAGGACTAACTTCATGATTGCATTTTTCATTTCGCTAAAACTTTCTATGAAGTGTAGTCTGAGGTTTCTTCTCCCACTAAGGATGATTAGAATAATTAAGACACTAAAGATTGGAAAAGGTGGGTAAAACACTAATTGAGGACTCCATAACATATAGCTAATAAGCGAAAATGCTTCAAAAACACTAAAAAATACATAGCAATATAGTAAATAACCAATGTGAGAAAACTGGAGGATCAAAATTACTAGTAGTGTTTGGTTATCATTACACCTCTTTTAAAATTTATCAATCATTATTTTTAAGAAGTTTTATTATTAATGACACTATCGTTATGATTAATCAATGTTCATGCATTTTGAAGAACCAAGAGAAGTGAAATAATTACCACATATGTCTATAACTTCAAAACATAATGACCAAATGATCAAATTTAGCTTCTTTTGTTACAGGGGAAAAAGGTGGTTAATGATTTAACGCCCTTTCTTGAAATATTAGAAATCAACTTTTATTTTCAACTACATGTAATGAGAAAACTTAATATCTCTTTATTTATGAGCACAGTTTTATTTATGGAAAAGCGTAATAATTAAATTTACAAAACGTACCACAAATTCTATACAGAAGGCTGCAAAACTTCGAAAATCGTTTAGTTTTTAAAGCAATCTAACTTTCTCATTAATTAGCTAACTTTCTGAGGGTGCAATTGTTCATAGGGATGGCGGCGAGTCTCTTCCTCTTGCGATGCGTTTGCTAAAGAGGAAATTCTCGTCACAGGAGCATTAGGGAACAAAGTTTCCGCTTCTCTTCTCAAATGGATGAAATATCATGACTCTGCTTCATCTGATTTTGAAAGCCTACATCCGTCATGCGTGATCGTAATAAATTTCCGTCTAGTTATGCAAAAGCATTCATTCAAGGAAAAGAGAACTCTTCCCATAATTACGAATTGAGATTACATGCGCAGGATTTATTTAAGGAAAGAAAGAAATCTTTTGTAAAAAACAGTTTCTTGCAGTCGCTGCTTACATATTTTATTACCAAGTTTGGTGAATATAAAATTCATTTTTTTATTTAACAACGCTTGCTAATAAATGTGTTGCTTTTCTTTCGAGTTCAAATCGTGTTTCATCAATGTAAATAAATGGCAATGACTAAAACTCCAATTATTGGCCTTTTCTTTCACTATTTGTGCTCGAGTTCCCTAATTAATTAATTCATAATAAATTAAGGAGTAATTAAATATTATATTAATTAAGGAACTTAATTGAAAATATTAATTAAGTTCCTTAATTAATCTGATTCCTTAAATACGAGTTCGTATCTTTCAGTTACCACAGAACCTTCGAAAAATTATAAAGCAAAAGTAAAAAGAGGATCTCACTTTACCCGAAATTTTTGGTTACTTTTTTTCTTATTTTTCCCTAGTCATCCAATTAGTGCGAAACTGATTTACAAAATGTGCAAACAACAAGTAGAATAAATAAGTTTGAATGGATTGCGTGTTGGTTACTTCTCAAGTGAGTAACATGTTCGATGACATATAGTGATTGATATTCCGAAAGAACTTACCGATGATTGCAAATGATGAACTGTTTCCTGATCTAGTGTACATAAATTTTTTGTTGAGTTTCGTAACGAACCACGGCTCCTAATCTGTAGCTCCCGGTTTCGAGTCCTAATTGCACCTGAGTAGAGATTTCATTTATTAGCCTCCTTCTTTCCCTCGACTAGAAAGGATGCAACAGATGAGCTTGGAAAGGTCACCGTCCATCGAATGGGACGTTAATCCGTAAATGTGACATTGGAAGAATGTCTATGTTACCGCTAAAGTGCAGAAATCAGTTATTCTACAGATTATCTAGGTATTCTGCAGATTAACTAGGGTGATCCGTTTGCCGAAAATTGTTTCATTTCTCAAATTACCTAGGTAATCTGCAAATTACCTGGATAATCTGCACATTACCTACTAGGCACTCGTTAAAGTGAAAATAAGATCTTTGCTGGAACAACAGGAACGTTTCTGTACGCTTAAATTAACATAATGTTATTTATCTAGTGTCCGAGAGTAGAGTTGAAACCAGGGTCATCCCTCTGTCAACATGAATCAGTCGTCCGAATTATAAAAAACGCCCCCAAAATGAGCAGGCCAAGTGAGATCGAATCATTTTAGTGATTCGTTATCAAGAATGAATCACTTTACCGATTCGTTCTCACTTGGCCTCCGCTCATCCGGGGCGTTTTTTATAATGCGGACGAGTGAATCACGTGACACGAAGATTCATATTCAAGAGATTCACCACTATGAGAGAAACAAACTTTTGAACTTTAACGATACGGAAGCCGTTAATGTGCACATTACCTAGGTAAAATGCGGAAAACTCTTGATTCCGCACGTTAACGGAGCAAATCAGTTAATCTGCAGATTAGCTAGGTAATGTGCACATTAACGGCTTTCGAGCTTTAGCGGTAACATATACACAAAAGTACTACTGAGAAGCAAAACAAGTCGAAAATCCTTTTATGTCGTCCACTTAAGAAATGATAAAAATAACTTTATTTAAAAATTTAGAAATTATATATTCTTAGTGCGCCATAAATGCGATTATTTCGCTACTTTTAAGTGTATTGTATATTACTATCTAAACACTCTAGCTTCTTAAAAAGTAAGTTTAATCACTTAGAAAGAGCATTCATTTTAAACCCTTTCTTGCGGAAGTGAGAACCTTCCTTGTTATTCTTCCCATCATTATTCGTTCCATTCTCCTCCCATGAGAAATGATGCGAATGGTTTGGCTTCCACTGATCAGCCATCCATCAGAGATAAGAGGACGAGACTGAGTCTGCAAACGATGGCACGTGGGACTTCTCGCTGCTCCGACCGACATATGACTTCGTCCAAGCGAGCAGTGACTAGCGAACAAGCACAAATCCCTCTCCTGTGGCTTGTACGTCAGAGCATCTCGTGTGTTGATGAGTCTTGGCCTTTGGTTTTCTTGTGAAAAAGCGTCTCTTAGTAGCCATTAATGGACCTGTTCGCCAGTTGGCCTACTCCTCGCCGTACCATCTGGGAGCCTCGTTGGAATCGTGGCGGGAGCCGTTAGCCGATAGTAATTAGGTCCGCTTCGCTTGCGATGGGCCCTGGGCACACGACAATAAGTCAACTGGGCCATTAAGTAGACTCAGACATGGAACGGTGTTAACGGGATAATTACCTGTTGCAGAATGGAGGTGGCAAATAGGTCGATCCCTATATGGCAAACAAAGTGCTTCCTTACACCTGAGCTTAAGAGGATGGGGAACTGGAATCTTTGAATGCTTCTGGTTGTTGTTTTACCTCTGAGCGGCACTTTTTTGCACACCATGGGCTAAATGGCCAGGTCACATGGAACCCGAAGGCTCAGAGAAGGTTGGGGGAGGGGACCCACTGGAACAGCTGTTGGGAGACAGATGGTAGCCTCCCGTCAAGGCCATCCAGCGTGTTCTTTAACGTGCACAGGGTATGGCTCTCCCGCACATGGAGCCACGGCTTAACGTCCCATCCGACGGGCGACGGCCTTTCCAAGCCCATCGGTGTCCCCTACTGGCCGTGGGCAGGGCGGGGAATTTTGCGGAGATAAATCTCAACGCTGACCCAGCTGGGACTCGAACCTGGGAACTACAGATTACGAGCCTGGCGCGCTACCGACTGAGCCACCCCGCCCCTTCTGGTGTTTGCTTACATACAGGAAATAATTTCTGAAAATTTTTCATCTTCATTGTAACATGTCAAGTTGACGGTCGAAATAATAACAAAGTGAGAATATCTGAAAATACTCTTTATTAGTGAAAACATGCGTTACAGAAAGTTTCGAGAAAATATTCCTCTTTTCAAATGCAACTCGCACATCTATTTCTTCACTACACTTAATACTAATTAAACATAACGTCTGTTTGCTACAATGGAATTTAAATACTCTTAACTATCTGTTAGTGGAAATCAATCACAGAAAGCACAGAACACGGAAATAAATTTTTATTCTCAACTGAGAATGTAAACATCATGAGATGTACTGATCAATTTCCATCACAAAAGCGCCAAAGGACGACTTCATGTTTCTAGAGTCCCAATCGCACAATGTCACCACAATCAATAGACATATGTGAATACATATGTATATTGATTCACATATCAGTGAATCAATATATGATTCACATATCAGTGAATCAATATATGATTCACATATCAGTGAATCAATATATGATTCACATATCAGTGAATCAATATATGATTCACTGATATTTCAACGAAACTTTGTGGTATATAAAACTAAATCTGATAACAACTATCAGATATATTAAGATACACAGACCATTTCTGTTATTAAGCCATTGTAGAATAGTGTGTCCCATTTCATCAAGAAACTGGAAAATATATTCTCTTCCATCCAAAAATGTATTTAATTTTTTTTAATTATTATATTTATTTATTTAAATAAAAAAGCTAAAAATGCTATTAAAAAGGAAAAGCTATTAAAAGAAATAAAATAGCAAATAATCAACTGAAATTCTTGATATGCAGAGGCTTGACTGTTGTTCCTTATAAGTCAAGCAGCGAAATCTTTCGAAAATACATTATTGTTTCACTGGTAACTTTCATTCCGATAACAGACATTCCAAACCGTAAGAAATTGAACCTTGACTTATAAGATATATTTTAAATTTCTTGTAGGAATTATGAAATCAGCTAAAGTTAAAACTATGTTGAGAACAAAACCCATTCGTCAATATATATTTCAGAGTTACATTCATGATTTACCACACTATTTTTGCATCTGAAATCATCTCATTTCTATAAAATGACGAACAATTAAGAAACTATAGATCCTTTTACTATAGTATCAAGTGCATTATCTTATGTAAGTGAGTGTTATTAATCTGTTCCGCCGATATGATACACTTCATTACAACACGATTTAGCACAACTTCATTACAACTAAATGCACTTTCTCTATAAGCTCTACGAAGCAAATGTTGCAGCCCTACATTAATGACTCGTTACTCTGACTGCTATCGTTCGGTTGCCTATGCACCTGTACAATCTTGCTCGCGAGAGGTGTGGATTCCACGAGTTAAAGACGTGAATATGCCTCGTTGGCCATTTGCTCGTGCCACCATCGACTCCAGCATCTGCATGTAATTGTTACAGTCTTTATACATTTTGCCAAGAGTCTTGTGATTAACGACTGACTTGTCATTCATCTTAATTGCATTGCTGTTATATTTTACTCGATGCCCGCAGCAGAATTCCGCTGACATGTAATTGTTTCCGGGGGGCATCATTCTCACCCACCCGAAATTATCGGCGGCTGCAAAGCGACAAAAGGAGAAACAATGTCTGTCCAGTTCCCATTTCTCTCATTAGCTGCCTTAATTCCCAAGTCGTTACCTCCTTTATTCTAATTGCGAGAGGGAAGAGGAAACTCTGCCTCGCGCAACGGATCCTTTGTCATCTTATCATTCCATCACGTGCAATGGATATGATGCACACGATGAACGTTCAGGAGCGGGGGGGGGGGGGGGGGTCAGTCGATAGCGCGCCAGGCTCGTAATCTGTAGTTCCCAGGTTCGAGTCCCAGCTGGGTCAGCGTTGAGATTTATCTCCGCAAAATTTCCCCGCCCTGCCCACGGGTCAGTAGGAGACACCGATGGGCTTGGAAAGGCCACCGCCCGTCGGATGGGACGTTAAGCCGTGGTCCCGTGTGCGGGAGAGCCATACCCTATGCACGTTAAAGAACACGCTGGATGGCCTTGACGGGAGGCTACCATCTGTCTCCCAACAGCTGTTCCAGTGGGTCCTCTCCCCCAACCTTCTCTGAGCCTTCGGGGTCCATGTGACCTGGCCATTTAGCCCATGGTGTGCAAAAAAGTGGCGCTCAGTGGTAAAACAACCCAACCTGATGAACGTTCAAATGAGCGGAGATGTACGCCATTCAGTCGGCTGGGGTTGATGTGTAAACAGAACAACAACCCCTAGCTGAAAAAAAAAAGTGTGTTTTGCACATTAAAGAGCAAAAAATGGGATAAAATGAAACAGAAAAGTATATAATTTTAATACCGGCGTAAATGCCGAAAAAAACCATTCTGAACAAACAAATGCAATTAGCTTCAGATATGAAGTTTGGCACGCAATTATTTTATGATATCATTTTATTTTCCTTCATTACACTTTATGTTAAAGTCATCTCTTCGTCGATTCATTTATCGATTGGTGCCATGATCCTATTTTTCGAAGTGGCGGTGGTTGTCTCGGGTGGTAGCGCGCCAGTCGCTTAACCTGCAGCTCCCTGGTTCGAGTCCCACCTGTGCCCAGCGTTGTGATCTATCTGCCTAACTCCCACCCTGTCCTCGGTGAGAAAGGGGATATTAATGCTCTTGGAAAATCCACTCGAAATCTCATAGGATGAAACATTAAGCCGTGGCTCCATGTGCTGGAGAGCCGTACCACATTGATGGCCGAGACCGGAAATTTCCATCTGTCTTCTAACAACTGTCCCGGTGGGTCTCATCCCCCAGCCTTCTCTTAGCCCTTGGTTTCTTTGTGACATGGCCATTTAGCCAATTGTGTGCAAAAAAAATAAATGCCCCTCAGAAGTAAATCAACTCAATCTATTCTGGAATCCTAAAGCCTTATCGTAAATCATAAACTTGTTTTTTCAAATTGATACCAAAACCGATTCCTCTTTCCAACCCAACAAATATTACCTTCACCTCGTCACTATCGTCTTTTGAATTATATGCTAACAGCATTTCCATGTTTCATTTTTACAACTTATTAATTTTTAAAGAGCATATAAGGTGGATTTTTTTTTTGCAATTTTTTAAATTATATATTTTATTTATATCTTTTTACTGGCAAATTCCCAGGAAAACTTGTTACTAAAAATCCCTATCTTTACTCTGCTTCAGGGGAGGAGGGGGAATTTTTACTTCGTCAGTGTTACTCTGCTAGTCGTAAGCTTTCGTTTCATATATGACTCTTTGTCAGCGACCCCCATTTAATTTACCTTCCTCTTTTTAGGGGTAAAAAAAGAGGTAGCATAAATTTTAGGTTACCTAAGAGTTAGGAGTGTTTTATACATACATTCAAAAGTTCCTTGCATTTTATGAGGGAATTTACTGAGAGGAAGGTACAAAAATATACGCTAACACCACTCAAGACATCAAAAACAGCGAAATATTTACAATGTGGTCCCGTGGCCGAGTGGTTAGCGCGCTTGGCTACTGATCTACGGGACCTGGGTTCGAGCCCCGGGTAAGGCATGGATGTTCGTGTTGTTTTCTGCTGAGGTCCTGCCATCCTCTCAGATCTTCTGCTGTGGCATATAAACTGACAGGTGTGGTCAGACCTCTGTCTGGCTGTGACAGGTCAGACCTCTGTGGCAAGCAGCTGCTTGAGGGGGTATTTATTTTTTATTATTATTATACACTTGTTATGTTTTACAATATGGTTTACACTTTAACAACATATAATTGCATACATAAAGAAGATTTAAAACTTAAAACATTTATCAATTTGGTTAGGAATTGTAAATAATTAATATACTTGCAAACATTTTCCGTTGAATTAGTTCTTTAGAAATTTTTTAATTTCTATCTGAACTTCTAGTAATGCTGAAAGTTTCATCTAAAAACCAATTCCGATTTCTTGAAATAAACAGAAAAATTTCAATACTAAAAATTTTAAACTTAGAATTAAAGCGTGGTGTATAAGATGATTCCAATTTATAGAAAATTTCGGTGGTAATTTAATAATTTAAATTAGCGTTGTCCAATAGGAAGGCTCCAATCAAGGCACATCCAATTATCAGCTGACCAATAGAGCATGCTACAAAACGTTGCAGATGAAGAGAGTTAAGCAAAGGATTACCATACAGCCTCCAAAAGGAAAACATGTTGTTTTTTTTATCTCGTGTCCTGCGGGAATTTTTAAAAAACAAGAAATGTCCTCCTTTTTACATAAACTCCTAACGTGTGTTAAATTAAAATCAAGGCACTTTTCTGCATTTGCCTTTTCAAATTTCTTTAACTCGTGACTAAAATATAATTTGCTGTTAACCGTGAAAAAAATTAACTGTAAATGCAAATCGTGAATGCTAAATTAATTTTGTTATTGCAAAAGTTGCTATTATATTCATTATATATAATTTACATGCGAAATTGAGAAAAGTACGTGCTTTTAGAAAATTGCATAAATTTTGCTTTCGTCCACCAGGAGATAGCTGGAGCAACGAAAGTTGATAGCAGTTTTATTTTTTTATTTCCAACATAAAAAACAGCGAAGAAATTACTCCTAAGTTGACGGTATAAGACTTCTCTCATACAATAGCATAACAAGACCAAAGTCACTGCTGGCGACACAAAATTTCTCTTGCAACAGCAGATGATCACTATGCCTCTTAAGGCATAGTGATCATCTGCTGTTTGACCTACATTGCAAATTGACCTAATCTGCAAATTGACCTACATTGGAGGACGTCTTCCAGTGTAGATGGCTTCAGCTTTTAGTAGTAGGCGAATAAGTCTTTGTCTCATGCCTGCAATTAGGGAACTGTTTGATATTGTCCGCATTCTCTCTCTCAATAAACATAGTTTCTTTAAACATCCCACTAACCCTTTTCTTTTCACAGTTAGTTGGAATATGAGGACTTTGCACAGAGATTATTCTCTTGATATCCTCGCACAGAAATTCCACCATTATTGCCTAGACATTCTTGGCTTGTAAGAGACCAGATTCTCCAGAGAGGGGAAGATAAAAAGCATCTCCAAGTTATAGGCCTTCTTCTAAACAGACAAGCAAGTGTTGCTCTTCCAAAATACGAGTGCATTAATGAAAGATTAATTTATTCTACAACTATTAAAGACTTGAATGCTATCTGCTGTTATGCCTCAACTCAGGATGATGATGAGGCTGAGAGAGATACCTTTTACGGACAACTTCAGGATATTTTGAATTCGGTCAAGAAAGAAGATATTACCCTTGTTCTAGGTGACTTCAACGCCAAAATTGGCACTGACTCTGACATTTGGGGAGGGGTGATAGGCCCTTTTGGTATTGGTAGCTGCAATGCGCAACGTCTCATACAGGTACGTAAACTCAATGGTTTCAGAATAACTAACACTTATTACAAACACCGCGACATACATAAGTACACATGGGTTTCACCCGATGGGCTGCATAAGAATATGATTGATTATATATTAATTAACAGCAAATGGGCTAGTTCTGTTAGGAATACCAGGTCATATAGGGGAGCTGAAATTGAATCTAATCATTACCTTGTTAAAAGTGTCTTGTAACTTAAACTTAAAAAAAGTGTTGTGCTAGGGTTAAAAAAATTTACCTTTAATACTGAACTCTGAAAGACCCAGTTATAGCTAAAGCTTATCATGATAGGTTACTTAGTCATTATGACAGTCGTTGTTTGTTTATTACTGAAGTTGTGGAAGAATGGGACCGTTTTAAATAGGCTTTTTTGGAAACTAACAGTACACTTTTAGGAAAAAAAGTAGCAGAGGAGGCAGAATTATTTGTGTGATAAGGCACTTGAGCTTTTTCATAAAGAAAGAAATGCAGGAATGTCTTTAGTCAATATCCTACTAATCCTAACAGAAAGCTTTACAAATAGTTTAATAAACGTGTAAAGGATCAGTTAGCTGCTGATAAGAATCTTTGGCTAGATGACTTGGCTGATAAAGCCGAGGAAGCAGTTAGATAGCATAAGAGCAGAGAGCTGTACCAGACAGTTAATGTTTTGTGTGGTAGAAAACGGATAGGTATACAGGGATTGAAGGATAAACAATATTTTATAGGTTATAGGTTATAGAAGCTGAGGATTCTGGCATGGCTTGGTGGGCTGAGCATTTCAGTGATGTACTAAACAATGTGATTAGTTCTACTCCCTCTGTTTGTAATGAGGATAGATGAATTGCTAGTTTTAATATTATATATAATATTTAATGTTACCCTATATCACAGTCTGAAGGTATTATGATTATTTCTAAATTTAAACGACATAACCTTGTATATAGATGAAATTGTATATGTAACATTGGGAAGATGAAATTACTACGGAAATGCTTAGAGCTGGGAATGTTTCTGTTACTACATGGCTGGCTGAAAATTTGAATATCTTTTATGACAAAGTAATTGTTCCGAAGGATTTTACCAGAGCTATTATCATCCATATTTTTAAAAAAATGTAATCGCCGTTCTGCTGATAAATATAGGGGTATCAGTTTTCGTAATGCTCCAGATAAAGGGTTTTGCATGATTGTGCTTAATAGAAGTAAGAATCTCGTTGACGGACAACTACGTAATAAGCAGTGTTGATGCAGAGATGTAGGGGATGTGCAATCAGATATTTTCACTTAGGCAGATTCTTGAAAAATGTTAAGAATTTCAGAAACTTTTGGTTGCTAGCTTTGTTGATTTCAAAAGGGCTTTCGATTCTGTTGATCGTCATAATACGTGGTTGATTGTGAGATCGAATGGCATAACAGACAAGGTAGTTAACATAATGAAAGTTCTCTATAAATAACACTGAATCGTGTGTCAGAGTTGTTAAGGCTTGTAGCAACTGGTTTAGCATTGTTTCTGGTGTTCGATAAGGGTGCATTTTGTCTCATTTTCTCTTTACTTTGGTTAATGATTACGTTAAGGGAAATTCACTGCAAGGGACAGATTTTAGCCTTAAATTGTCTGGAGATACAAAAATTTCTGATTTAGATTATGCTGATGATTTATTCCCTTTGGCAAATGATATTGATGAGATGAACTATTTCATTCGAACTGTTGATGAGACTGGTAGTAGAGTAGGTTTGGTTATAAACAAAAAGAAAAAGTGATGAAAATTGGTCAGACAGGCTGTGGTTCAGTTAATCTGAATAGTTCCACTCTTGAACAGGTGTCTCAGTTTAATTATCTTGGGAGATATGTAACAGACAGTGATTTGTGGTATGCGATTAACCGACGAATAAGGATTGCTGCTGGGACTTTTAAGTATCTATGGAGAGTATGGAGAAATAGGCGTATACACCTAAAGACTAAAATTAGACTGTATAATAATTTGGTTCTCTCTAGGGTTAGTTATGGTAGTGAAACCTGGATGCTTTGTAAACAAGTGGACAGGAAACTTGACGCTTTTGATTCTAGATGATTACGCAGTATCTTGGGCATTAGGTGGTTCAACTTTGTAAGTAATGATGAGGTTAGGAAACCTCCTTTAAGCAGTGTATTGTGCAGAGAAAGACTCCGTTGGTTTGGCCATGTTGCCCGTATGCATAACTATAGATTAGCGAATAGGGTTATGAACAGTACGCCTAATGGCCGCAGAATGAGGGGGAGACCTGGGATGCGGTGGGGCAGATAATGTCAAACAGGAAATTGTTAGGATTGGTCTACAGTATCAAGCTGCAGCAGATGTAGTTCAGGAGAGATGTGTTTGGAGAACTAAATTGCACGATCTAGTTGGACCTCCGTAGCCCATGGCTGCTTGAGGATGATGATGATGACTGTATACAATAAAGATTTATATAATACTGTTCAGGATTGTATAGAGAAAACCACGAATACTGTAATTTATGGGCCATTTGTGACTATACGTAATTTTCGCCTTACGCATCGACTGTAGAACCTAATTCCCTAGTAAAATGCAACTCCAATCTGCCCAATTTTACACGGAAAATTTGGAAAACGAAATGACTAAAAAACTGTCCCTTTTTAATACCTAAGTTTGAAATCTCATCTGAGTTTGATGTACAGAGGTTATTAAACGTTTTGTTACATAAAATTTTCATTTCCATAAAACTCGTGCTTTGAGTGAGAGCTTTCTTTGCAGTTATAAAGTTTTAGAAAAATCTACCATTTGAAACAAAGATTAAGAGTCAGTTCCATGTATCTGTTTTGAAATGGAGAACTTCCTAACGACAGTTCAATTCCCCTGAAACTGCATTCGGTGGAATAAAGAGGAAGCATTGATGGCTTAAATAACGTCAAATGCTTTCGCCACTTTGCTCACGCTGCATTTAATCAGTCGTTGAGAAGAATTTATTGCCACTCGACTCAAAGGGAACGATTTTCGCACGCTTCGCAGAAATGCCCAAATGCCTTCGCAACCGCCTGGACGAAGCCACCAAGAGTTTCAAGGGTCATCCCTTTGACGCTGACGGAGGGAATTAATTTCGTTCCCTTGATGTAGAGCTTGCACAACTGAAGATCAAAATATCATCAGATAATTATTTTCGTCATCTTCATTTTCCCCAAGATAACTTATGCCAGTTTCGTTTTGCCTCAAGCTTGCGAGTAATCATGGATGATGGTTGCTGCGAGAGATTAAGGACACCTCCACTGGCAAAGACTGAGGGGAGGACGGAAGCTGGAAGGAATTAGAGAAGAAGAAGTCCTCTTCACTCTCTATTTGTCTTCGCTCTGAGATGCATGAAGTGTGCCCTTGACCTCCCCATGCTGAGAAAGAGAAAGTGAAGCATTTCGTTGGCAGAAAATCAGTTGTCACGGGAGCGTTTACTTGCGATGGGAAAAATTCATTTTTCATAAAGGAAAAAGAAGTGATTCGCCCAGGGCTTAAAAATCAAAAGACCTCTAAGTTAATTTGTTAAGCTACGGTTCATAAAATAGAAATAACGTTCTCTTACTTTTGACTTCAACAGCCATTTTCTACATGAAGACGATCAATCTTGAATAGGCTGTAATGGAAAATATTCAACTCCTCACATGTAAAATCCTAGATTTATATTTCTGCATCATTTCTGACCCAATTTTTTTTATTATTGTGCATTGCCTAATGACGACTATAGTTGATTGGATAACAGAAAAAGTTTATTTATTGATGTTAGTATTAATTTAATTCTTGCTACATTTGGAAATTTTTTATCGCAGGAAAAGTAGAAAACCCGACTCTCGTTTGCTTCATCTGCCATATCAGAAGTTAAGGTAGGCGCTCACTGGTCAGCAACGGAGGCACGGCATTGTCACTAGGAATTGCCGTTTCCTCTGCTACTTCGCTCATTTGCAAGGATTTTCCAGCGGAATTTTACGATTCAGCTAGCTTTGCGCGCGTATCAAAAGCGGTGGTCAAATCCCTAAACAACGCAAGAAGGGTGGCGAAGGCCGTGGCAAAAGTTGGGTTGTTGGGTTGTTTTACCTCTGAGCGGCACTTTTTTGCACACAATGGGCTAAATGGCCAGGTCATATGGACCCCGAAGGCTCAGAGAAGGTTGGGGGAGGGGACCCATTGGAACAGCTGTTGGGAGACAGATGGTAGCCTCCCGTCAAGGCCATCCAGCGTGTTCTTTAACGTGCACAGGGTATGGCTCTCCCGCACACGGGGCCACGGCTTAACGTCCCATCCGACGGACGGCGGCCTTTCCAAGCCCATCGGTGTCTCCTACTGACCGTGGGCAGGGCGGGGAATTTTGCGGAGATAAATCTCAACGCTGACACAGCTGGGACTCGAACCTGGGAACTACAGATTACGAGCCTGACCGTGGCAAAAGTCATTAAGGGCTTAATGTCATTAGCCGGCAGGGGAAATGCCGTTTGGGATTCTCCCTCTTCAATCCGTGGGCGACGTTGCCGGGGCCGATGCCTTCGTTGCTTGCCAGTGAGCGCTGTCTCATAGAGAAAGCAGGGGAGAATATTTTAATGCGTGCCTGCGTGCCTCCGTTGCTGACCAGTGAGTGTGTACCCTTAATCTTTCTCAACAGAAAGTAGATCTGATAAAAAAGATATTTAATAGAAAAAAAGAGACTTTTGGGTTTTTTATGGCACTATAAAAAATAAGCGTCGTTATGCCTCCCTGTGCGTATTGGTTAAAAAAGTAATTTAAACACTAGCATTAGATGCAGGGGTGGATAGGCGAAAATAGATCTAAGAATTGGAGAGAATGGTACGTGGATGAATTCAAGCGAATAGGTGATAAAAATGTCAGGGTGGAGGGGGGGGGAAATGAGGGAAAGTGGAGTGTGTTAAAACAGAAGAGAATTTGGTCTATGAGGCATCAAGATCAAAAAGAGTTTAATTACTTTTCTCAGACATTGAGTTCATAGCAGACAATGCTTTATATCCAAACCAAAGACTATTGCTAAAGTGCCGTGCTCACATTTGTTACAAAAAATGGACACGACGGTTTTACGCGGAAAGCCACGGCCACCATTACCACCAGCCACTAGTGCCTTTTTCATTGCCTCCTTTTTTGTGTCCAATTCAGCCACAAGGAAGAACAGGATGACAGGGGACTTTCGTGACTTGTTGTTGTAAACAACCCACGCCAGGTGGGTCAGGGATTCGCACCTCGACCCATGCGGGTCAATGAACAGCTTCAACGAGTAGCCGGTGGGTGACCTTTCTGCCAAGGGGTGCGCAAAGAATTCAGTTTGGTTCTGAACAGCAAGGCAGGAGAACGTGTGGCAAGTTCTTCCCGCGAGTCGAACGAGCGGAGCAGGATGATGTACAGTCGCTCAAAAAAGTATCCGAACACTACGGTGGATTACAGAAATCAGAAAAAATATCTGACAACGAATTTTTTCTGATTTCTGTAATCCACCGTAGTGTTCGAATACTTTTTCGAGCGACTGTACTTATGCGAAGTGCAGCTAGGACTGATCAGCAAGGACGCCAAACTACCTGCGGCGCACGAACTGACTTGCGGCAGAACGACCAACGAACTGTATCTTCTTTTGGCCCACCTGAGTAGAACGAGGTAAGGGTCGAATTTATCTGATCTGGTTTCTCCACCATCTCGCCGCTACGCTCGTGAGTTAGTGCTAATGAGTTAGTGCTCGTGAGTTAGTGCACCATCTCGCCGCTACGCTCGTGAGTGAGTCCATCTCGCCGATCTCGTGAGTTAGTGCTAATTATCGCCGCTACGCCGCGACTCTAAGAGATGATAAGTTGTTGGCTTTTACCTCTCTGAACGCTTTCTCGTAATTAAGAGCTTGAACTGGCTTATTGTATGTCACTCGCGAAGTTTCCCTTAGAAGAAAGGGACAGCGTCCAGCGCGCTTGTAAGGAAAGTTATGGAGAAGTATGCTAAATAAATGTTTATTTTTATGTGTAAATGATTTTGTTTAAATATATACATATATGTGTACCATTATTATGTTTGTTCTGTCTGTAGCGCGCCAGGCTCGTAATCTGTAGTTCCCAGGTTCGAGTCCCAGCTGGGTCAGCGTTGAGATTTATCTCCGCAAATTTCCCCGCCCTGCCCACAGTCAGTAGGGGACACCGATGGGCTTGGAAAGGCTGCAGTCCGTCGGATGGGACGTTAAGCCGTGGCCCCGTGTGCGGGAGAGCCATACCCTATGCACGTTAAAGAACACGCTGGATGGCCTTGACGGGAGGCTGCCATCTGTCTCCCAACAGCTATTCCAGTGGGTCCCCTCCCCCAACCTTCTCTGAGCCTTCGGGGTTCTTGTGACCTGGCCATTTAGCCCATGGTGTGCAAAAAAGTGCCGCTCAGAGGTAAAATAACCCAACCCTCAAGCGGCAACTTGAAATGCTTATGCTGTTGGGCTGGCAGTGGCGGCATGATAGATCTTGCCCTGTATGATGGATTGACGACATGTCAGCAGGACCGCTATCTAACCGTCACTCTGAGATGCATAAAAATCAGTAACGCAGAAAGCGACTAACATGACAAGCACGACTATATGTGGATGCTTTCATACTTGTTAAAAACAGGCCGTAGTTTAGAATTTTGGCCCCCTTGGCAAAATATTTCCTCAACACCCTTCTTATCGTGATAATTGGGTTTTTTTTCGGGTACGCTGTTCGGTGACTTTCTGACATTGGAACACACGACCTTCTAATAACAGCGATCAAAGCACCTGGCATGTTATCAGAGATCGTGTGTTCGCATCCCAAGACAATTTTCCCTCTATATTTGATATCGACTTTAAACTAAGAGTAATAACTTCCTTTTCAATTATAATAGAATTTACCTGTAAAAACCAATAACGATGCATAAAATAAAATAAATTTTAATTTTTATCACAATTTCCCAAAACCATTTTAAATTTTCAGTTGGAAAAAAAAAACTTTAACTGATTATTCAAGTGACTATAAATTTGAGTAAAATAATTGAGTAAAATTTAAAGGTAAATGATGTTGCTCAAATGCTTAGTATTTCGGGACTTGAAAGAATAGTCCAGGGTATCGTTTGAATAGAATTCTTTTGTGAATATCAATTTCAATTTATCCCTCCTTATGCAGAAACAGGAAAAAGTGATTCTAGTTCTATTTCAGCATTCAATATCGAAGTCATGGAGAAAAAATTCTATTTATTTTAAAAGAGGAATTGAGAACGTTTCACAGCAGTTGGGTGTTTTACCTCTGAGCGGCACTTTTTTGCACACCATGGGCTAAATGGCCAGGTCACACGGACCCCGAAGGCTCAGAGAAGGTTGGGGGAGAGAACCCACTGGAGCAACTGTTGGGAGACAGATGGTAGTCTCCCGTCAAGGCCATCCAGCGTGTTCTTTAACGTGCACAGGGTATGGCTCTCCCGCACACGGGGCCACGGCTTAACGTCCCATCCGACGGACGGCGGCCTTTCGAAGCTCATCGGTGTCCCCTACTGGCCGTGGGCAGGGCGGGGAATTTTGCGGAGATAAATCTCAACGCTGACCCAGCTGGGACTCGAACCTGGGAACTACAGATTACGAGCCTGGCTCGCTACCGACAGAGCCACCCCTTTCACAGCAGGAAACAAGAATAAAGTGAAAACAACAACTCTTTAACTCGACAAGTGGAAGGATGCAAGAGATGCAATCTTTATTTCTCACCACACCGCCACCTCCTGCGATGCTTGAGCAAGAAATATCCAGCTTGGCGAACTGCAGACGATTCGATGATCATTAGAACCGAAATATAATTAAGAATTTGATCAAATGATTTCGGATTAGTTTTCTGCGTATTCTGAAGTAGATAGTTTCGTTTCTTAATTAGATTGAATCGTTTGAAGGCATCATCGGACGAATTAAACTCACTTCAAAAAAAGAATTTTGTTTTTATTATTTGGAAGATAAAACAGATTCGTTTCTTCCAGGAAATCGTTACCTGGAGGCTTGTTCCATCTGAAGAAAATGAGATTGATTCTTTTTTGCTTTGTGAGGCATTCACTAAAAGAATTTTCTTTTGACGAGAGTCCTTTACTCGTGAAGTATTTTCGATTTCTGCTCTTGGCAATGATACCTTCTTCCGTGGTTTTTCATTGAAAGGAATTTCTTTGGGTCAATAATCTTTTAAAACCCATTTGATCGACAAGTTTTACTCTCAAAAATCGTCCTGTTCTACGATAGCTTTATTCTCCCCATCGTCTATAATAACATTTTCTCATCAACAATAATGGAGCTTTCGGTTGACCTTTATTCTGGAAACAGAAAAAAAATTGAAGAATATTGTTCAGAATTGTCTCCAGGTGTGCAGCAGAATTCTTTTGGGGGAAAGAAGATAAAAATTGGACGCAATGATAATAATGAGTAATAACAACGAAAGGTGAAAACGTAAATTTTTCAAGATTTTTATTATTTTCTAAATTATGCTCTTTGGGAGGGGGAAGTGTTTTCTTATTAGTTGGCATTTTTCCAGCTGTTAGTAATTGAATGAATAAATAAAATTTGCATAAGGATACGCAATGGACAATATAATATAATATAAATAAATACCCCCTCAAGCAGCTGCTTGCCACAGAGGTCTGATAGGAGCCTGTCAGTTTATATGCCAAAGTAAAAGATCTGAGAGGATGGCAGGACCTCAGCAGAAAAACAACACATACATCCATTACCTTACCCGGGGCTCGAACCCAGGTCCCGTAGATCAAGTAGCCAAGCGTGCTAACCACTCGGCTACGGGACGGCAATGGACAATAGTTATGGATAAAGGACATTCATCATGCTCAAGATTTGAATCTCTTTCCTAAAGCTTAACTTTCTTGCAAAGAAGTGTTCATTCACATTTGTTGCAATGGGAAAGACACAAGAGGAGTACAACCGGAGAAAATCTCTTTACTGGGGCAGAGGGGACTCGAACCTGTGATCTTAAAATCTTTGTCCTCTTCCTGCGGAGCAACAAACACCACGAAATGTCTTATGTGGATAGATGGCCTTAAGAAGTGAATGCTGATGTTTTCAGCCTCGGTGCGTAGGCAATGAATGGGAGTAACATTGCACTCACTAGGAAGTGATCGTTGGTCCACGTGGCTTAATCACCCTTACGGCAAGAGTCTGCCTCAGGAGAGATTAGCCAGACAATTCGTAAGAGCACAAGAAGGAGATTTTTTTAAAAACGATTCTTTGTGGAGTTGTTAGCTAATTACTCGTAAAGAACATTCTGTAAAGTCTTAAAAGTTATTTGATAATTTTGGCTGCGCAGTTAAGCTTAATTGCTCTTATTTTCTCGTGGCGAGATGCCAGATTTCTGTTATCTGACTTCTCAGTGCATGAATTTGAAACATTTTGTTAGCTCTGACGGGATGCATTAAAAAACAGATTCAAAGCTAGTAACATGAATTTTAGGAACATAAATAGCGATACTTGGTTAAAAGATACATCAAGATTTCAGGAATGTATCTGTAATCTATAACTCAAAAGAGCTCAATGCATCTGTTCTTTTTGAAAATCGTGGTTTCTCGCTTACAAAAGAGAAGTATTAAATTCAAAGGAAATTCCTTTTAACTATCTGAATAAAGATCAAAGATCCTTTGAATTCCAGTGGGATCATGTGGAGGTTTTAAGTGAGGTTTTTATTCAGTTAGATTGAAGCTGATACAACTTTAAAAGATAGGATTACTGAAAATTAGAAATCTGATTTTTGCTTATGAAGAATGGGAATAGATTTTCATCTTTAATATTCTCCTCACAATCACAGAAGAGGATCTCTTTGCACTTCACGGCTGATGCAATCTCCGATTTGATAAGAAACCTGATACCTAAGGATTCTGTTTCTCTTTTTTTTAATTACTTTACTGTCACTGAATTCTTAATGATATAATTGTTTTAGATGAAAAATAAGCGAGTTTCACATAACTCTATTTTTGGCCACCTGTGAATGAGTTGGGTTGGGTTGTTTTACCACTGAGCGGCACTTTTTTGCACACCATGGGCTAAATGGCCAGGTCACAAGGACCCCGAAGGCTCAGAGAAGGTTGGGGGAGGGGACCCACTAGAACAGCTGTTGGGAGACAGATGGTAGCCTCCCGTCAAGGCCATCCAGCGTGTTCTTTAACGTGCACAGGGTATGGCTCTCCCGCACATGGGGCCACGGCTTAACGTCCCATCCGACGGACGTAAGCCGTGGCCTTGGCATTCAATATCGAAGTCATGGGGAAAAAATTCTATTGATTCTTTTTTGACATGGGGAATGATCTGCGGCCCATCGGTGTCCCCTACTGACCGTGGGCAGGGTGGGGAATTTTGCGGAGATAAATCTCAACGCTGACCCAGCTGGGACTCGAACCTGGGAACTACAGATTACGAGCCTGGCGCGCTACCGACTGAGCCACCCCCGCCCCCTGTGAATGAGTGAATGTAATAAGTTTACTGCTTCATTTGTAATATGGAACTGTACTTTTACTTCCGATATACACCGAAGAGCCAAAACATTTTGACCACCTGCTTAATATGATGCTGGTCCTCCATGTGCAGCCAAAAAGCTCTGACCCTGCGAGGCATGGACGCTGCAAGATTTCTAAAGGTGTCTTGTGGTATCTGGTACCAATATGTTACCAGCAGATCCTTTAACTCTTGTAAGTTTGTGGTTGAGCCATCGCAGATCGGCTATGCTGTTTCAACACAAACCACAGATGCTCGATTGGATTGATCTGTGGGGAATTTAGAGGCTAGGGCAATACCTGGAAGTCTTCCTCATGTTCCGCTAACCATTCTCGAACAATCCGGAAGTGTGGCACGGCATCCTGTTGAAATAAGCACTACCAGAGAAGAAAACTGTTGCCATGAAAGGATGTACCTGGTCTGCAATGATGTTTAGGTAGTGGTAGACGTCATAGTTTTCTGCACATGAGTGACTGGACCCAGTGTTTCCCAGCAGAACATTTCCCAAAGCATTACACTTCCTCCACCGGCTTGTTTTCCTCCCACAGTGCATCCTTGTTCACTTCCCCAGGTAAACGACGCACACGTACCCGGCCGTCCACATGGTGCAACAGGAAACGAGATTCATCGGACCAGACGACCTGTTCCTAATCATTCAAGGTCCGATTTTGATGCTCGCCGTGCCCATTGTAGGCGCTTTCGATTGTGAACGGAAGTTGGCATGGGCAATCGGAGGGGCCTGCAGCTACGCAGCCCCATTTTCAGCAGGGTTCGATGTACTGTGTGTTGTGGCACATTACTCCCGTCACCAGCATTCAAATTACGGGAGAGTTGCTCCACAGTATCCTTTCTGTTGACTCGTAACATACGGGATAGCCTTCGCTAACCTGGAGATCGATGAGCTATGGTCGGCCCACACCTTGCCAGCGGTTCGTGGTTTTTTCCTCCTTGGCCACTTTTGAAGGTACTTACTACGGCTGACCGTGAGCACCCCACAAGCCTTGCCGTCTCGGAAATTCTCTGACCCAGACGTCTGGCCATTACAATTTGGTCTGCCAGGCTCGTAATCTGTAGTTCCCAGGTTCGAGTTCCAGCTGGGTCAGCGTTGAGATTTATCTCCGCAAAATTCCCCGCCCTGCCCACGGTCAGTAGGGGACACCGATGGGCTTGGAAAGGCCGCCGTCCGTCGGATGGGACGTTAAGCCGTGGCCCCGTGTGCGGGAGAGCCATAACCTGTGCACGTTAAAGAACACGCTGGATGGCCTTGACGGGAGGCTACCATCTGTCTCCCAACAGCTGTTCCAGTGGGTTCCCTCCCCCAACCTTCTCTGAGCCTTCGGGGTCCTTGTGACCTGGCCATTTAGCCCATGGTGTGCAAAAAAGTGCCGCTCAGAGGTAAAACAACCCACAACCGACAATTTGGTCTTTGTCATATTCACTTAAATCCGCTGCCTTTCCCATCAGAAGAACAAGAATAACACTGATTAACAGGGCATAGTATCATGTGTTATTTCATTAACATGAATTTTAGGAACATAAATAGCGATACTTAGTTTAAATGAGGTATGCATCATACATCACGCGCCGTCGTTTACCTGCAGTTGCTTCGATCCGCAGAAATATGCGCTGGTCATAATGGTTTGGTTCCTCGGTGTATATGCACAACTTAAATTTGACCAATTTTAGAACTCTTGTAGGGCCATTTCTACAGATCACGTGTTTAGATCTAACCAGATTGATAGATTGATTGATTGTGCTAATTTTGCTTTTCACTTGCAAGTAACAAATTAATTAATCGAGTGTTCCTCAAAAATGTGTAGAGTAACTCGATCAATGAGACGGGCACCCAGGGTCGGCGCAATGTTTCACGGGGTCCCCAGTCAATCAATTTGCGGGACCTCTAACAGTTATATATATATGTATATCTACACATTATACTTATTTATGTGATTGGGCACAGCATACACACAGAATTAATAAGAATTAACTTTCGCACATATTCAACAATGTAGATCCCTTAAAGATTAGATTTACGGAAATTTTACTATCAAAACTGGGGGGCCCTTACCACCGCGGGGCATGGGCGATTCCCCTCACTTGCCGCTTGTTGCGCTGGCCCTACTCACACAAAACTACAGTATGTAGAGTTAGTGGAGCGTGAGCTTCAAACCTCAGGCTAAAGTTCCAAACTACGCTTTTGTTGAGATTTTCGCCACTACTTCGTTCCTAGTCTTCGAAGAGAATAGGAACACTCTTAAGCGTTGTTGGTCTGATGAGATGCTCAGTCTAGATTAAAAAAAAAAGAGTCTTGACAGCTGTCCAGTGAAATCTTTTCTCTTAACCTTGTTCTAACTCATGGGGTCCTTATGAACTGCGCATACATACCATTGTGCACAGAAAAGAGATCCATCAGGGAAAAACAATGCAAAATATACAGTTCCTCCGACAGGAAATGTTCGAGTCCCAGCTGGGTCTCTCTCCCGCACCGATGGGCTTGGAAAGGCCGCCGTCCGTCGGATGGGACGTTAAGCCGTGGCCCCGTGTGCGGGAGAGCCAGACCCTGTGCAAGTTAAAGAACACGCTGGATGGCCTTGACGGGAGGCTACCATCTGTCTCCCAACAGCTGTTCCAGTGGTTCCCCTCCCCCAACCTTCTCTGAGCCTTCGGGGTCCATGTGACCTGGCCTTTTAGCCCATGGTGTGCAAAAAAAGTGCCGCTCAGAGGTAAAACAACCCAACCCAACCCGATAGGAAACCGGATTTTGAACGTCCATTAAATTTTATTTCATGACTTTTGGATCTTTATTTTCAATACAGTGTTTAAACAACCAACCTAGGAATCATTAACGTACGTATTCTGTAATGTTTCAAATGATTTACCTTATCTCAACTTTCTATTCATGTCACTATAATGTTTCTTATATTTTGTGCAACTGTTTCACCTATATTTCTATTTAACCTACATTTTGTGTAATTAATTTTGTGGTAGAAGTGATTCACCAAATTCCCAGTAGTAGTTATGTACAATAAACAAAATGAATAAATAAATAATCTGTCAAAAATTTGCTCATAAGCTTTATTTATATATTGCACCTGGAATCTTCTATCAATTGCCTCTTGAAATAAGAACTGAAAGGAAATTCACTAAGTATAAACAGTAATTAAAGAGCTTTCTATTTTTTAATGGAAAATGTTGAACATATACGAGTGTTGAATATCTTAATGTAAAGCGAAAATTTATTGCACATATTTTAGCAATAAGCACTTATTGCTTTGTAACCTTTGTAGAGTACATAAGTCTTTATTGATGTTGGTTTTAATTTTTCTTTACAGACCAAACAAACCATGTGGTTTTTGGGTTGGTTCTCTCATATTTGTTCTGTATTCTGAATTGTATATGATGATGAAATAAAAATTAATTAAGCAATCGATTGATAAAAAAATGTAACAAAGCCATGCAAATAATTTTAAAGGCATATATATTTGATGAATGTCCCTCATGTAAAACGTGGATTTAGCCATTGTTGTTAGAGTGAAACCTTTTATGCTTCACAGGAAAAACTTTATACGAGAATTCGTTTAGAAATTTTCTGATTAAGAAGTTTTTTTCTCTTGCAAATATTTCGATTTCGTATAGGGCTAATTCATAAACAATTTTTGTTTGTTATCAGCTTTTATTTGGAAGAATGTAAATTATTTGAATTGTGTTGTATTAATTTCGGTTATGTGTAATTTTGTAGAGAAAGCTTGGAAGAATGTTTATTGATAACAATTTATTCTATTTTTCGAATTTTAGATAAAAGAAAAGTAAAAGGATTACAGACAAATAAATTAAATTAAGACAATTAATTAAAGACAGATATTCGACACTGCATTTTTGTGATTGTTTCTGTGTTTTTGTGAGGACTCAAGCGTTAGAGACGGCGAGAAAGGTGTACTCCGTGTTTGGAGAACACAACATCAGTAATCGGCATTGCAGGGATTGGTTTGCAAAGTTCCAGTCAAGGGATGAAAAATCAAAAGAATGAACCACGTCTTGGCTGCTCTTCTGAGGTTGGTAACGATGCCTTGGAAGTATTGATTGCGAAAACCTTTTTATTGGAAAATAAACGTTTTCATATTGATTTAGTAACGTTTGGAGATTTAATTGTAGGTTCCTCTAAAGAGATTTCATCTTCTTTGGAATCTTTGTTTATCCTTCGGTTTGGCAGTGTGCCTAGAAGCTCGAGGTTTCCCTCACAGTTAGCAAGTGAGTTTGGAAGAGAGCACAAAGTTTGTTTGTGGAATGCATCGTTGCCACCGCAACTGTGGCATTTCGGGTATTTCCTTTCGTGGCAACGTGCCCGCTCTCGGAGAATTGTTTTGATGTTTTTTGTGTTTTGAGTCAAGCAGGTAGTGGCTAACTTCAGAAAGAAAAATTCATTTTGAATTACTTGGGAAGGTCTTGCGAGTGAAATAGTTGCTTGGTAGGAAAACTTTCAGTGCATTCCGTACTTAAGACATTTTATAAGCATTGTTTCCATTGTTAGGAGTCACTATTGTGATGAAAATTATTTGATATTGTACATTTTCTCTGGGAGTTTTCTACTATTTTAATGGGGGCGGGGGTGGTTCAGTCGGTAGCGCGCCAGGCTCGTAATCTGTAGTTCCCAGGTTCGAGTCCTAGCTGGGTCAGCGTTGAGATTTATTTCCAAAAAATTCCCCGCCCTGCCCACGGTCAGTAGGGGACACCGATGGGCTTGGAAAGGCCGCCGTCCGTCGGATGGGACGTTAAGCCGTGGCCCCGTGTGTGGGAGAGCCATATCCTGTGCACGTTAAAGAACACGCTGGATGGCCTTGACGGGAGGCTACCATCTGTCTCCCAACAGTTGTTCCAGTGTGTCCCCTCCTCCAACCTTCTCTGAGCCTTCGGGGTTCATGTGACCTGGCCATTTAGCCCATGGTGTGCAAAAAAGTGCCGCTCAAAGGTAAAACAACCCAACTATTTTAATGCAGACTCTTAAGGCAGAATTGGCTGTTAAAAATAGCACATTTTGAACGTATTAATTATATTTATTTGACCTTGTACAGATTTTACACCGTACAGACATTTAGTAAGCCCTACTATTTCGGAACCGATGATGATATTACGATATGTGATATTATGATATATTTATCCATTTTAATGGAATATCATGTTCCATCCTCACCATCTTTTAAGAATTCACTTCATTTGTTTCACTTAAAAGAGATATGATCTTAACAGCATTTCATACGATCAACTGATATGGATGAATTCATTGTAATAAACAAATAAAAAAAAAATCATGCTAAAGATTGTATGGTTGTCAGGCTATTAAAATTATTAAACTAGCAGCTACTTCATGAAAAGCTCAAATAAAATAAATTAGCTTGAACATTCAGGCCGATTTAGCAGGGACGATTTTGTATTTCTTACACCAATTGATCTAAATCAAAGAAATGGCAGAAAATATTGATTTCGTTCGTAACCAGAATTAAGGCAGTTGCAATATAGCATAATCACTCATTATGACACGTTTTTCAACTTAATAAAATGTTGTAGTGGGCTTTGGGAGCACTTGCGAAATGTATAAGATCAAAGCTTTTATATTTACTTAATAACGATTTGTTTTAATCCTTAAAAGAGACAGATTATTCAACGATATCTTCGAACTATTAGTGCTATATTAAGGTTCACCACATTTGGATTCTTAGATTGTTCATAGGTAGTAGACCAAACATCGGATTAAATAATTCGCGAATCTGTCTAAAAATAAATGGTAAAATATTCAGTTTCCCCCAATGAGAATTTGGCTTTAATTTATGAGTGCAAGAAGAATCCTTAAGAGCAGTACGGTGAGGGATACGACAAACTGAAAAGGAAAAATTCTGAATTCTTTTACCAAAGGTTTTTTTTTTATGGAATTGCCTCCCTTGAAGCTTTCTCGAAACCGAGACCAGAAGATTAAATGCTTACAATTTCCTTTCAAAAAGAAAAATAAATGCATTTTGAATGAAATAAAAAATAATGCCAAAATATATTCTTGCAAAATATATGTCCCTGACTGCAAAATAATAACAACTAATTACTCTATAAATCAAAAATGTAAAGAAACAAAAACGAAAAAAAAGAACACGAAAATACGTAAAATAAAGGTGAAATATTTATTTAGAATTTCTTGTGTTTATCATCTCACTTTGCATTTAAGATAGACTTCATTTAGCTGAAACAATTTAGAAGTGGAATTAATTCTTAAAGAAGTAAGTATGAAATCATTACAACCAATTTCATACCAAAGGAAAAGATTTCTGTTACGCAGTGTAACATCATACTCAATTAATTGCTCAACATTGAAAGTAGTAGATCCTAGTATTTAATTAAGTAAAACTTTGAAACAGTTATTTAATACGAATATTGTAAACATTTACAGGAAGATTACGAATTATTTGTAACAAAGGGTTTTGGGTTGGGTTGTTTTACCTCTGAGCGGCACTTTTTTGCACACCATGGGCTAAATAGCCAGGTCACATGGACCCCGAAGGCTCAGAGAAGGTTGGGGGAGGGGACCCACTGGAACAGCTGTTGGGAGACAGATGTTAGCCTCCAGTCAAGGCCATCCAGTGTGTTGATCCTTGATCCATCCTTGATACATACCCCAGACATCCAGGAATGTGTGTGGGACGTCACGGACTGTCTGTCCCAGCTGGGTCAGCGTTGAGATTTATCTCTGCAAAATTCCCCGCCCTGCCCACGGTCAGTAGGGGACACCGATGGGCTTGGAAAGGCCGCCGTCCGTCGGATGGGACGTAAAGCCGTGGCTCCGTGTGCGGGAGAGTCATACCCTGTGCACGTTAAAGAACACGTTGGATGACCTTGACGGGAGGCTGCCATTTGTCTCCCAACAGCTGTTTCAGTGGGTCCCCTCCCCCAACCTTCTCTGAGCCTTCGGGGTTCTTGTGACCTGGCCATTTAGCCCATGGTGTGCAAAAAAGTGCCGCTGAGAGGTAAAACAACCCAACCCTCAGTGGGAGTTTTTTTCATTCTATTACGGATAACAATTTTTCTATATCAGATTTATACTTCATTGATTTCATTGCTATGCAAGCAGCACTGACCTCATCAATTAGTCGATTTCTTATGCTGAACTTATGAAGTCCACAGTAGAATGTGCTGACTCACACGAATAAGTGGATGACAAAAGTGATAAAGATAGTTATCGTTCTTTAAAAATTAATATTTCAGGAATTGCATTCCACGCTTTTAAACGCTTCATTTTCAGAATTCGTTAGAGTTGATCCTGTTAACCAATTTCGCTCAATAGTGCACTCAACAGACACTTAGGTGAATCAACATTTGGTTCTACGAGCATATTGAGCTGGATTGGGACTCAAAGAAATTGCATTTCTAAATCGGTTAACTCTATCCATCAAATATTTCTAATTTGAAATTTTCCTACACTATATTATCGGGATGCTTTATAGAGTTCGCCTTTTCTTTAAATTCTGTTAAATGCAAAAATCCAAATGAAAACTCATCTAGACTGTCATATCTGATAATAGCTTTGCAAATTTCTAAATATCAAATTTTTCATAATTTGGCAATATTTTTGATTTTGAGTACACTTTGCATGCCAAGCAAAATTGTCTCGCATGGACACGGGTGTCAATATCCAAAGTTACAAGAATATTAACTTTTTATAACTAATTATTTAATATGATTAATAAAACATCTTCGAAAAAATTTCTATTGTTGTTTATTCTCTGGGAAAGTTAGTGTAACTTTTAGTGCAGAAAAATGCTCGTCCAAGAACTGCAAACGAAACAATTTTTCTTGCAATTTTTCAAAGTTCCTTCATATGATGTTCTTTTATTGTTGAATATTTTAAATGCAAGAATCACGTTTTCGACGAGGCTTTTCATAATAAGCATTTAATTACAAGAAAATATTATTTGATTCTTTTAAGTTATCGGGAATGCTTCCTCTGTTTGTCTCATTGATTCGAAATCTTTTCAATTTCATCTTTTGCAGAGAGAGTAGGCTATTCAGATTCCGATGATATTTCTGCCTGAATGTTTTCAGAATTCAGGCGTTTTAGAACATGCCAAGCACGACTGATCCATTTCTTGGCAGTTTCTACTTGAGTTTCTATTAATACAACTTTAAATCGAGGATTTCTGGAATAAAAGTTAAAAAAAAGAAAGAAAACTGCAGGATTTTTTTTAAATGTAACAGATAAATAACGGTTAAAACCGGTAACAGAAATTATTTATTTCGTTTTCAATCTAAAAAAGTCGTTTCGTTTCAGTTCTCACAAAAAAATTCGGTTGATATCGTTATTTCGTTTTCGTTTCGTTTTTAGCCTCTATTCCCGGGAAACAAATTAGTTCTATTCAGCATGATGAAACAGAAGAGTCTCAGTGATGATTTTTCATCTCTCATGAAAGCTGAATAGATTTCATCCACTCCTTTAGGACAGGGATATTCACATAAATAGGATGAACCCATCAGGGAGAGTCCAATGGCTGAGGATTATTGTTCGCCGAAGTCTCTTGAAAAGGGTGCGGAGGTTTTATTTCGTCGCTGAGACTGTAGCCAACCGATGTTCATCACAGGAATTGAAGTCAGGATTGAAAGGAAGGGGGGAGGGGAGAGGAGGTTCCTTATCGAAACGAGATGAAATTTTGAATGAAAACGATGACATGTAGAACATTTAATATAGCTAGTTGATTAATAGATGGCAGGAAGGAAAGGAGTGGGTAGGAACAACCCCATTGATAAAATTGTTGGGTCATGAGCAATAGCTAGCCAATTGCAGAAAGGTAGCTTTGATTTGCTTGTTGTTCAAAATTCAAATTCAAATTAAGCTAGCATACTGAAAGCCAAATGGAGATGATTGGAATTCTGTCTGGGATGCAGATATTTCAGGACTATGGAATTTGTGCAAAGGAAGTTGCAAGTGGAAAAATAGCAAACAGAGAAAGTAAGAATTTCTGAAATATTGGAGGACAGCTTCAAAGTCAGAAATCTTTATAAATGGTAATGTACTTCCTTCAGGAGCCGTCCCGTGGCCGAGTGGTTAGCGCGCTTGGCTAGTGATCTACGAGACCTGGGTTCGAGCCCCGGGTAAGGCATGGATGTTGGTGTCGTATTTCTGCTGAGGTCCTGCCATCCTCTCAGATCTTCTACTGTGGCATATAAACTGACAGGCTCCTGTCAGACCTCTGTGGCAAGCAGCTGCTTGAGGGGGTATTTATTATTATTATTTTACTTCCTTCACAGAAAAGAGACTAAAGGATATAAAAATTACGATTATTACCACTGAAGAGAAATTCTGGTCAATAAATAATACCTTGTTTGCATGAATATTGTTTTCACCATTGTGTTTGATCGGCTTTTTGAGAAGACATTATCCAGCCAATAGCAATATATCTTTAGTTCGCCCATTGTTCAAAAGACCTAGTCATGAGACTGGTCTGTTCCAATTTTATAGAAGTATAAACAGATTAACATTAATTAACAACAATTTACACTTTGGAAATCTTTATTTCGAAACTCAAATATTTATGAAATTTTTTTTGTTCATTCATTTCTACTAGTTTTATTTTCTTATGCCAAATTTCGTTAACAAAACTGTTAAAATCTCCAGAAATCAGAATATATAAGGTTAGTTATTGCAAAAGAGAAATTAGCGGAAAAATTACCATTTACTTAAAAAAATTTAATGACGGTAATTCTATAAAATTCTAAAATTGTCTTCTATGTAATAATTCTATGCCTCTTACGAACTATCCATAATTTACAAAGGCAGAAATACAGCTGTAGATAAAGAGATTTAAATGAATTTTCAGTAGTCAAATACAGTCCTGAAGCAGCCATATGCTACGAAGGTACACGATTATTCTCTGAACCAAAAAAATAAATATCTCTGTTAGGAAAGGAAAATTATGAGCTACAGCTAAGCTGCGATTAACCTCCTTCGTTTTCCTGACTGTCAATTTAACCAATCAAATTTCTGTTTATCGTTCAATTTTGGGGGAATATGATACCACGCTGGGCTTTCGTCTTCGCAAGATCTCGGAAAACAGTATTTTAAACCTCTTGAGATATTTTATTGAAGAAACCACATATATTTCAATTGTGACGTACACTATGAGCATTTTAGAATGTTTAGAGAGTAAATTATTACTGCACTGAATCAAAAACAAGTAAATACAAAATTCCTAATTTGCTAAGTTTGCTTTTCCATCGAGATCAATGTTTCTTACCCAGACGATTCTCTGCCTTTATAATTGACATGCAAAGTTACAATTTGATCATCTGTGGTTCTGGGCAGGGTTTTGGCGGTCTGACATAAACCCTATCACTCCAGAATCACCACTACAAATCATGGAAAGAAATTCTGATTGATTGGAAGTACAGTAATTATTAATAATTACACTTTATCAATATGCATTTGTTTCCATTCTCTTTATTGTTTAAAATAAAATTGGTTTCTATTCTTTCTTTTTTCGAAAATGTTTTAACTACATGGAGCCATGATCGTTCTTCTCGAATATCCATTTTTTCGACATATCCGACCCACTTCTCCCCCTCCCCGTATAGGCGCTTACGATGTGTTTTACCTCTAAGAGGCATAGCTTTTCACACAATGGGCTAAATGACCACGTTACAAGGACCATAGAAGTTCAGAGAAGGTTGGGGAAGGGGATCCAATGGATAGCTGTTTGGAAACAGATGGAAACCTCCAGTGAAAGACATCCAGCGTGTTCTTTAACATGCACAGTGTATAGCTGCTGTTGCACATGGAGCCACGGTTTAACGTCCCATCTGGAGGATAGAGGTCTTTCCAAGGTCATCGGAGTGTCATTTAATATCAAAGGTAGAGTGAGACTTAGAGAATTTTTCATAACGAAAACCGACTAATCGGAAATTGGGACTTATCGACCCCTATTCCAGCGGAGGCCAGCGAGTATAAATTTTAACGCTGATAAGGTTAACGAACCTGAGAACTAAAGATTTCTAGAGTGGTGTCATCGACTGAGCTAACATCCTCCCGTTTGTAGGCTGGTTAGTCGAGACTGAACTCTATTTAAACGAAAAAGGGCAAGGAATTGTTGTTTTACCCTTTCCTCCCTGTCTGGTACCTGCTGTGTTAACTGATGAAAAGAATCTGAACTATTTAGCGAGTGTAGAAGTGTAATGGATTGTTTTATTTTTGCATTCTACTTTTGCATCATCTGACTACTCAAAATAAGAGACATATCACACATCCGGTAAAGATTCGCACCCTGAAAAAAGATAGTCGAGTATTTAGCAACCAAACATGATGACATTAACTATCCCCCTAACAAAATCATTTTAAAAACTTTTCCTCCCCTATATGTTGCAATTTAAGATCTATCTTATTCCTATAGTAATAGCTAGTAGTTGTCTGCTACCATCATATGTCAATGCAAGCCAATGAAATAAATAATTTTGTGTTTCGTGTTCGAAATAACCCGATCTTCAGCTGCAACACTCTCTTGTCCGTAAATTATTCCTTTCCTCGTTTCCTTTCCAATCTAGAAATGAGAAATCTCGACACTTTTCTTTGATATCACACAGAATCCAGTTTCATTACATTGGGATTGTAACGGAATAGTTTTGTCGTCATAACTTATGAAAGTATGGATTGGTTTTCAATGCTTTTAATTATTTCTCTTTTCAAACTGCATTATTTCATTTCTTTTTGTTTCACTGTCGTCCCACTGGAAAGGTTCGCCTGTCCCATTAATTGATTTATATATATATATTGACTGTGATAGGTTATTGAGGGGGGGGGGAAATGATGACACTGTCAATTGAGTGCAATTATTTGTGATTAAACCGATGGATGATATTTCGTCAAATTCATGTTTAACGCTATCTAATGTAATCTACTAAATGTGATCGAATGAAGTTTTCCAGTTCGATATTTTATTGAGTATTGTGTTTTACCATGATTCCTTTTATTAAGTTAATACTTTCCTTAAAAAACACATTTTGGCCTCGGTTACATTTTCTTAAAATATGAAATGCTCTTCAACCTGCAATTGAATAACACTTCGATCAGCGAAATAATGATTTTTGGTAACGGCGAAATGAAACATTTATGCCTACAAATATCGCATTATGGTCACAGAAAAGTGATCTGAATTATTTCAAAGATCTCGAAGTATCGTTGGAGTTGGAGAAAAGCAATACAACGATATATTTTTCCCATCGAATTCCTCAGCTCGAAACTGATGACAACAGCAGTTACTGTGATGTATAATACATGAAAAAAGGAAAATCGGCATTTGCCGTTGGAAGAGAGAATAACATAACTTACATGGGAAGTGTTCCAAGGCTTCACGCGATGTCGATATTGAATAATAGAGAGAGTAGCAAAAGAACTGACACAGCTGCCAGAAATGGTCACAGGCGTTTCAAGTTCGTACTGCCGCGGAGTGGACAGCGACAACACTGCTTCAGTTGTGGGAGGAAAGACTGGTGCTCTGGAAATTACTCGGCACTATTTCTCCCTCGGAATGATTTGCGAGAAAGTTTTAAATCTCTTTTTTGGTCAATGTGTAAGAAGAAATGCCTGAAAAAGTAAAAGCTTATTATATTGTATGTAGGGAACTTTTCTGTGAAAAAATTAGAGTAAACAAGGCTTTACCTATTTAACTCCATTTAACAAGTACATGAAAAGAAATCAAACAACGTTTTCCTTCCTTACTACTAATTAGAATTTCGGTCAGTAGAAAAGGTTTATAAATTGCAAAATTAAGGACATTATAACAAATTGGAAAAGAAAATTGCCGAAGAAATATGAACGCTAATTTATTTCAAATTTATGCCTTGCCAGTAACAAGAAAATCATAATACAACAACAGAAAAAATTTATGCTAAACAGTACACCACTAGCAGCAAGGTACAGATAGAGCTGTTTGCAATTTACAGATACTAAGTAATTGTGTATACCAGAAATATAACATAAATCTCACACGTATTTACTTCACTATTTTTTTTTAAAAGGTTTAGTTAATTTTTAAAAACACTATTAATTCAAACTCGATCTATTTCACTCGGAAGTCCTAATCAACTATAACAGAATCAAAGTGCTTGTCAAAACATAGAACTCAAATGCTAACCAAATTTTAAATGTAAATTTCTCTAATTAAACTGTGAATAACACACTTACAAAATCGCTAATTTTGTTAGATCTTATATGAAAGTGTAATCAAAAGGTCCTGTGAATAATGGAATGAATGAATTTGAATAAAAGATGATTACATGATCAATCCCCTTCAAAATACCTATATCCCATATACACACACTTGTCCCATCGCTCGCGCCACTTGTCGAAACATTTCGGAAACTCCTCTTTTGAAATCGATTTCAGATGGCGTTTCGTGTTGGATCTGATCGCTCGATGGTGCCAAATCGTTTTCCTCTCATAAGTTGATTTCTATTTCGAGAACAGCCAAAAGTCACGTGATGACAAGTCGAGAGAACAGGACGATTGCAGTATGACAGGAATGTTTTCATTTGTCAAAAACTGGCGGATGGAAAGTGACTGACTTATTTTTGTTACAACATCAGCTCTGTAGCATTTCGTGTGTTTCTGTAGCTGACTTTGCCAAGCTTTAAAAAAACTCATGTTTGCACCTGCTTAAAATGTGACATTTTCAATGAACGAGCTACACACTTTCTAACGCAGCAGAAGCTCACTGAGCAGTGAGTGTGGTAACCAGTTTCTACTCAACATGCATATGAGGGATGTTTGTCACGACAAGCAGCGACATTACTCCATAAAACCGCAGCCACTAAGAATTTTACTTTTATTTAGATCAGCGCTGTCCAACTAGCGGTCCATGGCCGCATACAGCCCGCACAAGGATTTTTGTGGTCCGCGAACAAAATCAAGTTTTTACTTGAAATTTTAAATAAATATCTATAATCCACCTTATAATTTTTTGTCAATTTATATTACTTTACTTGATATGCGATCTTCAACTTACTCATTCTATTTGCAATTGTTATTGCATTATTTCAACTTGCTCATTCTATTCTTATTGCCCAACAACTACGACCACAATGCTCCCATTAAATTTATTAAATATTTGATAAGGTTTAGCAAATTTATATTGATTTATTATTATTTATTATTTTTCGTGTAATAAAATAATTTTTGAGGTGACATGAACTGACTTTTCAATTACCTATCTCATCATCATCATCCTCAAGCAGTCATGGGCTACGGAGGGCCAACCAGACCGTGCAATTTAGTTCAACAAGCAAGTCTATCCTGAGCTACATCTACTGCATCTGGCCACTGCACACCAATTCTAACAAGGTCCTGTTTGACATTGTCTGCCCACCGCATCCTAGGTCTCCCCTTCTTTCTGAGGCCTTTAGTCACACTGTTCATAACCCTATTCGCCAATCTATAATTATTCATACGGGCAACATGGCCAAACCAACGGAGTCTCTCTCTGCACAATATGCTGCTTAAAGGAGGTTGCAAACTCCTTTGCCTAACCTCATCATTAGTTACAAAGTTGAACCACCTTACCTATCTACTGTTGGTAACTAACGGTTTACAATTAACGAAAGTAGGCTTTAAAATGAACCTATCTACTGTTGGTAACTAACGGTTTCCAATCAACGAAAGTAGGCTTTAAAATGAACCTATCTACTGTTGGAACTAACGGTTTCCAATTAACGAAAGTAGGCTTTAAAATGATCTTCCTTTCCTTTTTTTTTTGGCCCGCGAAATATTGGTGAAAGAAAAAATGGCCCGCGGTCTTAGAGAGGTTGGACAGCACTGATTTAGATTCATCCTCTATGTATCTATCTCAGGTTCTTCTGTCAATAATAAAAAAATAAATACCCCCTGAAGCATCTGCTTCCCGCAGAGGTCTGACAAGAGTCCGTCAGTTTATACTCCAACAGTAGAAGGTCTGGGAGGATGCGGGACCTCAGCACAAAAACAACACAATCATCCATGAGTTACCGAGACTCGAAACCAGGTCTCTTTGATAAGAATCTAATAGAGAAAGTCAAATAATAAGAACTACTAAGATCTAAATCTTGATAGAACCGATTTACTTCTGAAGTCTGATCAGACGTCATACCTCTAACGAAAGAAGAACTTCCCTTTAAGTCATTGCTTGAGTAGTTTTATGAAAATGCTTATGGAAGAGGTCAATTATGAGTGCCATTTCAGAAAGGGTGTACTTTTATAGGCACATCGAGATGTTAATTTCTACTTTACAGATTAGAATTTAGAGCTCTGTTTGTTGGCCTTAAAGGCTGAGATGCAGATTTATTTCCAGAAAGATCTCTCTCATTACGATGCAACTTGCACCAAATTTCTGCGAACGGAAAACGAAGGAAGAGATCATTTTAAAGCCTACTTTCGTTAATTGGAAACCGTCTCTATTTAAATGCCATCACTGAACACTGATACCTGGACAGGAAGACGCTTGAGAAAATCTTTATTACGTTTATTAAGTATTTATTTCCAATTAATTTGCATAAAATCCCCATTACGACTGCAGCGAGGAATCAGGCATGCGAAAGAATGGCTTTTCGAATAGCTTTTGTAATTTCTTGATGTAGGAACCGATTCGGAGAAGTTGTGAAAATATAATATATTAATACTATTAAACACGAATCAGTAACAAACAAACCCATTTGACTTCATCAAAGCATTCAGGTTTTAGCAGAATCATAACTGTTGTTCGAACTCGCGAAATGCCTTCAAATAGGAAAGCAAAAATGTAAATGAGAAAAAGCAACTATAAGAAAAAAAAAGAACACTCCCTTCTGGCAAAGATGGAATGCTCGTTTTCAAAGAGAATGAAATATTGTCATTTTCTGACTTTAACGTTTTCGAATGAGGAGATTCAAACTGAATAGAAAATTCCTCCAAAATAGCAATGTTAGCAATATAGCGAATTTTAGCGAATGGCAATATTTATTAGTACCATCGAATAGAAAAAGAATTTTTCATTTTTCTTTTAAACAATTGAAAACATTAATTTAAAAATATTGTTATTAATTAATAATAATTTGAAAAATCTTTTAGACGGTTCACAATTTTTAATTTTTAAATTTCCGAACTAATGAAATTCGAAAAATGAGAATAATAATATTTTATTAATACCTATTCAACCCAAAAATGAAGCTTTTATTTACGTTCCAAAATTAAAAACAAAAACATATTAACAGTCTACAGACAGACGGCACAGTGAAAACAACATCTCAGTTATCGCAAATGAGCTAAAACTAGCAAAACGGCAAAAGTCGCACTCTAATAAACAAGTAAAAATTCAGAGATAAGCAAAGTTAATTAAATTATTTAAATAAAGAGAGAAGTTTGAAGCTGCTTTCCCCATTTAATAATCCTTTTCGAATAAACGCAGTTTGATAACATTCCTAGTATTCGTTTGCCCACCAAAGCGACGAAGATAATTTTGACTCTTTTGGCTGAGAGATTGGAACTCGAAGCGGATGCCCGTCACTAAAAGAGAACAAAATGAGTCTGGTGATTCGTTTCCCAGACACAGAACGGAGAACAATGGATACAGAAGAGAGGGAAAAAATCACTGTCCTTATTATGGTAGTAAAGATAACCGTGTTTAAGCAAACAAAGGACTTACCACTTTGTCTGAGTGTTATCTAGAATTGTTTTCATAGCTTTCCTATTTTAGACAGAAGTTTTATTATGGTGGATAACGTTTTGGTTTAATTTAATAGTTAATCGAGATATATTTTTCGTGGCGTTACTTCATTATCACTTATCTCAAATGACTAACCAAAAACAAGTAATGGGAGGGTTGGGTTACCTCTGAGTGACGCTTTTTTGCACACGATCAGCTAAATGGGCAAGTCATAAGGACCCCAAAGTCTCAGAAAAGGACTCACTGTTATTAGATAGATGGGAGACTCCAGCACGTTCTTTAACGTCCACGGTGTATAGATCTCCTGCACACAGAGTGTGCAGGAGATATATTGATTAATAAATTATATTGTTTCATGACTAAGAATCTAAATACAGGTAAAATATATTCGCATTTTCATGAAATGTTTCTTCCCATCATTTTCAACCTAATTAAAAGAGATAATATTGGTTTTAGGAACTTCTTTTAGTCTTTAAAAATCATATTTTCTAACTGGTAATTTCTTTCTTGTAACTGGAATTTTGATGCAAAAATACTCAATTTAAATAATTGAAAAAAAATTCTTTTTCTATAATATTATTATAGAAAATATAATACTATAATTTACCCCCGTGCTTTCTCCCCTCCTCCCGAAAAAGGAATTTTAAAAACGAATGTTCCACTATCTTCGGAATGCGAGGGCCGAAGTAACAGGCTATGGCATCAAATGAATGCCCGTGAAATGGAAAGTGTTGTAGTTATAAAATTCTTTATAAATATAAAATTCTTTATAACTATAACACTTTACATTTTATATTTTATATAGTTATAATTATAAAATATATATATTTTATAATTATAATATGTATATATTTTTAAAATATATATATTTTATATAGTTATAATTATAAAATGCTATCTATATTCTTTTTCTATAAAAAAGAATTTTTGAAAAAAAAAAAACAACTCAATTTTATTTTTTCATTCCAATTAAACTTATTGTGAAATTTAATAGGGTTATGTTTGCTGTTATGTTAATTATAATTATTATTTAACTTTAACAATTTGTTTCTGAAGCGTAGAGATATATTTGAACGACGGTTATTATGGAACACACGCCTCGAAAGCATCCCTTGTTCCATTTATTCAGTTTTGTTAATTTTGAAGAAAATGTTGTAGGGGAAATAGCATAATCGTTTAATGTTCCAACTTCAAGAGTTCTTTAAGTATTGAACGGTGATCATTGCGAATGGGGAATTAGAAATATCTCTTTCGTTAATTTATCTTCCTTAATATTTTCCCACATTTTCCAGCTTATTTTAGAAGTTATTCAGTTTCGAATTAGACTTTCCACTAAAAGCTCCAGTAGCTGGATTAATTCAGAAAAATTCTTACCAGCCGTTTTTAGTTCATGCCAGGATAAAGGCAGTACCAACATAGGAGGGGACAATATTATCCTGCCTTTATCTGCATTAAAAAAAGGGAATTCAACTAAGCTAACGATATTGCATTCAAAGGTGAAAGTTGATATTCTTTGCATATGGATATTTTACTGTTGTAATTTTTTCCAGCTTTTAAAGCAGCAAACCACGTTAAAAAAATTCAGTAGCTATTGGCGTAGGACATCTCTACAATATGCGTTAATAATGTTGATGGGATGGAATCCATTTGGCACTGCACAATTACTGTTGGAATGTTAACTATTGTTTAACAAACTGTCAGAGAAGATTCTTATAAGCGATTAATTTAAATATGATTTTATTGAGGACAAAGAGATTCATGACACATTTTATATTTTAACCTTTTCGCCTTTCATGTTGGATGATTTCTTTTTTTCTATCTTTTCAGACTTTTAGATTAAACCTGTTTCTCCTTTTGATGCTGAAGGAATCTCAGATGAGCTGAAGCAGTATGTCTTATTCAGTTGGCTGTCAGATCCTCTGGGGTGAAAAGGTATCACGAGGTGAAATAAAACAGCGCCAAAAGTCATTCGGATCAGAAGAGGGAGAAACATTCTCCTCTGATGTTGGGATCATCTGTCTCAGGACGGATATTTCGTATGGAGGAAGGATTTTTATGCTTCTTCTCTTTACGACAGGAAACTCATATCGAATCTTTCCCTGAATCATATCGTATCTCCATAGAAACGACCTAAACACAGAACATATACTCGATTTCCAATAGGTTCTCTTTACCTGGAAGCATGAAATCTCTTACAAACTACTTTTGCTATTCTTCTGCTTTCATTTGTCGGATTATTACTGCACAAAGTTCCTTTTGCTGCCTTTAAATTTCTCAGAGAACTAAAAGGTAATTGGGGTGTAAAAATTAGCTTTTTTTCTTCAATACTGTGAAATAAATGTTTACAAAGAAATATTTTGCTAAGGATTTGGGTTAAATCTTCTCTCTCCTTGTATGGTAATAGTAATTGATTTGAAATCAGTTAAAGAGAGTTTTAAACCTAATGCAAACAATTTTAAGACCTTATATAGTGTGGTGTTTAGTAAACCTTACTACTTAAACGAATTGGCATGTTCTTGTTTAAGGGCACATTTGTAGTAAGAATAATCACCTAATATCTTTCAGGTCTTCTGCATAGAGGATCCCTAGAGACAAATAAATAGAAAAGCCCACAGTGTCCATTTCAGTAGACATTCGCATTTAAATGTGGGACTAAAGCAAAATGAAAGTATATATTGTCTGACATTAAAAGTGCATAAATCTGCATTGGGAAACATAAGCCACGATTCGAAATCAAAAGAATTAAATTTTCTCATCAAAAATAAAATTATTTATAAATCTTTCGAAATTGATTTAAATTGAACAGTGATTTAATCACTCTTAATGTTAAGCGAAATTAAACAAACTGTTGTTGGAAATGTTTACGTTTTTGAACACTGATAGAGAAAGGTAGATATTCCAGTAGCAAAGTATCACAAGATATCCAGTCGATATGGGACTCATGAAATAGCTGAAAATATTTAGTTTTTGCAGCGAATAGGATTCCAACTCATGTCTACTAATTACATACCAGGCGTACTCACCACTGCACCATCCCTGAATAGCCTTTTCTTCAGCTAATGTGTCCAGTTTTACTTTTTTTTTTATCAGTTGACGATGGATTATTAGATGAACTGCACTCTGAGAACGTTTTTGTAATCTTCCCTAGTGTAACAAATTTACACACTGAAAGCTTGAATCCTTTTTCGAGTATTTCCTTTGATTTGCCAATGTCATCAGCAATTTTATGTTTCTGAAACAATAATTCCGTCAAATCCTTTAACAGAATCAAGATTGTTGTCTGCAAATAAGAGCCCAGCGACCATAAGAATGGCAACCAGTCAGTAACACATGCTACTTGTATATGAGGCGTCTTTACGATCGAATGAGGTGATTTGCCCATCGGCTAAAGTACCCAGCTGTCGAAAGAGCAGGGCGCGCATTTCTCGGCGTCACGAATCGATCAGTGGATTTTGAAGCTGAAAGAACATCAAGATCTTTCCGTTTACGTGCGTCGAAAAATGCCAATGGCTTAAACTTTTTATTGTCTCTTTAAGTCGATGGTGGATTTTGATAATTTACTCAGCCTCCTTGTTTTGTTGTTGTTTGAGGGCCACTTTTATATGCACAATGGGCTAAATGGCCAGGTCACAAGGAACCCAAAGGCTCAGATAGATTGGGTAATGGAACCCACTGGACAGCTGTTAGGAAGCAGATGGGAGTTTCCCGTCAAAGCCTTCCAGCGTGTCCTTTCAAAGCGTATGGCTCTCTACTGCACACGAGATCACGGCTTAATATCCAATCCGACGGACGGCGGACTTTACAAGTCCAAATATGTTTCCTTTCTCACCGAGGGAAGAACGGGAGTTAGTGGATAAAATTCTCAACGTTGGCCCAGGTGGGCTTAAAAAAACCTAACGGCTAACCTGGATCGTGATCTACCTGGGAAGGTAGATCACGATCCAGGTTAGCGACTGACTGAGTCAACATCCGCCTGTTTCTTAATCAAAATCATTTGCTGTGAGAGTAGATAACTCAGGATATGCTAATGAAAAGAAATTGAAAAAAGAAAGTAGACACTTCCTTATATGGGATTTTAAAAGTAAAAAATGTAGGAAAAAAGAACTTTCGAATGACTTTAGTGCTTGATGAAACTGTAGGACATTGGAAGGAACTCCAATTGGTCCGTGAGGGAAATCTTAGCACAAGAATAAGAGGTGACGTCAGAGCGCGAGCAGTGAAAAGAGAATTTAAATCAATAAAAAAGATGTTCGACAAACAGAATGAAGTGGATTGTTGGGAATTAAGCGTGCTGTGGATGCTTTATATTCAGAGGCGTATCCCCCAAGGGAGAAAAAGGCGAAAATGCATCTTGGCTTATAAAGGACAATTTGGATGATTAGTTATTTTCTTGAAAGCGGAGGGGGAACAAAAAAAATCAGATGATTTAGTGTGTTCGGCAATGCAACATTTACATAACAACTCTTCCACACATTTTAAAAACATTAACATTTTTCCGAAAAAAAGAAATGTAGGAAATTTGAAAAGAGAAACATTTCTTACATTGATTCTCAAGAGACGTTAGGAGATTAGTTAAATAATTCGCATGGCGAAATTGATACTTCGGGATTGTTGAAATCTTTCTACCACAACTCAGGAAATGGTGACAGTGACTTTTCTTGACAATTCAGTTCCCATTCGTCCCCAACTGTATCTCACCTTCATGAATTAAAATATCGCTGTTACTGTATAAAAAATTCCGTTACGTGTTGTAATATTAATATACCTATATTGAAAGTAATTTTACAAGCTTTTCAAAGAGGGTTGGGTTGTTTTAACTCTGAGCGGCACTTTTTTGCACACCATGGGCTAAATGGCCAGGTCACATGGACCCCGAAGGCTCAGAGAAGGTTGGGGGAGGGGGACCCACTAAAAAAGCTGTTGGGAGACAGATGGTAGCCTCCCGTCAAGGCCATCCTGCGTGTTCTTTAACGTGCACAGGGTATGGCTCTCCCGCACACGGGGCCACGGCTTAACGTCCCATCCGACGGACGGCGGCCTTTCCAAGCCCATCGGTGTCCCCTACTGACCGTGGGCAGGGCGGGGAATTTTGCGGAGATAAATCTCAACGCTGACCCAGTTGGGACTCGAACTTGGGAACTACAGATTACGAGCCTGGCGCGCTACCGACAAAAAAAAATCATTTATTTTTAAAATAAGAAAAAAAAAAACGAAAATCAATAACAAACTGTCGTTCTAAAATTTATTTTTATCCAATAATTTCTTATGGGTGATTATGACAATGACTTCTATTAGTGAGAACTCTACGCTTGGCTTTTCTCAAAAGTTATCAATAACGGGCTCCAATGCCAAAAGTCTATTATATCGGGTTCCAAATAAACTAGTAGCACTCACCACCTACTAATGGCACCACGGACCACAAGTGGTTCGCAGACCATAGGTTGGTAACCAATGATTTTATTCACTTTAAATGAATCATTCTTTGACACCCAACTTAGAAATGTCGCTGTTTTGATTGATAGATGTGCAGTGGAGTGCACGAGAATAAATTTCCAGGAAGAAAAAAAAATTAATAACAGTCATTCTTACACATGCTCGGAATTTAGGACCAATTCTATATTCACCTTATTAATGTTTATCTATTCATATCGATTTTAATATGGAGTTGATTTTTGGCCCCCTCCCCCCTCTACATCTTTATCCTTTTTTTCCCATTGAAATGTCTGATAATGTTACTATTCGTATTTTAGGACGAATAGGCATTAAATAAGACTATTTTTCCATTCTACCTATAATTTTATTTCTCAAAACGGATCGAGTACCTTTAAGAGACTAATTATCTGTTTTTGTGTTATTGAATTGATCGTACTTGCAGCAGGACCAGGATATAAAATTATTTTGGAGGGTTCGTAAATAGTTTTAAATAAATCATAAAAAATCCAAAACTGTGAAGTCAATTTAATTTAGATCCACAGAATCTAATTTAAAGTCGTCATGGGTGGTCATGCCACCATGATGTCTTCATTTCTCTGCAGCAGTTACATCACTTAATAAGATATTTGCTGAAATAGCGTAAAACATTCGATAATCAAGTTATCCTGGGAGTTCAGAAGATATTTCGGCTTTACGTTCCCATTACTAGAATAAATACGGAAACAAATCTTTTACAGCTCGCAGAAATGCAAATTTCCTGATTCATTGTTGATAAAAGGCATTCATATCATCCATAACAAGTAAGGAAATTTATCTTATGACATTAGGGAACAATATACTTATTAGCTTTTATTAGAATTAGCATGAAACTGATCACAATTTAAAACCCAATTATTAAATTCATTTTCCTTCCTTTTATCTTCCGCAAATGTTTGGCATATTAACTGAAAATAATTTTAACTGCTGCCATGTAAATTTTGACGCACAGCGAGACTAACCTCGAGCATTTGGTAATGACAGCCAAGTGCTTCGGCGGCGCTCATAAAAGTCCATTGTGCGTGCTTCGTGAGATAACATTTGTCGTCGCAAATGGCCTCTGCTGACAATTCCGAGCTGCGACAAAAGCGACCAAAGAGGTGGACTCGCTCTGTTGTCCATTAGTTTTGAAAGCAGCCGACCATCAGCAAAGTTCTTAACACATTAACAGCTCTGCAAGCGACTCCTCTTAATTCTTCGAGAGGTATTCATAGCAGACAAAATGCTTCAACCTTTTGGTGCTGAGAAAACTGCCATTAGAAAGGAAAGAAAAAGAGAAGTGGCCTTTTAAAGAGTTGCGCAGGCAAAACAAATAACGATCTCGCAATGACAATAGGACCTCGGCTTTCTTTGGCATTTGGCGAAGGATAAAAACTTCCATTTGCATATATTCCTCTCTCTTTATGAATTGTAATCTTACGGTAGATGGCACTCCTTTGCTGCCTTTGTGGCTTTGTCTTCTCCTGCAACATAACAAACGGAATTAAAGCTTTTGTTAAGAATTCATGTTGTGCGTTGCCTGCTATAACTCAGAAGAGAAAGACGCATTTACAGTAGCGTTACGAAGAGCAGTTCTTCTTCACACTTTCTGAAAATAATGCATATTAAAAACACAAAAGCGGCCGGCGTTGAAACAGCTCATAGAAAGAGAGGCAATTACTATTTGTTCAGCAGCACTGACCCCGAGGGAGACAATCGCTCCACAAAGAAGACAGAAATTTAGAAAGAATTTGGAAAGTTTTATACGCTAGAGGTGAGATAATTCGATAGATCAAGGAGACTCATCCTTTTTAAGGGCTTGGGTCAATCAAACAATTAGCACCAATCCTTATCATCAACGACAGAGTCAACATGTACCACAGTTTTGCAAAGCACTAATTGCAATCATCTTTATCCGGTATCTGCAGGATCGAGGTATATATAAAAGGTGGGTAAGATGGTAAAATTTTCAAACGAATTTTCCTTTAATGTAAATTTATATTAATGAAGGAATGCATCATTGAGTATCATAGTTTTCTTTATTATTTCAATTCTCTTTGAAAAAAAGGAGGGGGGGGGGGGAAGGGACGGAGGTCCAACCAGACTGTGCAGTTTAGTTCTCCAAGCAAGTCTATCCTGAGCTACATCTACTGCATCTGGCCACTGCACACCAATTCTAACAAGGTCCTGTTTGACATTGTCTGCCCACCGCATCCTAGGTCTCCCCTTCTTTCTGAGGCCTTTAGGCACACTGTTCATAACCGTATTCGCTAATCTATAATTATCCATACGGACAACATGGCCAAACCAACGGAGTCTCTCTCTGCACAATATGCTGCTTAAAGGAGGTTGCAAACTCCTTTGCCTAACCTCATCATTAGTTACAAAGTTGAACCACCTAATGCCCAAGATACTGCCAAGATACAATATGTAAGCATCTGGAATCAAAAGCATCTAGTTTCCTGTTATCTTGTTTCCAAAGTGTCCAATCTTTTACTGTGTTTTTATTCATTTCACACTTTTTAATGATTTTATTAATTTCAATTTTTTCTATGTTTTCATTTTTTTTTAATCTTTTATTCTGTTTTCATTGAATTTCAGTCCTTTCCTATGTTTTTATTAATTTCAATCTTTTCCTACGTTTTTATTTATTTTAATCTTTCCTATTTTTCTATTAAGTTCAATCTTTCCTTATGTTTACAATAATTCCAAACTTTTTCTATAATTTCAATCTTTTCCTACGTTCTTATCAATTTCAATCTTTTTCTATGTTTCTATTAATTTCAATCTTTTCTTGTTTCCATTAATTTCATTCCTTTCTTGTTTCCATTAATTTCAATCTTTTTCTGTTTCTACTTATTTCAATCATCTGTGTTTCTGTTAATTTCAATCTATTCATATATTTCTATTAATTTCAATCTTTTCATATTTTTCTGTTAATTTCAATCTTTTCCTATTTTTCTGTTAATTTTAATCTTTTCCTATGTTTCTATCAATTTAAATCTTTTACTGCGTTTTCATCGATTTTAATATTTTCCTGTGTTTCTATTAATGTTAATCCTTTACTGTATTCTTATAATATTTATTTATGAAAAACTTAGTGTTCAAATTTTATAAACTATGGTTTTTAAGATCAAAAAGTTAATTTAGATGGTTTTCGAAAGAATTATGCCTTTAACATGTATTTCACAAATTCATATAACTATATGACATATTTTTATTCTATAAAAAAATAAAATAAATACCCTCTCAAGCAGTTGCTTGCCACAGAGGTCTGACAGGAGCCTGTCAGTTTATATGCCATAGTAGAAGGTCTGAGAGGATGGCAGGACATCAGCAGAAAAACGACACATACGTCCATGTCTTACGCGGGTCCCTTAGATCAGTAGCCAAACGTGCTAACCACTCGGCCATGGGACGGCCGAAATATATATATATAGAATATATATGACATAAAAATATATCATATACATATATATTCTATGTATATGATATATTTTTATTCACTCATTGCTCACTTTTTTCCTGATTTATTATCCTAAATGATTATTAATAATTCTTTTCCATCGACGAAGAGAGCATATCTCAGGAAACTTCAGCTCTTCAGAAGCATTTCATCTTCTATTCCTTACTCATCATTCCATAAATGTATCGTTCTCAATCGATGCATCTTATCCAATCTATTGTTATAACAAAACAAATGCAGTTTTAGGTTTGTATTGTTTCCTCAAAGGATAATTACCTTTATGCGCAATATGTACCAGTAAAATAAGTATCCTATTGGAAAAGGTTCATTTATCTAATGTTATGGAACATTTAATTTCAGGTATTTTTTTTATAATTCTTTTGTGGAAATTGTTTCGATTTCATACTCCTCTATTAATTATTATTCATTTCATTGATTTAGGATATATGTAGTAACAATTCAGGCAGTGTATAAATAAATGTAAACAACTTCAAAGAAAACCTTTTTCCAAAAAAATTGCTCACTCTTATCTTTTACTATACAACAGGAAAAACCAGGACACTTGTTACGAGAGCCCTCGGCGATGGTTCGTTTTCTTTCCCACTTCACAAAAAGAAAAACCTTTTCAATAGTTTCCTGTAAAAGAGAAGAAAAAATTGCAATGATGGAATGGATGCAATCATCGCTGTAAGCAATGCAATCATCGCAACCGAACATCTGTTGCGAGCTATTTGTCTCCTCAGAGCTTGGTTCCCTTTTCTCGAAAAATAGTTTGAAGCCGTTTCTTTTTCCATTCTTATTACTGAAATGAATCTGTTGGAAATCAGTTTGGAACAAACAAACTCATCGTCATTGAAGACAAAGAAAACAGAAATGAAAGTTTGAACTTCATAAAAATTTCATTTCTTAATATCTATTTTAATTAATGTGGTCATCCAATGTTCGAATGCTCACTTTTTTCTACAGCAGATAATATTAGTCTCTTTGGCTCCAACTTTTTGGGATTGAAATGTGAATGCAAATATTGATATATTGGAAATTATTCAAATTAATATTATCTATTAATATGATATAATTTGTCACTTGCTGGAGTTTTAAAATGATTTCACCAAACGTTCATTCACAGAAATAAATTTTATAGATCATTTTGGGGGAAACTTGTGACATAATGTTTAACGCTACTATAGAATTCATTTATTTCATATTAAACAAAATAATCAGCTATTTATTGGGAATTTCACGACACACCGAAAAGGACGTTTACAATATGCCAAGTCGACAGAAACGAAGAACAAAACGAACAGATAATTAGTAGCAAATGCATACAAGAATTGAAGTAATTTTTTTCATAGAGGAATGACAAAATTCCCTTTGTTGGTTCGTCGACTTGAAAAGGTACGAAATGAACCAGCTGAGTGTACAATTAACTTTATTTCGAGAAACATTTTCTCCTCCAAGTTGTTTGCTCTTCTTTCTTGTTGTTTGAGTGCAGCAATCGTTAGAAACTGTTAAATTTTTACTTTTCTAGTTTCTTTCTGTGTATGGTTTAACCTACCTTGATTAAATTTTTGTTTTCTTTTCATCTTCCAATTGCTCACTTTATTCACTTCATCATCCATAATTCTTTTCTCCTGCTTTTTGCTCCTTCATTTTTTATTTGTTCACATTGGTCTTTATCTGAAGCATAAGATTTGGATTTTTCGTAGGAAAAAAAAAGGTTTAAGTAGAAATATTCCTCGAACATTGTTTCGCTTCTTTCAAATGCAAAGACTTGTCGAAGGAACTTGATCGAAACATTATTGATTGCTTTGGGTTGGGTTGTTTTACCTCTAAACGGCACTTTTTTTGCACACCATGGGCTAAATGGCCAGGTCACATGGACCCCGAAGGCTCAGAGAAGGTTGGGGGAGGGGACCCACTGGAACAGCTGTTGGGAGACAGGTGGTAGCCTCCCGTCAAAGCCATCCAGCGTGTTCTTTAACGTGCACAGGGTATGGCTCTCCCGCACACGGGGCTACGGCTTAACGTCCCATCCGACGGACGGCGGTCTTTCCAAGCCCATCGGTGTCCCCTACTGACCGTGGGCAGAGCGGGGAATTTTGCGGAGATAAATCTCAACGCTGACCCAGCTGTGACTCGAACCTGGGAACTACAGATTACGAGCCTGGCGCGCTACCTACTGAGCCACCCCCGCCCCCTATTGATTGCTCGGTTTAATTAGTAATGCATTGTTTCAATTGTTTTCTCTTGCAATGAAACGGATAATCATCTTTAGGGGCCATAAGCTTATCTTAAGCTCATTTAATAAATCTCATAATGAATACACAGTTAATGTTTTTGCATAATATCCTGATTAATTAACATAATAACAAACAAATGAATAACTGTCATGAACTGGGTAGGATACAAACTCACGGCATGCTGCTTTGAGCATTGAGCACCGATCGTTGTCGAAATTTCTTTTATTTAGCGATATTTTCCTTTCTACTTGTACTAAACGATTGGAATATCTGTTACTTGAAGACAGTATCTTATCCACTTGCAAACACCATCTCGAAGTATTGGTAATGCATGTCACGAGTATGCTCAATAAATTTAATTAACACATTTCTTGATGTTGCTTCAAAAAGTCAGAAAGTCACTGTCACCTTTGATTTCATTTGGACAAAAAAATACCTTGAGCCTGGTGAGGTACGAACCCACTCGGCTTAAAGGAATTTTTTCTTTGGATATGAACCTATTATTTCAACACATTTCTTCTAAATTTGATATCCATGTTATGACTGACTTCATGATTCATTAATGAAGTATCACAGGCAATGTCCTGTTGACAGGAAACTCTTGAAAGGATTTTTTTGAAAAAAATTTGATTTCTTCCTAAGTTAGATTCGAATCTGCATCTGCTTCTGGATGCTTCTATGAGACGTGGGTTCGTATCCCACTCAGGAAGAACGAAATGTTTTCAGAAAATTATTTCAAGTGACATCATGACTTTTTAACTGAAGGAATATCTATAGAGAAATTTTATTTAATATGCTTATGACATATATTACCATCTACTTGAATTCACTGCTTTCAATTGACATATATTTGAATTGTATGCTACAGGTAGAAACGATTTATTAGTTAATAGACTTTACGATTTATAGATATTAAATAGACAATTTATAGAGTATAATAATAAAAAATAAACGATTTATAGAGTTAAATAGAAAAGACGATGATCGGTGACCAGTAGCTCATTGGTATGAACATATCTCATGTTATCAGGTAGTCGTAGACTCGAGGCAGGTTTTATTCTAAGTTTGATATAGCGGTTAAGAGTGACTTCATGGCTTTTCGACTGAAGAAATATCACGAAATTTTCCAAGTAAACTTAAATGAATTATTAAAAATCGGATTTATTTTGTTTCTTCCTCACAACATGCATTACGAATCCCCCACCCCCCCAAAATTTGTTCCTAGACATCCACACATTATATGAAGTGTTTCAGAGGAAACGTATTTCACTTGCAGGACGATTGCGAGATGGAAGAGCGATGCTCAACTTTATACCTGTCTTGCGCTCTTATTTTCAGAAATAAAGTCGCTCTCGGAAAATACGCAGACCTATAGAAATGAATGCTATACTACAGGCCATCAGATACGTCAGGAAAGGATCCGGCGTTAACCTGAGTCAATGCCGATGGGTTACATTGATTGAAACCTATTGTTATCGAAAAATCACGTGCAGCCAAGGGGATCATGATAGTTCCTCAACTCATAATAAATGTTTTTCTGTTTAGTGGACAGTAGTCTTAATTTTGGAGTTTTTATTGCTATTAAGCTCTCCAGTGGCCGAATGAATAGAATATCTCTTTGGCAAGCAGCCGCTTGAGGGGGTATTTTTTTATTGCTTTTATAGGTACTTAATACAGGCATTACTTTGTTTATTTGTGTTAGTAATGTACTGCATTGGTTTTTTTTACAAAATACGGTCATGTATTCTAGGCATCGTCATGTAAACATTAGAATTCCTTTCCTCTATTAGTTTGTTAAATCGAAGGTTCACTGTAAAGTTTTTTAACAATATTTTTATTTAAATATTTCTGTTTTTTTTTTTATTTAAATACTAGCTGAACGTACCCGGCGCTGCCCGGTTGTCACTTTTAACCTGTGTATTCTTATTTTTACTACATTAGTGGTAAATTTTGCAAGACCCCCCCCCCCCGACACTTTAGCACAGATTTTCAACAGGAAGAAATTTTTCCGGATCGTTATTGACGTTAGCGAACTCTCCTCATAGTCCGTGGCTTAGTTTCTGCGTAGGCTATCGAGTTTCTATTTCCGTTACCACAGATTTTGGCTCCCATGATATTCGTTCGCACGATCCAAATATCCTGCACAGCCTCCCCCGTGTGACCCGGTGATAGGTTGGCCAGTGGCTTTGTTTCGACACAAATAGTGACAGCTCATGTCTCACTTTTAATCTGCATATTCTGTTGTTTGCTGACTAAAGGTATATGAAACAATATTTATTGAGCTTGCAACTCATTTTCTTGCAACTTGGTAAGCAGCATTCAATTTCTAAAATGACACGGTGTAAACAGCAAAAAGGACATTTTGCGCCATCTAAAAGTGGATTGACCAGCCTAAAAAATCTGTCCACTATGGGGCTTCGCGAAAATCTTTGGGACTCACACACTTGTGTGTTTTGTGTACAGCTTAATTCGACCATACCGAAGTTATGAAGCGGAAGGTTCTTATCAGCTTTTAATGGATCATTATATGTTTGTTAAATTCTCTTTAATACTGTCTGTTAAGACTAGTAAGGTGTTGATTTAGCCTAGATCTATGCTCCTTTCTCTCAGAAATAAACTGCATTGCCTCATCACTCAAATGACTCTAGTCTCCTTTGCTCCACTTTACCGAGAACAGTACTCTTCTAGTTTTAAAAATAGCCTGTTTAAAATGGTCCAGTTGTGAACAAACAACGATTGTTTTAAGGACATATACTAAATATTACGTCACAATTTCTTTTCTTATTTTCCGAGTTTTGATGTTGAGATTTTTGATGTTGATTGACAAGAAAATTCTTGGCTTAAAATTCATCATTAATTTATATTGTTAGCATTCGCGTTATGTCGTATTGCTGGCAGAAATACGACGACTCCCAGAAATCGAAAAATCCAAAACCTTGAAATAGACAAATGCGCAATTACATCTGAATAGAGTTTAATTCCGCTCTCTAAAGAGAGAGAGCTTTAACAGACGGGCCCTGCTCAGGTTCGCCAGCGCCGAACCGTTCTCGACTGACAAGGAAAATTAAGCTTTCTGTTCATCTGTCATCAGCAGCTGATGTCACGAGGTGTCACACGCTGCTCGCAGCTCACTGACCAATCGCCAGCACGCAGCATGCCTGCTCATCTAATTAATAGTTGCTTGTCGGTGTCGATGCACACGCTGCGTGCTACGTGCAGGGAATCTGTGTGTGCCCTTCTGTTGAGAACTTCATGCCGAGGTCTGGCTTCGACTGTCGGCTACCACTTCTCTTCATTGTGGTGGTGTGTTGCTATGTTGAGCTTTCCAAGCCGACGCTCAACATCTATGAATGGTGTCAGCAACTGTCATCGCCTCAGATGCCAAGACGACACATCCGCATTGCAACTCTTTGCAAAGCATTCGCCTGACGAGGTGGCTGAGTGGTTTGGGATTCTTTTTCACAGTGTAAGGCGAAAAAAAAAATAGGAAAGGAAACGGTTCTTTACTTTTCAGGTTGCTATGTAAATTTTCCGCCGACTCAACTCCATCGTGAAAATCATTTTTGGAATGTGACTCAAGTAAACATCCCTGTCACCCTTTTTTAGACGGGGAATATTTCTTTAGATTCCGTTGTGAAATGCGCTACCTTGGAAATGGAGTTAGACGACGCAGAATGAAATATGTTTGATAAACATCATAAACGCGCTGCTTCTTTAAATGCACTGCATTTGAATCGAGGGAACAAAGATGTTGGTCTTCCAACTGATGATGCTCTTTGCAATGCAAAAGGTGCGAGAGAGAAATCCGCAGAGAACATTTCTTAACATTCCCTGCAACCTCGTTGACAGATATATGAAACGAACATTCTTTTTCTTACTCATTTAAGCATGTTGAAAAGTACTAAAACTACACTTGTGATAAATCACCTTAGAGTCGAAACTATTCCATACGGTGAGTTTGCTCACGTTTTGATAGTTACGTGTGTTGGTCACGTTCGTTGTTTGTCTGCTTTTGAAAATATTGCGAAAAAACGAGAACGTGAGTCATTAAGGCAAAAGGATGCAGCCGAAACTTTGTTTCAAAGCTTTTAATGGCCTTGAAGCTTTTTGCATTCCCCAGACAGCTTACATGCGAATGTAAAGAAATGCTAAAGATACGAATGTGCAAGATGGATCTGAAGATTGGATCCAGGGTCATTAAAACCGATTTAAATATGGGTCTATAAATCCTCCTCTATCTTTCTGGTGACACACTGGGACTTCTCATCGTGTGAATTGGAGTGAACGTTTGCTGTGAAGATAAGGGCGGATTTAGGAACTTGTGATTCGATCGGATCTAATGACACGAGGTCCAAATTTTATCATTCCCCATTTAGAAAAACAAGGCGGCTTTTAACAGAACAGGAATTAACACTGGGGAATGCATATTGTAATGAAATATGCTGTGAAGGCTTTAAGTCGAGCGATTTAAAAAAGAAACCACCTATTCGGTTTTAAAGTCGAATGCCATTTGTTTTTCAAATTAATCCTTACTGCTGATAACTGACTCCTTTCCAACATTTTGTCTCCTGCTCGCACAAATATAAGAAAGTTCCACTTTTGTAAAATTTTATCAATTAAAAATATCGACATTAAATGCGAAGTATTCTCCAGCCTTATTAAAGGTTTTTCTGATCCAGTGTAATAAATGACCCTCAAAAGTATTTTTATACTGACTAATTCGATAGCACACTAATGAAATATTTTGGAAAAAAAATGTAATCCTAACCAAGCGAAACCTTTCAGAGTTTTCCAATTTTCCAAATTACCAATTTCCAATATTCATTCAAAGGATACATTGCGGATATTTTGTTAACCCTTGCGCATACCTTTCTTTCGAGGAAGTTGCTGCAGAAAAGTAAAGTCGTTATTCTTTTCAGTTTCGATATTCATACCGGGGTTGCGAGAGAAGAAGAAAATTATTTTTCTGGGATGTTCCTTTGTTGGTGGAAATGTCTCGTGTCATCTACCAATATGGAATGGAATCCAAAATACTGTAATATAATATATGATGCGTAATATAATATAATATATGATGCGATAAAATAAATGATGCGTTGCACATAGTAGATTGCAAATTAAGAAGACTAATGAAGAAAAAGTATGCTCTTTAGCGAAAATTTATTTACTAATATCAGCTCATTGGTCGTGACCCTATAAACAGCAATTTGTTACAATTCAAGTTAAAAATATTTCCACCTTTTTGGTGATTGTCCTCTTTGCTGAAGCATATTAATATCATTACTAAAACTAGAAGGACACATATTGCTTCTGGCGAAAATGAGAATGAAGTTTTTCGTTTACGGTCTTTGGCAGTCTCCAAAGGTTTCAATTCGAACTAATAGATGATTAGGAAAATGCAATTAGCAATACTTTAGTAGTACTTATACAACATAAAAAGTATTCATATTTTATCCTTTAAAACGGAAACGTTGCTTTCCTCACCTTGAGACCGCGCTAGGGGCTGGTGAAAGAGGGTAATCGTCGGGGAGTTACGACGATTGCCCTCTTTCACCAGCCCCTAGCGCGGTCTCAAGGGAGGAGGCAGATAAAGCACCCGTGTCGTTTATTAGATATGCATTCAAAAATATATATTTATAGTGGACAAGAAAAGTTTTATGATATAATAGAGAATAATTGTAATTTCAATAGAAAACCAAATTTTTTATAATTGAAAAATTTTTTGGAAGGGGGGGTGGACGAAATTTCGTTTCCTCCACGGTATCATATTTACTATCTCGCGCTCGTCTATGAGGAGCGCGCGACAAGCAGTAATCAGTAATAGAACAATAAGAAGAATAAGAAGCATTCAGTAATAGAACAATTCGATTCTATTACTGAATTCTTCCTCCCCTCCTTGGGGCGGGGGTGGCTCAGTCGGTAGCGCGCCAGGCTCGTAATCTGTACTTCCCAGGTTCGAGTCCCAGCTGGGTCAGCGTTGAGATTTATCTCCGCAAAATTCCCCGCCCTGCCCACGGTCAGTAGGGGACACCGATGGGCTTGGAAAGGCCGCCGTCCGTCGGATGGGACGTTAAGCCGTGGCCCCGTGTGCGGGAGAGCCATACCCTGTGCACGTTAAAGAACACGCTGGATGGCCTTGACGGGAGGCTACCATCTGTCTCCCAACAGCTGTTCCAGCGGGTCCCCTCCCCCAACCTTCTCTGAGCCTTCGGGGTCCATGTGACCTGGCCATTTAGCCCATGGTGTGCAAAAAAGTGCCGCTCAGAGGTAAAACAACCCAACCCATCCTCCCCCCCCCTCTGAGAAAAGGGAGTAGATAGTTGCTGTAGCTATAATTTAAATTATAAATTTTTACCATAAATAAATCATTTGCAATATTCGTTAAAAGTTTCGCCATTTCCACATTTTCCTGCCCTCTAACAATTGAAATTGACACTATCGAAAGATTTCAAAAATGCGAATTATAATATTTAATTAGTATCTATTAAACCAAAAAAAAATTCTCATTCCCGTGGGTGTAAGGAGGACATTCATTGTTGCCAATGTAAACTTCATGACCTTTACATTCCAGAACCAAAATTTCAAATTTTTACTTAAATACATCGCTTGCAATATTTGTTTGAATGTTGCAATCTTCAAATTTCCCCACTATTACAACGCTCAATTATAGCTTGAAATAACTAGTTGAAAAAAAAATAGTTATTTAGACTGTAATTCCATCCAGGTGTCTTAACTACTGCACCATCAAGAACTCAACATTTTACCAACAAAGCGGCTTATAAGCATTCCTGAATTATTTGTTGATTCGCCATTGGCGCCATCTGTTATCATATAATACGGGCAACCAAGACGCCACATTTGATGGGTTGGGTTGTTTTACCTCTGAGCGGCACTTTTTTGCACACCATGGGCTAAATGGCCAGGTCACATTGACCCCGAAGGCTCAGAGAAGGTTGGGGGAGGGGACCCACTGGAACAGCTGTTGGGAGACAGATGGTAGCCTCCCGTCAAAGCCATCCAGCGTGTTCTTTCACGTGCACAGGGTATGGCTCTCCCGCACACGGGGCCACGGCTTAACGTCCCATCCGACGGACGGCTGCCTTTCCAAGCCCATCGGTGTCCCCTACTGACCGTGGGCAGGGCGCGGAATTTTGCGGAGATCACCACATTTGATGGAAGCAATATTCGCTTTATTCGCTATTATTCCCATAACGCTGTAAGAATTATAGGAATAATTTAGTAATAAAGTATCACAGAAAATGTCCTGGAGATAAGAAGCATTTGAAGTAATTAGTTGAAAAATATTGGTTGCGCCACTGGCGAATCAACGAAAATTGCAAGATTTCATTCACACCTGTCCAACTCAAAATGAATTTTAAATTCGTCTGTAAAAGCAAAAACGTTCAATGTCTAAAGAGGAACGGACAGATAGACGAAAAATTGAAAACGTGATCTCTGTTATTTGTTTGAAAATAAGATGGAATATTTGATGGCAGTTAGAACAAAAATCTGTTTTTGTTGTTTGTCTTTTCAGAACTTTATCTTTCTAATTTCAAAACAAGAGCAATTCAGCGATATAAATAAAAGTCGTATATTATCTCGTTTTCAAAAAGTGAGGTAATGTTTCACTTTGTGATCTCTCTGTACACATTCAACTTTTGTTTTGCTTTTAGCGTTCGATAGGATTCTTGAAGTATTACGATTCATATTTTTTAAACACCGCAAGGCTATTACTGCGACCTCTGACAGTGGAAAAAATGAAAATTTCAAACGAATATTTTTTATCATAGATAAATATAACTACCTAAAGATATACAACACTCCCATAGGGGCGGCGGGGGTGACTCAGTCGGTAGCGCGCCAGGCTCGTAATCTGTAGTTTCAGGTTCGAGTCCCAGCTGGGTCAGCGTTGAGATTTATCTCCGCAAAATTCCCCACCCTGCCCACGGTCAGTAGGGGACACCGATGGGCTTGGAAAGGCCGCAGTCCGTTGGATGGGACGTTAAGCCGTGGCCCCGTGTGCGGGAGAGCCATACCCTGTGCACGTTAAAGAACACGCTGGATGGCCTTGACGGGAGGCTACCATCTGTCACCCAACAGCTGTTCCAGTGGGTACCCTCCCCCATCCTTCTCTGAGCCTTCGGGGTCCATGTGACCTGGCCATTTAGCCCATGGTGTGCAAAAATGTGCCGCTCAGAGGTAAAACAACCAACCCAACCTCCCATAGGGTCCATGGTGGCCATCGCCAAGTACTAAGCCAAGTAATATTTCACGGTAATTAACACATATCATCGTTAGACTTAAAGCCGCTATAAGGAAGTTCGCTATAGGAAATGAATCCGTTCGATGTAATTGCATTATCGTGCGATTAATAATAACTATGAACTTTACCATATTCTTTCAATCTCTCACAATGAACGTATTTTAAAGCTCTTCCTCGAAGATTATCCTTGCCTACCTAAACCTCAAAAAGTTGCGAATGAATGTAATTGAACGAGCGCGTAAAATAGTACCGTTACGGACGGAGTCAGAACACGATCTGAGTAGTTCACCTTGGAACCGAGGGTAGCAGCACTCTTGCTAGTATCATAGTCCTTAGTGCATATCTATACGCAATTGTTTTATCTACGATTTTTTATAAACGCACAAACGAGATTTGATTATGTAAGGTGCATGGGAATGTTACTCTAATAAAGAAAAACAGTCACAACTCAGTTTCGAATATAAATAGTGGAATATACGTTTTAAAATTACATAATGGCAATATATGCATTCAAGCTTGCTTATTTTTGTAAAATGTAACAAAGAATTATTTGTTAGTTTGATAAAACATCCAGCACTCTATGTATACATAAAATAGAAAATAAACTTAATTACTTACTATTGCAACGTTGTGTTTATGCTAGAAATTTGAAAGTTTGGTGGTAGAATGTGACAGTCACGAGGTTTACACTGGCAACAATGAATTTCCCACTATACCCAGGATGGGTAAGGAATGCAACTTTTTTTGTTTTAAGAGATAATTGAAAAAATTCCTTTTTAATTGGATACTTTTGTAATGTAATCATTTTTAAATTTTGTAATTTTTTGTAATAATAATTTTGTAATGTAAAAAAAAAATTAAGATTAACATTTTTCATATCCTTAGGAGGTTTTAATTTACATTTTTAGAAGGCACTAAATAGAAAACGTGGAACTTTTAACGAATATTGTAGTGATATGCTTATGGCAGAAATTAGAAATTTTGATGCTAGAATGTCAAAAGATATTATTACACTGACAGTAAATATATTTCCCCTTTTCTCAGAGGAATAAGGAATAAAAGAGAGATATTTTCGATTATTTTATAAGTACTAATAAAATATTGTTATTTGCATTTTATTAATTCGAATTGAAATGTCAAATCCGTGGCAAAGAGTTCTTGAAAAAGCGACGACTGAGGACGAGGAAACTCGAGTTTGTCCATTAAAAGATTTTAGATTTTGGTGCCTTTTAAGAATTTTCTTTTGGACTTTTTAACTCGCTTATATCGCCTAACTTGTTCACAAAATATAGCTGTTGTGTGTGTTCCTGTTACGGCAAGAGTCAAGACATCCATAAGGACTTTCCCTAATCATAACATCTGCATGTGCATCGGCGAATGTGTAGCAAAGAAGAATAGTTGATTTTCTGCTGACTAAAGTAAGTTCGCTCCTCGGTTTCGAATGTTACTGTACAACTCTATGCCATGAAGGCACATTAATCGTTATTATTACTGTGAAATTCTATGCCATGAAGGCACGATAATCGTTATTATTACTGTGAAATTCTATGCCATGAAGGCACATTAATCGCTATTATTACTGTGAAATTCTATGCCATGAAAGCACGTTAATCGTTATTATTACTGTGAAATTCTATGCTATGAAGGCACATCAATCGCTATTATTACTGTGAAACTTTATACCATGAAGGCACATTCATCGCTATTATTACTGTGAAATTCTATGTCATGAAGGCACATTCATCGCTATTATTACTGTGAAATTCTATGCCACGAAGGCACGTTAATCGTTATTATTACTGTGAAATTCTATGCCATGAAGGCACATCAATCGCTATTATTACTGTGAAACTTTATGCCATGAAGGCACGTTAATCACTATTATTACTGTGAAACTTTATGCCATGAAGGCACGTTAATCGCTATTATTACTGTGAAATTCTATGCCATGAAGGCACATCAATCGCTATTATTACTGTGAAACTTTATGCCATGAAGGCACGTTAATCGTTATTATTACTGTGAAATTCTATGCCATGAAGGCACGTTAATCGTTATTATTACGTGAAATTCTATACCATGAAGGCACATTAATCGCTATTGTTACTGTGAAACTTTATGCCATGAATTCACGTTAATCGTTATTATTACTGTGAAATTCTATGCCATGAAGGCACATCAATCGCTATTATTACTGTGAAACTTTATGCCAGAAGGTACGTTAATCGTTATTATTACTGTGAAATTCTATGCCATGAAGACACGTTAATCGTTATTATTACTGTGAAATTCTATGCCATGAAGACACGTTAATCGTTATTATTACTTGAAATTCTATACCATGAAGGCACATTAATCGCTATTATTACTGTGAAACTTTATGCCATGAAGGCACGTTAAACGTTATTATTACTGTGAAATTCTATACCATGAAGGCACATTAATCGCTATTATTACTGTGAAACTTTGTGCCATGAAGGCACGTTAATCGTTATTATTACTGTGAAATTCTATGCCATGAAGGCACGTTAATCCTTATTATTACTGTGAAATTCTATGCCATGAAGGCACGTTAATCGTTATTATTACTGTGAAATTCTATGCCAGGAAGGCACATTAATCGCTATTGTTACAAGACTCGATATAAAAAGAATAATAAATTCTTATTGTTTATATTGGTATATACATTAATATACGTACATTATATAAATTCTTATTGTATATATTGGCATTATATACACAATATGCTTAACAGCCATATTGTATATATAATACCAATAATGTTAGCGTTGTGAAATTTTATAAATGTTAATTTACGTCTCTTCGCAGTATGTCGCGTATATAACTTTATTTCGAAATGAAACATCATTACATAAAAGGACTAATTTTACAGTAAATTGGAAAATTTTGTCAGCCATGTCATCAAATAACCGAAGAATTATGTTGCATCTTTACGTTGCCTAAATATAAAATATAAATAAATACCTCCTCAAGCAGCTGCTTGCCACAGAGGTCTAACAGTAGCCTGCCAGTTTATACGGCGTAGTAGAAGGTCTGTGAGGATGGGACCTCAGCAGAAAAACAACACGAACATTCATGCCTTACCGAGGCTCGAACCCAGGTCCCTTAGATCAACATCGAAGCGCTCTAACCACTCTACCAAGGAACGACTCCCGGCCACTTGCTATTTAACCTCAATATCTGATGACAGATGAAATTCACATATTTTTATAAAGGGTCAACTGAATTCATATATTTCTCTTTTGAGTTTCAAAATATTATTTTCCTAGCTATAATGTGAGCTTAAAATCAAACAAATAATTGTTTTAGGTGTCAAGTTTTAGTCTGTAGATTAGATGTCAATGATGGTCCCATCTGGGCTTTCACGCTGCCTTTCCGCTAGATGCTGTGTTAGACGAGAGCCATGTGTGACCCACATGACCTGTCCAACTCAACCGGCACGTAGTGGGATGCCGATGCCGTGATGTGAGGTCTACTGTGATCTTACATCTGGAAGGAAGGAAGGCAGCCAGAAGACTAATAAAATCGTGTCAGCATTCAGGGAGTGTTTAACTATGATATATCAGGGATGTTCTAGTTGGGGTAATGGATTAAGGCTGCGCCCTAATTAAATATGTATGTAATGTGAGATGTTGTTCATTAAACGCAATGTTTAATCGAGTGATACCGAATGCATAGTTTTATTACTGGGCACGTTAACTACTGTGTAATTAAGATCCAGCAAAGACATTCAACTAACCGATTCTCTTGAATAAAGAAGTCGTGACATTAGGGTACAAGAGAAGTTAATTGAACTCACGTGAAATTCTCGAGCCAATGTTCGCAGAACCTTTGAAATTTCTGTTCTCGCATCTCGATTAACTTCCTCTACTGGATCCCAATTAAGACTACAATGAATGCTTATGTGATCCCAGCGGTTTAGCACCTAAGTACAGTTGATTAGATGTTTCACTTTTCAGCGTTTATCATCTCGTCGAGGTTCATTTCGGATCCCAGGAGTCGCACCACGGACGTTAATGTATTATCTCTCTCCTGAGCATTAGATATGTCGATATACTTTGGATGTGTGGATGTTGATGATATTATTTTCATTTAGTGTTCGTGGCGAGAGATGACATGAAAATGATGAAGTAGAGAAGAGATGTGAAAATGTTAAGTAAAGAATCTAGTTAGGGAAATAAAAAAGCGTAACCAGAGGAGCCCGTCATTTGAATAACTGTGGAAGAGAGCATTCTTGTGAGAGAAGCTGTGTATGAGATGCTGAAGTCTTTTGTACTCGAGTCTCTCTAAGGATTGGGTTTTTCGAAGAGAAATCACAAATTCACGGACAATGTATGCAGACAGTCTCAAGACGCTCAACATTCTTCTGCACACGTATTTTCCACAAGACGTGCCTTGGATATAAGCTAGTGAGTTCCGTGAGAGTTGGTAAAATAATATAGAATACATAAATAAATATCCGCATCATAAATTTTAAAAGTTTTGGAAAAGAAAAAACGAACACAGGAAATACTTAACTGTTACGTGGTATAAAGATTGGGATTAAAAGAACTGAATCCGCTCATTTCCATATAAGGGTGTAGCTTGCATAAGAAGTCGATCAACGGAATTAATGATCCTCAAACCTTTAATTCCTCTTCTCCCACTTCTTGTGCATATTAGTCGAATATCTTTCCCATTCAGGGAATACCGATTCTTATGAGCAGTGATTCTCAAGGCGTCATTACTTAAATTTGTGTGGGGATTTTTCTTGAGTTTTCGGTAGAAATAGATTAAATTGAATCTTAGATTAACGTAATATGCATGTTTCGTTTCAACAGAAACATTTTTAGAAATTCATTGATACAGTATCAAAATCATCGTAAATTAGAACACGGGGTAAATATTATTTCAATTACATGAAATAGCTGAAAAAAATTAGTTTCTCCGTGATTGCGATCCACGTTTCCCAGTTACATGCCAGACTTGCTGACCAATGGACAATCAATGTCTGACCTTTTCTTCAGCTAATGTGACCTATAGACTTCACCGCATATTATTTGATTCGTTCATGACGCCATCTACATCGGAAACGGACAACTAAGTTGCCTTATAAGATGGAATTTAATGGTTTGTCGCCCACGCTCATGGCTTTAAACTACTGAATTACTACTGAATTATTTGAACCAGTTTTATACATTTTGAATTCCCTGAAGGAAAAGTGGAGTTAGATACAATAAAAGATTGTGTGCAAAAAAGTGCCACTCAGCGGTAAAATAACCAACCCCTAGAAAGAGTAAAGAGAGCTATAGAAAAGGTAAATGGGGTGCTGGAAAGAGAAAGTGGGAGCGATAGACTGCAAAATCTAGGGTTGGGTGGGTTGTTTTACCTCTGAGCGGCACTTTTTTGCACACCATGGGCTAAATGGCCAGGTCACATGGACCCCGAAGGCTCAGAGAAGGTTGGGGGAGGGGACCCACTGGAACAGCTGTTGGGAGACAGATGGTAGCCTCCCGTCAAGGCCATCCAGCGTGTTCTTTAACATGCACAGTGTATGGCTCTTCCGCACACGGGGCCAAGGCTTAACGTCCCATCCGACGGACGGCGGCCTTTCCAAGCCCATCGGTGTCCCCTACTGACCGTGGGCAGGGCGCGGAATTTTGCGGAGATAAATCTCAACGCTGACCCAGCTGGGACTCGAACCTGGGAACTACAGATTACGAGCCTGGCGCGCTACCGACTGAACCACCCCGGCCCCTCGCAAAATATAGGGAATCACTGTATTAGAGAATTAATGAAACAGATGTAACTTCTCATTTAATAGAGTAATTAAAATATTTGTCTTTGAATTATTTGGGAGTTGATGTATGAAATGGTTAAGGTTTGTTTTACAGAAACTATATATTATTTTTCATGAGTTGTTTGTTCCTTTCGAAAATATTTGTTCAACGCATTGCCATATTTCGCTTAACAATGCTTTAACGAAACAAGAAGAAATCAAACCATAAAATAAAAACAAACCATTTAAGAAAAAGAGTTTATGTTTAGAGAACCTAATTGTTTTCGATTATGGTGCATTTTTGTTTTGTACATCGTACTTAGCCAACTGGAGACATTTAAAGTGGTAATTAATTAGCGGCGGTGTTAATGTCGTTATGGCAACGCACCGCAGGCACTTGTCCTCTGCATCCTCCTCGTGGTGCTCTTCTCTCGGTTGGCGGTGTAATTGAAAGTAATAAGGACAAGCCACGTGGTGAAAGGGAACCAATGGCGCATAATTAACGCCTACCAGTGGTATGAGCTTTGCCGCGGGAGGAGAGAAGATGAACTCCCAACGGAGCGAGGCACACAGATAATAGCCTAATAATTCTTGACACGGAAAAGGTTGGACAGAAGATTCTTTTTAAACTTCCCTAAATTAAAGCAACAGCGATGAGCCTCAGCATCTTTAAGTACAGTGATTTTGCTTCTTTTCCTTCACCTACATTAGGTGGTGCAAAGGATGCTTATGAAGATAGACGAAGTTTATTTCCTAGTTTATGACTCAGAAAAGAAAAACAAATAAGAGAGAAACTTTAATCTTTAGATATGAAAAATGAAGCAGATAAATTCAGAGGAATAGTGGGAGCTTTAATGGGATTCTAAGCAACAGTTATTTGCTTCAATTGGTTATTAAATGTCAAATTCTCATTCTAATGAGTTCGTATTTTCTCACGCAATGGATGCAGTGAAGCCTATTCCATCTGCTTGCACTGCAAGAAATAAGTTCTTGTTTAGTTTATTAAACCCTTTTAGTTAAAGTTAGGGAATAAACAGAAGAAAAATAATATAATCTCAGTTAAACTCTTATAAATATAAAATATTATGAAATCGTCTTGTAATATTCACAATATATTATTCATACATCATCATAACTGTGTAATAAAATTATAAAAATCTACCCTTAATCTTCAAAAAATGTGTTGTCCTTATGTTGTTTTTCCTTCCCAGGTCCTTTCCGGTAAAAAAAAAAAATTCCTAATCTTTTATTCTTTGCGTTAACTATTTCGATATATTTCCACTGTTTGTTGTCAAAAGTGCTTCTTCTTACCACCCAATAAGAAAAAGCCAAACAACCAAAAATACAAGCAAGGAATGCCAGGGGAAGCACGCGCTACCACTGGCTTTTAAGTACAGTCGCTCAAAAAAATATCCGAACACTAGGGTTGATTACAGGGTACAACCCTAGTGTTCGGATATTTTTTGAGCGACTGTACGATGCACTGAATTGCATGTTGTTCGATTTTCCCAAGTGACTTGCCCTACTTTCCATTCCTGTCAGTTTCAAGCCATAGGAATTGTACATAATGTTGTGGGATTCACTTATTCGTTTCTAAAGCTTTCGAGAAATAAACGGTGTCTGTATGGAAGGAGTTCGGGGGAGGGAAGTTCAGTCCACAGATATTTGCATATTGCATTTGCAGAAATCCTTAAATTTTACATTCAGCCATTCAAGTTTTTACGCAATTGGTAGTTAAAAAAATAGCTTTGAAGAAGAGAATAGCTTAGAATATATTCGGAATCATAAAAATACTTGTTCTCTTTACTTCGTTTTATCTCGTAGGCACAATTTTAGCTATTTGGATTTCAGCTCCCTTGTATTGTCAAAAAATCTGCTTTCCCTCGAAGTAATTCCTGCTGACGAAAACAACAGGATCATGGATTATGTTGTGAATTCAAATTTTGCGCTCTCTGGTGACATGCGTATCTTAGGTTGTTACAGGTCGATAACTAGTATGGAAAGATCTCTTTTAAAAGGATCATTCTATCCTTTTTTTTGTTCACATCTTTTTACTCTGGTTTTCATATAAAATATGTTCTCTTTTCTTCTGTTTTCTTTAATTGATTACAAAAAAAGTATTTGTAGTGTGATTCAAGTGTGAGTGATTCAAGTAGTAGTATTTCAAGTGTGAGGTGTATCAAATTTGCTGTCATTATATTGCTGAATCTTTACTATGTAAGGGTTCTTGCAATGGTTATATGCATTTCTACTGTCTTGGATTAAGGGAAAGTAACTTCAGGTAGATGTCCTTGGGGAGAAAAAAAAAGAACTGGATATGTAATTAATGCAGAAATATATCTGACACTTACGTTAGGCTTAACACGAATGAGCGGCAGCTTCAGCAGAAAGGTGCGTCAGTACAAGATCGCATGATCGTTCAGGCGGGAAGTACGATTTGGATGCCGCAGCCAAGGGCTTCTGTGGTTCAACTAAGCTAAGGCTCTTGGAGGTTTCGTCACAAAATTTATATGTTGTTGACAACAGCGTGTTGGAGGTAATTAGAAGCGAAATTAAAGGAATTGAATTGATAATTTGTGAGAATGAAGGAAAAAACTGAGCAACTAAATCTTTTAATGTAGGAGTGTGTCTATTTTCGGTATTTAATTCAAATAAAACTGATGAATTTATTAAGATTATGGTTGATATGTCGAAACTACTGAAGGGTATTAAGGAAGAGAACGCTAGATTAGTAACCACTAGTAAGCAATAAAGCAATGCATTTTGAAGATCTAAGAATGCAGGTGAGAGATCTACAAGAGCACAGCAGATTGGAAAAAAATGAAATTAATGGAACCATTGGAACTCCCAACGAAAAAATTGCAAATAATATTCAGAATGTTGGTGAGGCAATTAATATAAAGAAGGAAGCTGCTAACTATAAGATTACTCATTGTGTTTGAACACGAAACAAGAATAAACAGAAACGAATCATAGTCCGCTTAACTTTTAAACAATTACGGATTACAAAATGGAACTAAGTAATAAAGACTTAGGAATAACAGATAATGATGAAATATATTTATTGGAGAGTATTTATTACCGGAACTAGGGGCGTAGCGAAGGACTATGGTTGGCGGGTGGGAGAAATAAAATATTTTCCAAATCGAAAGTCAAATTTTGCCAACTGAGAGCAAATAATGTCTAGATTTTCTTCGATCCGTGAGAGGGGGGGGGGGGGGCAATTTTTCACAACTGCTGCATTTTGCACATTTCACTCCCAATTTTGCCAACTAGCCATAATTCCATAATTTCACAGAAATTATCCCAATATTTACATCTCGTCTGAATTGTGGCAGGTCAGTTTGAAATAACTCTCCTTAACTTCACAGTCACAATCCCAATTATCACAACTCGCCTATATTTCGCCAAGTGGATTCGAATTTTGCCAACTAACCTAGATTTTGCCAACTCGCCTATATTTTACCAAGTGGATTCGAATTTTTCCAACTCCGCTACATTTTGCCAACTCGCCGTAATTTTACAGAAAAAATCGCAATTTTTTACATCTTCCCTGAATTTGCCAAGTCACTTCGAATTTTATCAACTCTCCTTAATTGCACAAGAAAGGCACAATTTTCTCAACTCCCTTGTATTTTACCAAGTGGCTTCGAATTTTGCCAACTGCCCTAGATTTTGTTACGTTTCCTCGATTTGTCCAACACTCCTTAATTTTACAAAACCAATCCTAATATTTACAACTCACCTGTACTTAACCAAGTGGCTTTCAGTTTTGCCAACTTCCCTAGATTTTGCCAAGTTGCCTCGATTTTATCATTCTCCTTAATTTCGCAAACGATCCCAATTTTTACATCTCTCCTGAATTTGCCAAGTCACTTCAAATTTTTCAAACTACCAAAAATTTTGCCAAGTTTTCTCGATTTTGTCAATTCTCCTTAATTTCACAAAAACAATCCCAATATTCACAAATCGCCCGTATTTTACCAAGTGGATTCGAATTTTTACGAATTCGCCACAATTTCACAGAAAAGAAATCCCAATTTTACATCACACCTGATTTTCGCAAAGCCACTCTGAATTTTGCCAACTCCCTCAAGATTTGCCAACTCTCCTAGAGATTTTGCCAACAAGCCATAATTTTACAGAAAAAAGATTGCAATTTTTACATCTCACCTGAATTTTGTCAACTCTCCACGATTTTGACAAGTCAATCCGAATTTTGTCAACTGCCCCTAGATTTTGCTAACTCGCCATAATTTTACAGAAAAAAAAATCCCAATTTTTACATCTCACTTGAATTTTGCCAACTCCCCACTGTTTTGCCAAGTTGTCCTAATTTTTCCAATTGCCCCTAGATTTTGTCAACTCCCAACGATTTTGCAAAGTCACTCCGAATTTTGCCAACTCCCCAAGATTTTGCCAAGTTGTCCTAATTTTGCCAACTCACCTGTATTTTACTAAGTGGCTTCGAATTTTGCCAACTGCTCTAAATTATGTCGTCTCTCCATTTTCTAAACTGCCTTAGATTTGCCAAGTTGCCTCGATTTTGACAATTTCCTTAATTTTGCAAATAAAAGATTCCAAGAAAAAGATTACTCACCTAGATTTTACGAAGTCGCTTCGAATTTTGCCAACTCCGAGTTACTTTGGGGGGTTGCTCCCCCCATCCCCCTATGGCTACGCCCCTGACCGGAACTGAAGGAAATCTTGTATAAAATGAACAAATTTTGGAAACAGAAGAACTATCAGTTCACTGGGTTCGAGATGGGAAGATACATTTGAAAAGGGATGAGAATTCCCAAGTTTTAATATCAGATATGTAAAAGACAGCCAAGTTGTAGATACGAATATTTGTATTAAAACTAATAGCTCTGATCCTTTTTTTCGAATAAACCTGGTTATGTCCTAGGTGAATACTTTTCTATAATATTACATAGATATAACGTATATATATATATGTATAAGTATATGTATATGTACAGTCGCTCAAAAAATATCCGAACACTATGGTTGATTACAGAATTCAGAAAAAAAATATCTAGCAACGATTTTTTTAGAAATTAGTGATTTGGCAACCTTCGTGTACTGTACACGAAGGTTGCCAGATCACTAATTTCTGAAAAACTCGTTGTCAGATATTTTTTCTGAATTCTGCAATCAATCAGTGTTCGAATATTTTTTTGAACGACTGTATATGTGTAAATATATATGTACAAGAAAAAAAAAATCTAATTATTTTCTAGTTTTATCGTCAGTAATAGAAATATCTCCTGACATTATTGAATTAACTGAAATCTGGCTAAAGTAGAGTGAAATCAAGTTATATAACATAAAATGTTATAATGTATTTTATGTGGTGAACTGAATAGGTCTGGAGGTAAAAGTGTGTTTTCTAAAAGTGATTTAACTGCTAAGCAAGCTCACATTAAATTTGATAGCGCCAATATTGTTGTATTAAAATTAAAATTTAATCACATTAAATATATGTTAATAACAGTATATTGCTCATGATGCTTGGATAAAATATCTTTTGTATTTGAATTATGCGATTTGTTACTAAACTATAACAATAAGAATACTGAAGCGGAATCTATACGAACAACAATGAAAGCGTGACTGCTTCACTACGAGACACGCAATATACAGCACATAGTGTGAATTACATCATGATTGTATTGGAACACTGTTGATTTAAAAAAAATATGAATGAGTATTGAGTAGAGAGTTGTACTGTGTGTAAAAATGATTTCCTTTTGTATGGGCGAGGAGATGACTTAAATTGCCGATACATTTGTGGAAAATGTCTCTCTCGCACATGGGGCCACGGCTTAACGTCCCATCCGACGGACGGCGGCCTTTCCAAGCACACAAATCAAGGCATAGGCACAACTCTTACCAGTCATATTTCCACTGGTTATACAAAAATACGAAATAAATGACACTCCCTATGAATTCAAGTTGCACTGTTGCTATGAATTCAAGTTGTAGCTTTGAACAACAGTGCAACTTGAATTCATAGGGAGTGTCATTTATTTCGTATTTTTGTATAACCAGTGGAAATATGACTGGTAAGAGTTGTGCCTATGCCTTGATTTGTGTGCTTGGAAAGGCCGCCGTCCGTCGGATGGGACGTTAAGCCGTGGCCCCATGTGCGAGAGAGACATACCCTGTGCACGTGAAAGAACACACTGGATGGCCTTGACGGGAGGCTACCATCTGTCTCTCAACATCTGTTCCAGTGGGTCCCCTCCCCCAACCTTCTCTGAGCCTTCGGGGTCCATGTGACCTGGCCATTTAGCCCATTGTATGCAAAAAAGTGCTGCTAAGAGGTAAAACAACCCAACAACCTTGATTTATGATTCGGTTTTCGAATGTTGTATTCGTTTATCGTTTAGCATTTGATGAAAGTTAGGAGTAATTAGTTGTAATTCGTGTAACATTGGTGCTTCAAGTTATAAGTGGTGTAACATTGGTGCTTCAAGTGACTGACACTTAAATTGGTACGTTATTGATAAAAATTTATAGCCTCAATCATTAAATCACTTCATTTACTGTCTGTTTATTTATTACGAATTCGCACGCGGGTGTTAAGTAAACATTCTGCAAAAATCTGTAACAATATTTTTATTGTTGGGCCGCCGTCCGTCGGATGGGACGTTAAGCCGTGGCCCCATGTGCGATATTAATATCAATATAGATATTGTTACGACAGATGGGCGAGCAACAATGAAACCGTGAATAGTGAAAACTTGAACAATAACGTTGTAAAAAGTCTTCTTTTATGCTTTGAGTTGAGGCTATGAGAATTATAAAAACTGCTATTTATAGTAATAGTGGTAAAATATACTTTTAGATGGTTTAGTTTCATATTGATGAAGATTAGGATTTGTCTTAGTTGTATTTAGTTTGAATAAATGATTTTATTCATACTTTGCAATAAATTACATTATTTAATATTTTTGTTGCTAAATATTGCTTTGAACTCACCCTCGAGATGTTTCTATTTTAAATTCATAGGAATATTTTATATAATAATAATGTATCACAAGAATAATGTAATATGCTTTCATCATTTGGATTTTTCCACCGTATTAAGACACTTACAAGAAAGGTAAATACAACATGTATTAGGTCATATGGCTGTTAGACAGAGATGGATCAAAGACCTCCAAGCAGGTATTATTAAATCATATGTAACTGATTATTATATCAGATTTATGCAATATAAAACGTCTATATAGGAAATTCAGCTTCTTTTATTAACACAATTTTTCAATTTTTGATGATGAGAAAAATAGGATTTATAAGAGTATAAAAAACAGATTATGGGATATTGAGTTAGTTTATTTATAAACAAAATAAATGAATGGGCTAACAAATTATCTTAGATTCGTTAAAAGAAATCATTTTAAAAATAGGATTCCTTTGGCCTTAGCTGTATCTAGAGAACAATGGGAGAGAATCAATGAAATCGAACGAATTCATTCTAAAACAATAAAGAATAGTATTGTTAGAATTTAAATGGATGAAAGTCAGCGTGAGTTCAATTAAATAGTATATAACAATGATAATTCTGAAAAAATGCAATTTATTACAAAAGTATGAATGAAATCACTTATGCAAACTAAATTCAACCAGTGCTTATCATATATGTGAACAAATCTACAATCTATCGAGAATAACCTTACCAAATCCTACAAACAACTAAATGTAATTATATACCAAGTGATGAACTTTTCTTAGAGAAGAGTTAATACCAGCTCTGTCTATTCGACTAACATATTACCTCTTCGTTTTGATTGCCATGTCTCTTGTATAACCTTCCCTTCAACGTAGGGCGGGGGTGGCTCAGTCGGTAGCGCGCCAGGCTCGTAATCTGTAGTTCCCAGGTTCGAGTCCCAGCTGGGTCAGCGTTGAGATTTATCTCCGCAAAACTCACCGCCCTGCCCACGGTCAGTAGAGGACACCGATGGGCTTGGAAAGACCGCCGTCCGTCGGATGGGAGGTTAAGCCGTGGCCCCATGTGCGGGAGAGCCATACCCTGTGCACGTTAAAGAACACGCTGGATGGCCTTGACGGGAGGCAACCATCTGTCTCCCAACAGCTGTTCCAGTGGGTCCCCTCCCCCAACCTTCTCTGAGCCTTCGGGGTCCATGTGACCTGGCCATTTAGCCCATGGTGTGCACAAAAGTGCCGCTAAGAGGTAAAACAACCCAACCCTTCAACGTAAATATATAATTCTACACTACTATTAAAATAGTCAATTAATGTATTATAAATTCTATACTAATTAACTCTTTTAACCGCCCGCGCGTTCACCACATAAAATACTTCTTCTTTAGATTATTTTGCCACGTAAAAACTTAGACTTACTACGTTTCCTTTGGCACTTCAACTGCGTTTCATAACACAACTTTTCATTTCCTATTTGGGGCGGGAATGGCTCAGTCGGTGGCGCGCCAGGCTCGTAATCTGCAGGTCCCAGGTTCGAGTCCCAGCTGGGTCAGCGTTGAGATTTATCTCTGCAAAATTCCCCGCCCTGCCCACGGTCTGTAGGGGACACCGATGGGCTTGGAAAGGCCGCCGCCCGTCGGATGGGACAGTTAGGCCGTTGTCCCGTGTGCGGGAGAGCCATACCCTGTGCACGTTAAAGGACACGCTGGATGGCCTTGACGGGAGGCTACCATCTGTCTCCCAACAGCTGTTCCAGTGGGTCCCCTCCCCCAACCTTCTCTGAGCCTTCGGGGTCCATGTGACCTGGCCATTTAGCCCATGGTGTGCAAAAAAGTGCCGCTCAGAGGTAAAACAACACAACCCATTTCCTATTTTTTTTTGTTAAGTCGTTCGATGTCGTTGGTGACGTAATTCTTACCCTGAGCATACGCGAGCGTTCATAACTTGTTTATCATAAATTCATTGTAGCGCATCCATCTGTTGTAACAGTATTAAAGGCCTAAAAGTTACCTGAAAATAGCCAAATTCATATTAACCTTTGAACTAACCTTAAATGACACTTTTACTAACAACTGAGTGAGTGATCACAAGTATTGTACATGCTTTTAAATTAAGTAAATTACTACGTGAAGATAACTACTTCTATATTGAGGAACATTGTTCCATATATTTTGAGCAGTTCTAAAATAATAAACTTTGGAGTACGTCATGGTTCTGTTATAGGACCGCTATTATTTTTTCTATATAAAAACGATCTTTTAGAGATAAAATTTCACTTAGCTTGTTGGGCATCGCCAAACCTAAATTGGAGTTATGTGTCTCAAACAGGTCATATGGCTCTTGAAAAGGTCCACTTGAAAAGGTGGTGCCTGAAGTTCCTACCAGCATGGGTGACTTCAGCCTTTAGTGGTGAGGTAAGAGGTCTTTGCCCCATGCCTGAAATCAAGGGGTTGTTTGATATTGTTGGCCCTACCAATCTCAATAAACCTAGTTTCTTTAAAAATCCTACTAATAATTTTCTCTCTGCAGGTACGTGGAACGTGAGGACGTAGACATTTCCTCCATCTTTTAAAGGAGAGATCTGAAAATTTCAAAAATATATACTCCCCACGTCAAAAGCTTCCATTTGGCAAAAAAACTCATTTCGATCGATTCGACACCCCTACTCGTTTCCATCCTCGGTAAAAGTGTTCTCCATCTTTTCTAGGGGAGAACTAAAGCTCTCTAAAATATATAGTAGATGGCACTCCCCACGCCTAAAATTTCCATTTGGCATAAAATTCTTTATTATGGATTCACTCCCCTCCTCCTCTGTCCCCTCCCCTCCATTTAAATTTTTTCGCCCTCTTTTAGGTGAGGAAAAAAAGATAGCATATCTCGAGGTACTCATGATTCTTCCCACATCAAAAGTTTCTAAACTGAAAAAAGGTATTGCCTAGCTGAGATAATCGATCCACCAGTGTTCATCTAGAATTTAGGATTCTGCGCCGGAGTTTCGTCTTCGTCACTAGTCGGAACATTGTCTAAAATGCAATCTTTGTGTAGTTGTCCCTTTATAGGACACGGAGGTAGTTACAGTCAATAAAAACATTGTAAATGAGGTGCTGTTCGTTTCCAACTTTTAAAGAAAGTGGGAAGCCAATGGAAAGTAATGCGAAGTGGTTGTATAAAATAACTCTGAATGTTAGTTAAAGAAACATTTTCACCATCAGTATTGTTTTTGTGATGTATATATGTAGTTGCAAAACTTAATTAAAGATGTTCTAAACTTTGGACTTGGATATTGTAAATTGTTATTAAAATCGTTTAAGTTTTAAAGTTATATTATAAATTTTGTATTTGAAGACTATCTCGTTAGAACGAGGTTTTCTTCATTCTAATATCATAAGGTAAAAAAAAATTAAATGATTTTAGAGCAACATATCAGATGCAGTTATGATGAATCACGATTAAAGTTGGGGTGGGAGTGGCTCAGTCGGTAGCGCGCCAGGCTCGTAATCTGTAGTTACCAGGTTCGAGTCCCAGCTGGGTCAGCGTTGAGATTTATCTTCGCAAAATTCCCCGCCCTACCCACGGTCAGTAGGGGACACCGATGGGCTTGGAAAGACCGCCGTCCGTCGGATGGGACGTTAAGCCGTGGTCCCGTGTGCGTGAGAAACATAACTTGTGCACGTTAAAGAACACGCTGGATGGCCTTGACGGGAGACTACCATCTGTCTCCCAACAGCTCTTCCAGTGGGTCCCCTCCCCCAACCTTCTCTGAGCCTTCGGGGTCCATGTGACCTGGCCATTTAGCCCATGTTGTGCAAAAAAGTGCCGCTCAGAGGTAAAACAACCCAACCCAACGATTAAAGTTAACTTATATCTACAATATACCTGTTGAATTGAAACTTTACACTTTTCGGAATAAGCACAAACACATGCTCTAAACTTGTATTCACACGTCACCGCCTCTGTTGCGCAGTGGTACTTCAAGAGGACATTGCAGATGGTTGAGCCCTGGATGGCATGGCTGTTCATTTTACAAAGTCTGTATATAAGCCAGTAGTTCTGCAAATATGATCACGATTTGAAAGAAAAAGAAAATCCAGTTCCCAGAGATCCGAAAGTGTTAAAAAAACCTCTTGAATTAGCTGTTGGAATGGACGGTTCCCAAAGCAGTTTTAAGTGAAAATGTATCTTATGCTGTCCAGTCCAATCCAAACTTAGTGAAGATTCACTAGGAAAAATCTATGTCTTTAAACAGGAAAAATTATCTGCTTAAAACGGAAACATGCATTTCAAATGAGAATTGAATTAAAATATATATATTTAAGAAATCAAGAAAATATCCTAATTTAAAAAATATTCATGTTTAATGAGTACTAGGCAGGCCCGGATGTAGAAAAAAAAATATATTGTCGGGGGGTGGAGAAATGCAATCGAACCGCAAATATGTTAAGGGGGTGCAAGAGATTGGATTTCCAATGCAGTATAACATTTCCCCCTCCGTTTTACAGCTCTTTAAAAATTTATTGAAAACATACAGTCGCTCAAAAAAGTATCCGAACCATAGTGTTCGGATACTTTTTTGAGCGACTGTACATGAAATATAAATGAGTTTAATAAATATTTGTCTCTATTACCTTTACTAGCATTCTTAAAGAGTGGGCACGTCCTCTCCCTCCTAGATCCGGCCAAGGTGCTAGGTATTGGGAAAATCATTTAATTGTGACCTAAAAATGGGTTGTTAAAATATTGGAAGAAATGAGATAGATTCAATATATTAATTATTTGGTGTATGAGCCACAAGTTCTTTTGCAATGAGCCGATTGCGACCCACGAGTCGCAGTTGGTCTAATGGCTTTAAACTGATGTTGGACACTTTCAAATGGACTATAGGTTGGGTTGTTTTACCTCTGAGCGTCAGTTTTTTTTTCACAATGGGCTAAATGGTCAGGTCACGAAGACCCCGAGGGCTCAGAGAAGTTTGGGGAAGGGGACCCACTAGAACAGCTGTTGGGAGACAGATGGTAGCCTCCCGTCAAGGCCATCCAGCGTGTTCTTATAACGTGCACAGAATGTGCTCTCGCGCACACGGAGCCACGGCTTAACGTCCCATCCGACGGGCGGCGGCTTTTCCAATCCCATCGGTGTCCCCTACTGACCGTGGGCAGGCGGGGAATTTACGGAGATAAATCTCAACACTGACCCAGCTGGGACTCGAACCTGAGAATTGCAGATTACAAGCCTGGCCCGTTACCGACTGAGCCACCCCGCCCCTAGTGGACTATGGAGTTCGTTGCTATCACTTTAACTTAAACAATCTTGCTCTAGGTTTTTGAGAAACTTTTATAAGAGCCACGACAAACACGATAAATTACGACTAATGAGCAAATGAATTCGAATAACTTTGATCACTTTCTAAATGATCTATCTTATCGCACTTTAGAATAATGCACTACTTTATTCACACTACTTATCGCACTTTAGAATTATGGATATTTAATAGCGAATGCCTCTGTTTTTTAACAGAGATATTCGCTGCGGCGTGTGCCTCTGTTTTTTAAATACGGAAAGATCACTGAACAGTTATTTGCATTTAAAAAGATTCAGAACTCGTTGAATATCTTATCTAATTTTTGGTTCTCATTTCAATATTTAGAAGATTTAGGCTATTTTCTAAATTTTAGGCTGATAACCAAAAATTAGATAAGAGATTCAACGAGTTCTGAATCTTTTCAAATGCAAAAAACTGTTCAGTGATCTTTTCATATTTGAAAAACAGAAGCACACGCCGCAGCGAATATCTCTGTAAAAAAACAGATGCATTCGCTATTAAATATCCATAATTCTACAGTGCGATAAGTATGTATATGTATTTTATCGCATGCTAACGGCCACGTTAAAAACACAGGCACGCGCCGCAGCGAAGTTCTTGCCAACTCCCGACAAGTTTAATGCATGCAAAGGGAGAATAAGCATTAATTAGAAATCTTTTAATTAGCTCCCTATATTCTTCTTAAATTACCTTTTCACTTTTGCTATTTTGTTTTCACTTCTGCTGAATTTCATCACTCGCTTATATTTCTTCCGAAATTGTCCCAATGAATGCCAAGAAAGAAATCGAATTGAAATAGTTCATTCTTATTTGGATTAAATCTGTGATGAATTGTGGTCATGTTTATGCAAAGGCCAATTAACATTTTTTTTCCATTTTTTTTGGAAAAAATGATGAAGCAAAAACTATTAAATATCCATAATTCTAAAGTGCGATAAGTATGTATATGTATTTTATTTCCCATTTCCATTCCTTTTTTAAATTTTCTCTAATCCTTTCTATTTGACAAAGTCTGCATTCTTGACTGAAATTGCTCTCATGATATAAATTAATATAATATTTCAACAATTTATGAAATAAATACTATCGTCTTTAATATGTTACACACATGAATGCGATTTGGGTGAAAGTATTATTTTGTTACTGATAACGGATCGGGACTTAGCAATATTTTTCGACAAAAAAAATGGAACAAAATGTTAATTGGCCTTTGCATAAACATGACCACAATTCATCACAGATTTAATCCAAATAAGAATGAACTATTTCAATTCGATTTCTTTCTTGGCATTCATTGGGACAATTTCGGAAGAAATATAAGCGAGTGATGAAATTCAGCAGAAGTGAAAACAAAATAGCAAAAGTGAAAAGGTAATTTAAGAAGAATATAGGGAGCTAATTAAAAGATTTCTAATTAATGTTTATTCTCCATTTGCATGCATTAAACTCGTCGGGAGTTGGCAAGAACTTCGCTGCGGCGTGTGCCTCTGTTTTTAACGTGGCCGTTAGCATGCGAGCTCCGTTATCGGCTCCTCAAGACGTTATCGCGAAAAGGTCGACGCCTAACAGCAATAAGGAGAAATAAATGTGTCGTCGAATGGCTCGAGTCTTGGGACTTAGCAGCCCGAGTGACCAGAATGCAGAGAAGAGACTGCAACGGTCATCAAAATCGCATCGCCACGCAATGTACACGAAGGGGCGTGCGTCCAGAGCAGAAGAGCGTCCAAAGCCTTCTTCCATCTCTCTCCTTTGTATTCTTGTAGAGATCACATCACCACACTCTGATGGATTGAGGTTCTAGGAAAAAGAAGAAGACTTTCCTCCCATAACCTCGCTGCTATCCCTCCCTCCTCCTCACTATTCTCTCTCTCTCCCGCACATGAGAAGGGATAGAGAGTGAGTGGGAGAGATTGACGGATTGCCAGAGACAGGAGTCTGGTCACATGCCGCGAATAACAGGCGAGGCCATCGACTACGAGCTGCAGGGATCAATGAGGGGCTCCTCCAAGATGGACAATTAAATGTGTCGCCCCGTGCCACAGGCCCCGCATGCACAGTCACGTGCAGTGCCACTTGCGATACAGAGAACTGGGCTCGTTTCTTTTCCTCCCTTTCGATGTCTTTGCGGAAAACCTCGCCAATATATTTCCTTTCCCCTTCTTGCGGCTTCTGCCCAGAGCGAGGCGATCTCTTCCACTTCTTATGATCCTTCGCTTCAAGTCGAAATGAAAGAAAGAAAAATGAGCCTTGAAAGTACAAAAATAATGTCGGATGCTTTAGGATCGCCTCACTCAAATGGAATTTAAAAGTAACAGCTCAATGCTTGATTAATTGTTAGATCTAACTTCAAAGGATGGATTATTGGAGAAAGAATTTCAAGAACTTCAGTCTTCACTTTCAGGATCGGTTTAAGGGAAAGCTTTCTCTCCAATACTATTTAAATATCCTTTTTCTGAACAAGAGCCTTCCGAATCTAAAGTTGTTTCTCTTGAAGTTGATATTTTGTCTTCAACGATAAAGTCAGAGTACCCTTAGATTGAGGTTTCAGATATGTAATACTATTCTTCACTTAAATTAGGTAGTATATTTGACATTCAATATTTTTTCTCTTACATAAATAATCATTTGTTTCATGCTGATAACTTTCGTTTCCTCCAAATCTTCTTAAACCTGATTTACGAATATTTCACTTTTTGCCATCCCAATTTATTCAGCATTTCAGAGTTTTAGTCTGATACCTTTAAATGGTCGTCGACTTTTGGTCTGCTTGTGGATTCGACATTTCAGGTATGGCTATCCGAAAAGAAAATGACTGCTTGGTAATTTTCCTTGCTTATATTACTTTTTAATTAAAAACATATTTGCTTAAAGTGCAAAAAATATATAATTTTAGCTTTTATTAGTAGTTCAAATATTTTAAATTAAGAAGCCAAAAATTCATTCAAAGCATTTAAAATATCTGCAAATTAATAATGCATAATATATATACATCTGCGTATACGCATCAGAATTGTGTAGAATTTTTTAATATTTTTTAAACCCATGTGCCCATACAGTTTTTAAATATTAACGATCTACTTTCGGTTTGATGCTGGAGTTGTCTCAGTTGGTAGCGCGCCAGTTTCCAGTCTGATATTCCCAAGTTCGAATTCCGTCTCTGTCGGGATTTTTTCCCTAACTTCTGCTCAAAAGGCTCAACTCGGTGATAAATTGTGTTGTGTTGTTTTCCTTATGAGAGACATTTCCCTTCACACAATGGGCTAAATGGCCGGATCCCAAGGACGCCAAGGATCAACAGGGATTTCCAACTGTGCTCCGAGAACGCGTTCTGGGATTCCATAAGACACTGAGAGGAAAAGAGGAAACTTATGATGTTCGACTTGAGTGCAACATTTAAGGAATATAGAAAAAAAAAGGTTAAAATATATACGTAAGAATCAGGCCGGAATCTAGAAAAAATAAAGGGGAAAGGTCAAGAACTGTTTCCATTGCAGTAGAACATTTCTCCTTCCGTTTCAGAGGTCTTGAAAAATTCTTGAAAAAACAAAAGCATACAGAATGAAGTAAATGCAATGGAGAACGTCTCGTACAAGTAAGTTTAACATTTTTTGCCTTTATTGCCTCTACTAGCATTCTGAAAGGAGGAACCATGGCAGCCTTACACTATCTCCCCTCTCCCGAGATCCGGCTCTTCCTAATCGAGCTACTGATAAAGAAATAAATGGCTTCAGAAAGTTTTAAAAGCAATGGAGTATGGAAAGGGAATCAGCTGGACAATTGTGAAGAGATAGATTGAACTCTTCGATGAAACATGAAGATGATGTATCTATCTCTCATGCACACGGGTCTACGACTTAAGATCCAATCCAACGGACGGTCTTTCGAAGTCTATCGGTGTCCCCTTTTCTCCCCGAGTGGAGGTTAATGGAGGAAAATCTCAAAGCAGTTACGTGAGCAAGAGGAGACGGAGCAGTGGACCCGTGTGCAAGTGAGTCATACACAATGGATTAAAGAACACGTTGGAGGGACTTGAAGGGAGAGTTGGATCTGTATCCTAGCAACTATTCAGTGGAATCATTACCTTACTCATATCTGAGCCATTGGCGTCCTTGTGATCTGGTTATTTTGTCTGTTTGTAAATGAAAATTTCCGCGCAAAGGTTAAACAACCAAACAAGTTCTTCGGCAAAACTAAAAGTTTGGACAATGCTGTTACATTACATTTTCAACCCGTGTCTGTCCTGACGGATAACAATCGGTGGTTTCATTATTTCTTAGGTATAAAAATTTCTGTATGTTTGTTTAAAATGAATGAACAAATGAAACGGATAATCATATATCCCTATGAGTAATCCTAATGATCAACGAAAACTTTAATCTTTGAAGCCCTTCGTGTTGAAGAGAGACGTTCAAAATGCACATTAATGACAATGTGTTTCTTTACTCCCACACAAAACACCGTGGAAAGTGTGAAGGTCATAGAAAGGGAAAGCACGGAGGTCAGTGAAAATGAAAGTGGTCATCAATTGCAGAAGCAGGACAATGGCTATTGCTGTGACATGTGGTCACTCTTCTGGAGGTGTGCTCCTCTCTTATTGGATCGGGATGATGTTGACGGAGGAGGTGGGAGATGCTAATAAACGGCAAGACGATGAATCGATTCCCGTGTCCGAACGTCATCAGGTTGAGCGATGGAGATGGCGAGTCTGGCCTGGCCGCGACACTCGGGAAAAGGAGATGCCGCCCTGCTGGTCTCGTGATCGATGGCACAGCGGAGACAGGACGGACTGCTTCTGCACGTGAAAGGCACTCTTCTGCGCGAGAGGAGGCATATGGCACAGTCACGTGAAACGTACACCAGCCACAGATGACACGCACACCTATTGAGTGGGCCACGCTCTTCAAATGAGAAAGAGTTTCTGTTTAACACGTGATGGACGACGAAGACTCCTGATCGATATCAACCCGGTTAGTAAGAGGAGAAGACGAGTAGGCAATAACGTGGACGCTTCAAGTGTCAGCAGAGGTCTTCAGGTTAAGATCGTCGTAGTGGCAACAAACGATCAGTTGAAACCAACAAACCTCAACTCATTATTTCTGGTATCCACAGAACATAAAAAATCGAATCAACTACATCATTAGAATAGTTAAAACTTTCTGATTTGGCTTCATAAAAAAGCACGCGATGTTGAATTATGTGCAAAATGAAATTTATGACGTGAGGACACGATATAGAGAAACTAATCATTTTCTCTTCCGAAGCACAGAACAGTGATTTTAGTTAAAACTTTCTTGCGATTAAAATGTAAAAGAAAACGAAAATTTTAAAATAGATCTTACTTTCAATATGTGCTTTAAAAAGTAAAAAAAAATATATCCTAATGCCAACGAAGGAAATTTATTGAATTCATTTAACATTTATTGAATTCATATTAACTTCAAGTGAACATGGACGTCAAAGCGGGATTCTGTTAACAACGATAAGTTATTCTTTAGCATTGATAGTTACAATGACAATGGAGAACGTCTCCTACAGGTATGTAAACGGTTACTTAGCAATATCACTGATTATATATAAATTAAAAGCAAATGAACTAGTTCGGTTGGGAATATAAAATCACATAGGAGCACCGAAATTGGGTCTGACTATTACATGGTCGAAAGGGTCTTACAACTGAAGCTTAAGATACCTATAACACTGAAATTCTGAGAGATCTAAATTTAACCAAACTATACCATGATAAGCTAGCTCTCAGTCATAATGACTGAGAGTGGTTGCTTACTGCTGAAGTTGAGAAAGAATGAGATCAATTTAAACAGACTTTTCTTGAAATTAACAGTACTCTTTTGGGTAAAAGGAACATAGGAGACAAAGTTATTTAAGTAATAAAACTATGGAACTTATTTCTGGAAGAAGAAAGTGAAGAAATAATATCAATCAAAACCGTACTACTCCTAACGGATAGCATTACAAAGACCTTAATAAACGTGTAAAGGATTAGTTAACAGCTCATAAGAATCTTTGGCTTGATAGCTTGACTGATAAAGGAGAGGAAGCAGTTAGACAGCACAACAGCCGGGATTGTACCAAATTGTTAATGTTTTATGTGGGAAGAAGCAGGCTGGCATGCGAGGATTGAAGGATAAACATGATAAGGTAACTGAAGGTGAGGATTCTCTCATGGGTAGGTGGGGTGCACATTTCAGAGATGTTCTAAGCAATGCGGTTAGATGTATCCCATTGTTTGTAATGATGATAGATGCATTGGTGGCTTTAATGTTATAACACAGTCTGAAGTTATTATGGCTATTTCTAAACTAAAACTGCATAAATCTCTAGGAGTAAATCAAATTACTATTGAAATGATTAAAGTTGGAAATGTTTCTGTTATCACATAGTTGACTGAAATTTTGAATATTTTTATAATAAAGATGCTGTTCTTAAAGATTTTACCAGAGTTACTATTATTCCTATTGTTTGAAAAGGTGATCACAGTTCTTGCGATAATTAAAAGAGAATCATACTTTCTGTTCCAGGTAAAGTTCTTTGCAGTATTTTGCTTAATAGAATTAAGAATATGGCTGATGGACAGCTGAGTGATGAACAGTGTGGATTCAGAAGTGGTAGAGGATGTGTAGATCAAATATTTCTTCCAGCCATATTCTTGAGGTTACTAGTTTAATAGAGTTCAAAACGACTTTTGACAATGTTGATCGTGAGCTCATATGGCATAACTGATTAGTTATTACCATAATGAAAGCTCTGTTAAGTAATGAGACGTGTATCAGAGTTGGTATGATCTATAGCGATTGGATTAACACCGTTACTGAAACGTCTCCTTTTTTTTATTTAGTTTGGTTATTGATTACCTTATGTGGAATTCACTTCAAGGCGAATATTTTGGCCTTAACCCTTTCACGACTAACGGAAACATTTTTCCCCATTTTAAAATTGGTGATTGTCGTATTTAATTATAACCTTATCTACATTTTTTATACAGAATGTCAAAATAGAACGTATGCCGAACGCAATTACGTAAACGGGAACGTTTAGTCCATGTCCACCTTTGCAATAATGTTGCATCTGTGCAATGTCCATCTTTGCTTCACAACCAAAAGAAATTGCTTCGCAGAATATCATAATTAGCACATCATTTTGTATAGTAATTTTATTTCATAATTTTGTATTATTTTAGTTAACATTTTGTTATAATAAACCAATAAATAAAAGACATTGCATAATAAGCCTAACTATAATTTGTGTTACCTTTATAGTCCATTGGGAAAAATATTTTCCATAAAATTCCAAAAAAACTACACATTGTTATGTATTTTTCTTATGATTTTTATTTATTTTACGTCTAAACAAACTAAAATAAACAGTTACATACTAATATTTACTCTTAGAAACCTTATGGTCCTGAAAGGGTTAAATTGTTTGGAGATCTGAAAAGCTCTATTTAGATTACGCTGATGATTTGTCCCTTTCGACAAATGATGTTGATGAGATGAACTCTTTCATTAGAGCAGTTGATGAGACTGGTAATAGAGTAAGTTTGGTGATAAATAGAGGTAAAACTATAGTGAGGAAAATTGGTCAAACAGGTGGTGTTTCAGTTGCTTTGAACGGTACAACTCTTGAGCAAGTGTCTCAGTTTAATTATCTCGGGAGCTCTGTAATCTGGTGATGTGCGGCACGAGATTAACAGACGAATAAGGTTTACTGTTGGGACTTTTAAGAATCTATGGGGAGTGTGGAGAAATTGGAGTATACACCTAAAGACAAAAATTATTCTGTATAATAGTTTGGTTCTTTCTAGGGTTAGTGATGGCAGTGATGTGGACCTTTGTAAACAAGAACAGGAAGTTAATGCTGTTTATTCCAGATGGTTACGCATTATCTTGGGCACTAAGCAGTTTGACTTTGCAAGTAATTATGAGGTTTGAAGGAGGCTACAAACTCATTTGAGCAGCATGTTATGCAAAAACAGACAGCTTTGGTTTGCCATGCTATCCACATCTATAGTTTCAGATTGGCAGACAGAGTAATGAAGAGTGTGCCTAAAGGCCTCAGAAACAGGGTAAAGACCTAGAATGCTATGGACAATTTGAAACAGGACCGTGTTATAATTGGCCTAATGTGGCAAAATGCAGCAGCTGTAGCTCAAGACAGTCGTGTTTGAAGGACAAAATTACACAGTCTGGTTGAAACTCCGTAGCCCATGACTGTATGGGAATTTTGTATGTATGCATGAATTTTTGTAAACTTATAGAGTCTTTTGTGCTTCAGTAAAATAAATAATTCAGTGAAGCTAACCTGGTTTCAATATAGCACTGCAATATTGCTTGGAGCACAATAACCTTTCTTTAGTTCCGTTACTTAGATGTAAATGTATGAAGCCTAGGGTCTCAAACTCAGATCATATCGGAGCCAAATCCGTTACTTATACTGGCCAACAAAGTTTCCTAAAAGACATGCCTCTGAGATAAAATCTATAAGATAATATAATAAATATCTTAAAGATTTCAACGTGCTGAACAAGAATATGACAATAAAAATTCAAAACTGTCTACGATTGCTGATAAATCCGCAATAGTTTCTTATATAATAGAGTAATACGTACATATGACATATATTGGTAAAATTCCGCTTCTACTTCCGACGTTGCTTTGCACTTCGCTTGTACAGCTACTCAGGATCATCTCGGCGAGCGTCCAACAGTGGTCAGCCAACATTGAAGTGGACAGTTTCCATGGTATCATTTCTCCATCGTTGCAATTTCCTGGTGAAAACGTTCACCGTGCTCATCACTAACCATGCCACAGTTGTCGCGGAAGAAATCTAAGTGGTAATGGAGAAAGTGGATCTTTAAGGACGTATTGCAGTCAAATTTGTGATACTGAGACATGTCCTTTACCAGTTTCTTGTAGTTGTCTGCCCTGACATTCCCGAGAAATTCAGTTGACACCAGACGAAACGCATTCCAAACCTTTTTCTCGTCACCCTGAAGCAGGTTGTCGAACACCTGGTCTCTGAACAGCTTGCGGATCTGAGGATCCTCAAAAATTCCCTCTTTAATTTTCGCTTCGCTGAGTCGAGGGAATTTGTCAGCCAAAGTACCTAAAAACTGATGCAGTCAGGTCCATGGCTTTTACGAAGTTTTTCATCACACCAAGGACGGTAGCAGGATTTTGTGCGTTTCTGCCAGTGCTGGGTGCTCCACATTCTTCTCTTCGACCTTGAGATATTTTCTCTGAGACCAGTTTCTCTTCACATAGTGCAGTCTTTCCTTGGCTGTCCCATTCACATAAGAAACAGCAGTATTTTGTATATTCCAGGTGCAGACCCATCAACAGAACCACTACCTTTAAATTACAATAGAGATGCCAGCCATACTTGCTGTATAGAAAATAGTTCAGCAGCTGTTTTAGGTTGTTGTAGGTTTCTTTCATATAAACAGCGTGTCCAACTGGAATGGATGGAAGTCGATTTCCATTACGTAGCAACACCGCCTTGAGACTCAATTTCGAAGAGTGTATGAATAGTTGACATTATTAAGGGTCATGTTTGATTCCGAGGGCATTCATCAGACCATCTACATCGGATCAGAATACATGGTCATCTACCTTTCTGAAGTAAGGCACAAACTGTTCATGACGAGTTCAAAACGAAGTCACTTGGACATTTTCCTTGTTAAGATTCCATTGTTTAAATCTTGATACAAGCAACTCTGCTTTGGCCTTGGACAGCTCCAGATCACGAACAAGATTGTTCATTTCTTTTTCGGTGAGAATGTGTTGCGCAGATGACCAACCGTGGCAGACGTATGGATCATCATCAGACATCAAAGGCTACAATGAATCTCTTTCGTTGCGATCTTATGCAACCACGGCAATTCCCGGTTCCGCTTGTACAGCACTGCCTGGTTATGAAAAGCCGTGCTTATCTAGAGCCGGGGGCAAGGAATACGCCCTATAGGCGCACCTCAACCCCATCCTCACAGGGCAGCAGTCCTATAAAAGGAAAGCTGACCACCGGAAGAAACCTTAGTTTAATCTATTCCCTCGCACCTCAAACCCATCCTCACATGGCAGCAGTCCTATAAAAGGAAAGCTGACCACCGGAAGAAACCTTAGTTTAATCTATTCCCTGGTTAGCCTTGAACAAGGATATATAGATCCAAGTTCGCTCGGCGTCCGGGGTGGAGACTCTTAGTAAGACCCAGACTTTTTTTGAGGGCTCGTGCCTACTAGGCGGGCTCAGACCGTTCAGCATAGCCCTCGAACTGCTCACCCAGAGCACCTGAGGTTGAGGCCTCAGACACCGTCACCATCCAACCGGCCTTCCGACCGGTCAGCGGCATCGTTGGCCTCGGTTGGTCTTGGCTATGTCCAACCGGGGGACCAATCCGGTCGGCACAGCCCTCGACCGGTTTTCTGGGCCCTAGGCCCCCCCCACCACGACAAGGTGGTCTCCTATCGGGGGGGGGGGGGAGAATCCGACGCCGGTTCGCCTCCCTCTTCATCATCTGAATCGATGGAAAATTCTTTTGGATGATCGGGAACGGGAAGGCCTTCGCCGTGCGAAAATGGTCGAAGAGCAGATTGTATATTCGGGTACACTATTGTCCCCCTTTTTTTCTTGTATTCGGGTATAATCCAGAAACAGCTGAAACCATGCAGAAGTAGCAGTCATTTGTATGATTGCTTGGCACTCTCCAACCCATAGGAATAGCAAACGGCATCTCCACTTTTTGGCCTTTCAGCCACTTCAGAAGATTTCTTGCACACGTTCTTCAGCATATGTGTGGGGCCCAGGCCTTGTACTGGTCCCCGATCTTGCATCCAAAACAAAAATCATACGCCTCTTTCAGTATTGGAGTGATGGCCCTTTTCTGGCTTGCAAACCTCATTTCCCCACAAATGTAACGAAATGTATCTGCACTATTACCACAGTTACGAGGCATCACTACTCTAGATTAAAACTGAAAGGATCACTTGTGTTGTACTTATGACTCAGAGGTAGATGGGAATCACTCATACGATTTGTTCACCCTACGAGACTAACGATTGCATCATTTTTTGTCTGCGATCGTAAAGCCACGATGTTATGACTCAACTACATTGCAGCAGACAATGATGCAATACCTCGGGGAGTGTTGTGTATGGTAGGCTGATGCAATACAACGGAATATGTTGCAATCTATAGTTTAAAATGCAGCGTTGCGAAATGGTTACCAATGTACTCAATGCAGACTGAGTTGTTTATACATGACCATCTCTGTCTCTCCTAAACAAGAGTCAATCGACAAATTTTATTGTCGTTTTCGTGTTCAGCACCTCGAAATTAGTAAAGATTGGCTATTTTCATTTCCAAATCTTTTTGTGTGTTGCCAAGTGTTATCAATGTATGGCGGTCCACATTTTTATTATAAGCAATAATAATCAAAATATAGTTATTTATGTTGTTTTAGTATTTAAACTCTACATGCTATTAATACTACAACATAACACTAAATTAGTTTTGCAGTGGCTTCGTTTTCTGCTGAATGCGACCGTATTCTCCATGTTTGCGGCAGACCATTGCAATCGCCAAGTAGTAAGCCGCGAACTGCTACGATTACGATAGAAACTGGATAGAAAAATATGACTTTGTGATATCAAAAAAGGATTTCGCGCGTTTGAGACTCTTTAGCTCTCTTTGATGATTAGTCTTCTTGGTTTAAAAAATACTTGTTTTTATTTGAGTTCTACGAATTAATCTCACCATGAATTACTATGCTATGTAAATTAGAACACGATGTAATCTTGAATCTTTAATTTAACCTTTTTATGTCATTTGTATTATTTTTAAGATTAATAATTTCATTTCATTTTGAATAATATCCTCTGTGCTTTAAAGGACATGAAGAAGAAAGTTTTTTTATTTTGGCGATCAAGTCGACTTCCCGATTTCAGGTTTTTTGGTAAAACATCGTTCTTAAGATTAGCTTTATATATTTTTTAAACAAAAACATTTTCCCGGTTCGCCTGAACGATTCTGCTTTGAAATATTTTACTATATATTTCTTTTTTCCGAAAAGAAATTAGGAGACATTTGGTTTCAGATTTTTTTTCTTCCTGTAGCAGATGAGGGAGGTGATCTTACGAGGAACGCCCAAATAGCTTCTCCGCTTTCACATCCGATAACGACTCACTTCCGTCTCTTCATCCCGCACATCAATGGACCAAGAAAGGAAACCGGATGGAGGATGAACCGCAGGCTCCGAATAGGTTCCCCGCGGCAACGGAATTCATCACTGTGGCCGTTGTAAAGAATCTCTCTGGAAGAGACGCGTCTGTCTCCCCTGCGGACTCCTTTTCCAAAGTATCCTCATATTTAGAAAATAATATTTGTGCCTGTGCTTCGTCATTTATTCGTTTGCCTTGGAAACGATTTAAAGGTGAAGAGTGACTCTTAGAAGATCAACTCCTGTCAGCAAATTCAAACGAAAGTCTTTCGAATGATTCAGGGGTTGTCTCTTCAGCAAAAGAACATTTCGAAAGATAAAATGATTCGGTTTCTTGCACCCCAACTTGCACCCCATAGTTTTCCATCGCAGAATCATTTGCACTTTTGGAACAGCTATTAGAGAAAACAGCTTATAGAGAAAAGAACATAAACCAGCTTATATTTCACCGCCATCGAAAAAAATGTAAACGTTACCCATGGTTGCCATATTTGAGCACGTTTTATTGTATGCAGAAAGATTTCCTCAAGTGTTCGTTCAAAATTTGCACGATTTGATGATGTTGTAAATATAATAAACATTTAAAATCATTACATTCATCTGTAATCTCCTGTATGTTAGCATAATTTTCCATTCCATTCTTCCGAATTCTTGAATTGAAAAATTTAGCTTATGAAACGGTGGAGTCTAAGAGGTTTTCGCACTTCTTAGTTACCTCTTTAGGAGTGTGCATAAAGTGAGCGAGTTAGATATTATCATTTAAAAACATGAACGTGACTTTTTGGTTGATTCCAGAAGACAACGGATTTAATGTTTCTTACTTACTGCTATCGTCATTGAATTTTATTCCCGTTGGATTCAAATTACGTAGAAAAAGCTTGCAGCAGTTTTCTCTAGATAATGCATGGTACGTTTTGAACCTTGGCATTTTATATGACTATGGTGTTGGGGGGGAGGAACGAGTTTCAGTGAATCCATTTTAGTGAGTGCTTGAGGTCAGACCTTCACGTGCGCTCTATTTGTGTTCGTTGTTTACTGCGCTGATGGATTACCTTTCTGACCTCCCCACTAATGCACTGCCCACTAATGCCTACTTCCTTCCAATACATCACGTCATTTCTGTCATTCCCGAGAGCAATATTAGTCTTGCGAAATACAATCCATTACTACGTTCAGGAATTCGTAAGGAGAGATGAACAAATACGAGCCTTGCTGATCATTCTCTACTCCCAGAGATATCTTCTCAAATGCTCAATATCACTTATAGAATGAGTTCTAATGATAATGGATCAAGCAAACGTATATCGACTTCTAAAAGTCAAGGAAATCCAAAACTTTTATGAAAAGAGGACGAAACTAATCGGGTTTCCGGGGAGACTCTAGACTGATCTACAATTCGATATACATTTTATTCCTCAATACTTGTAAAAATTTCAGTTTGTATGCAAAAAAATCGCATGTTTAGAGAGAGAAAGTTTAAACGGATGCAGCAATTTTTTGCATTTTTTATTTGTTTCGCAGTGAGATTTATCAGTACCATTCTTCATTGTGTTTAGTTATCACTTTTACTGTTCATCATTATTTCTATTTAAAAATATTTCTCGAATGCCTGAAAAAGTTCACCAAATCGCCAAATTTTGGCTTTTATACAAGTCTTTTATAGAAATAGAGCTTTGCAAGCAGAATTTGATAGCAAATGATTTAAACCCTCCCTAATAAGACCACGCGTTTATCACAAAAGCAAAATTAACTTTTTTATGCTAAATTATTTCTCACATTTCATGACTTATTTAATCTTATACTTCATGACTTATTTCATGTTATGATATACTTCATTCATAAGCAATTTAGAATCTAATTTTCTTTTTAAGGAAATGGATCGCAGAGGGAAGAATTATACTTTTAATTACAACGGAATCCAACAGTTCTATATGAATCAAAATAAGAGGAAGGATATTTAATTAACATCCGGGTACAGATTTTTAAGCAAACAATTCTATCATGTGTTGAAAAGAACATCTATTTATGTGAAAAAACGTTCTGTATTCTTCTGTTGAATGTATCAATTTGGTCTGTGAAATCTGCTTCCATCATTCACCGTTTCGCACTTAAACTGGTTCAAGTCGATTGAGCGAGAAACCTCATTCTCAATCGTCACATTCTTCGACTGCACTCAAATAAACAAAATCCCTACAAGGTTGTCAAAGTTTTTATTTGGTATCAGAGGAAATACATTCCACCCATCCACCCCAAAAGATATTTACTATTTGTTTGGTTTTACAACATTTGAGTCCTAATCTACAGTTCGATTTCTTTTCATCTTCGCGAAATTCTGCAGGATTTTGCATTAATGCATTAAACAAATTAATATTTCGTAACGAACTGTATTTCGATTTTCCCATGTTATTAATTGTTCAGTAGAACTGTGTTTAAACGCTTTTTGGATGGAGCATTTTCGTTCAAGTCGACATGAGACGCATTTCAAATGTTATGTAGAAGATATTTTTGACGGCTAATGTGGGTATTAACCATAAAATACCCAAACATATTGAGACGTTTAACTAAGCGAATAACGTAACGGAATAAATTTAATTTATAAAATAGGCTTTTAACGGAAAATTGTCACTGGTCGTAAATTGAAAATTTCACTGCAATCTTTCGAAGTCTGGATTTTCAAAATATTCGTTCAATATTTAAAGAAATATTCAAACTGCGACATTTAACAGAAGACGTTAACTTTTTTGAATTGATGAAAATCGAAAAAATTATTGTAGTACTCCTTAAATTCACACTTATTTAAGTAAATTGTTTGTTTTGAGATTCGTTACCTGTAGTTTAATTATTGAATTAGATTTTTAATTGAATCAAAGCCGTCTTTAATGGTTCAACTTTAATAATTTTAAATATAAAACGAATGTTGTTGAAAATCGAGATTTGATAATTTCGATTGAGATCTTTAATTTATATTCAATGGTAGGTATCCGTAAAAAAGCTAGTTTCCGAAGTTAAGGCGTTTTAAGTTTTTTCCCCCCTATGTTTTTGGTTATAGAGTGTACATAACATACTATGTGATGCTTAGGTTAAAGATACATATGTGCAAAAGTGAAATATAATTCTCGTCCACTATCGCAATGTGCGATTCTACGAGACGTGGTACAGGGTAAAAAATATCTCTTAATATCTTTACATTGTTTCCTCTATTAAAACGTTTAACGCCTCTGAGGTGAAGATGAATGAGGCTTGGAAGCCCAGTGATTCGAGGTCATCACTGATGTCAAATATTTTCGCCTTTCCTTGCACACCAATCAGCTTAATATATCATCTGTTGTGTTTAATAGACGCCGTCGCCTTGCTACCTCGCCCATAAGTCGTTGGGCTTTCAAACTTCCTTTTCAAGATCGCATACTGAACTTCTTTAACCTCTTCAGACACTAATTTTTGTTTATAGAACAAAAATTATTTCCATTAAAATGTGCTTTATTTATGACCAAAGGAACAAAATTATAGAAAAAATATTTAACATTATTTTACTGAAATTTAGCTTGTACAGTAGCTCAAAAAAGTATCCGAACTTTCGGATACTTTTTTGATCGACAGTACAGTATAGAGTAGAAACGGTCTCAAAAAATTACAAAATTCAGCTAGGCTTCTACAATCATGTAACTAGCACATTTCAGTGCCTAATCTATTTAATGTAAAAATTTAAAATAAACTGAAGAAAAAAATGTACATTGCAATGGACACAGGGTCTGAAGCAGTTATCAGTGGATGGGAGGATTTCTGTCCGAAGTGTCTGAATTCTAATAGTTTAAGGACAGTCCATCGAATCGGCTGAGTGCATTAATAAATCAAACCAGCAAAAATGAGTGAGTCTTTCTTACATGAAAATAAATACAATTTATACGTATTTTTCTTATGATAACTATGAAATGTAGAAAAACAGTTGCTGTGGTATGTCAGACAGTTATCTTCAATGTCATAGTATGTAGTTTCAATTATACACTATGTTGAAAAATTATACACTATGTTGAAAAAAGTGTCCGGTCACTTCCATGTTATGTGAATGGAAAGCCACTTTCAAAGCTAACATTGAAAGTAAACCTTTTGCGCAAAAACTGTTATCGGCGATAAATGTAGATGTCACTCAAATCTCTCTAAATATATTTCTCGCAATATTCGTTTAATATTCAAAGAATGAATGGAAGCTGAAGCATTTATCTTCAACTTTTGACACTTGTAAAAAAATGCTTCAATGGATAAAACACAACTCTTGTAACAATTTGTTCATTAGCTTAAATTAAATATCTGAAGTTTGTATGACGATTTTTTAAGATTTCATCAGTTTGGAGGCAATGTGACAGTGTCGTCTGCTGTTAAATGGTCCCGCTTCAATAACTCTTTAAATATTGATCGAAGATTGCTAAAAAATGACACTGTCACATTGCCTCCAAATTGATGCAATCTTAAAAAATCTTCATACGAACTTCAGATATTTAATTTATGTTAGTGAACAAATTGTTACAAGAACTGTGTTTTATCTATTGAAGTATTTTTTCACAAGTGTCAAAAGTTGAAGATAAATGCTTCAGCTTCCATCCATTCTTTAAATATTAAACGAATATTACGAGAAATATATTTAGAGAGATTTGAGTAACATCTACAATTTATCGCCAATAACAATTTTTGTGTAAAAGGTTTATTTTCAATGTTAGCTTTGAAAGTGACTTTCCATTCACATAACATGGATGCGTCCGGACACTTTTTTCAATATAGTGTATCTATACATGACACCAAATTCCCAGTCTTTTCCTGTAGATGAAACTCTGGTCTACACTTTGCAAACATTGAAAAGTCACAAGTATCTACAGTCGCTCAAAAAAGTTTCTGAATTCTGTAATCAACCATAGTGTTCGGATACTTTTTTGAGCGACTGTACCTATACATGTGTTTAAAATAAATTGAAGAAAAAAATGTACATTGCAATGGACACAGGGTCTGAAGTAGTTATCAGTGGATGGGAGGATTTCTGTCCGAAGTGTCTGAATTCTAATAGTTTAAGGACAGACCATCGAATCGGCTGAGTTAGTTTAAACAGGATCGTCCGATTTCAAATTGTATCAAAGAAAAATGTAGTCAGTCGTATATTTTCAATAAAAGTAGAATTTATCGATCCTGAATGTGTCTAGAGTTTCTCGCATAGGCATGAATTTTAATCTTTGGCCAATATTATGTTAAATACACAATCCCCACAAACGTAGGAAAACTTTTTAACATCAAACCAATATTTAATACATATCGAAATTAAGGGAATCAAATGTGTATAGTGAAAGCAAAAGACTAAGTTGTTTACTTATTCGTATAATAAAATTCATTTATAGGAAATATATGAATTACACTGCAACACTTATGCTGATGACACTGCAATTGTGTATTCCATTGATAATATGTACGATATAGAAGCCTCAATAGAGAATGATCTACTTAAAATACATGAATGGTTAAATTTTAATATTTTAACTTTAAACACACAAAAAAGCAAATTCATGTTCTTTGCATAATAAATACACAAATAACCTGTAGAAATAGACTTCAACAATTATTCATCTGGAAAAAAAGTGTCGCTGTGGGAATCGAACCCATAGCTCTATAGATACGTGCTAGAACGCTCTACCGTTAAACCACGCATCAGAAATGAATAATCTTCCAGAATAAGACCTATAAATCGTTGCGTCGTCTATACTATGCCTCTCCTGAAGTATAGATGGCGTAAGGTCCGCCACATCTTAAGTAAAAGATTTATAGGTCTTATTCTGGTGAGTGGTTTAACGGTAGAGCGTTCTGGCATGTATCTGGAGACTTGCGGGTTCGATTCTTGCCGCGTAAGCGATAATTTCTTTCAAATGAATAATCATGATCTTTGAACTAAGAAACACTCAAAGAGATTTTAATATTAAGTATCACAGTTCAAATTGCACTATGATTAGACGTTCGTGTTCTGAAACTAAACAACATTGATTTGTGACTACATTTAATTACCTTGGTGTTGATATAAAATGCAGCATGAAATGGAAGAATCATGCAGAAAAACTAACGTTAAGATTATTTTTATACAAGTTACATTATGTTAAAAAGATATCCCTAAAGGAATTCTAAATGATTTATACTATGCTTGGGTATATTCAAGTTTACACTATGTTATCATTACTTGCAGAGGAGATTATTTACATAATTTACTTAACTTATTTAAAATACATAGAAAAAGTTTTCAAATTAGTGTTTCACAATCTAGGTTTACATATCTGGATTTTACACTTTATCATTTACATAATTTAAGGCAAATTTATATATTTAAAATTATATTGCACTTGCATCAACAACACCAATGGTTAATTTAAAAAATAGCCATGGTAAAACAAGACAAAAGGATTAGCAATTGATGTGCCTCTCTAGACAAAAAAAAAATCTTGCAAAGACTTTTTCGATACTTTGCACCTAAATTGTTTAACACGTTAAGTTTTGAAATGAGAACTGAAAATAATCCGGCAGCTTTCAAAAACACATTGCATAATTTTGTTCTAAATGTCAGATTTTGGAAACATTCTCAGATAACGTATATAAAAAGATTATGCGAAAAATTCCAGTGTTGCCAAATTTCATTAGATTTGAATCATGCTTAATCTTCTAATATATTTTAACGCATAAACTTCTGCAGTTTCTTTTTAGGAACTAAAGGAAATCTAATCGTTCCCTTTTGCAATACTATCAACATTGAGTAATTCTTTCAAACCACAAGATTTAAAATTTCTTTAATTTTGGATGAAATCTGAACACATTTTAGCCAATCTTTTTAAGTATTGATGGTGACTATGTCAAAAAATAAATTTAGGTTACCCAATAGTTAATACATATAGTCTGCATCAATTTCAGTGACGTAACTTCACACTTTGGGAACCACTGGAAAATTTCAGAAATAGTCCTCGAACATATTCATCAAATGATCGATCTACGGTTAGGATTTTTGGGTCCCCTGTTTTCAATTAGCTTATGATTTTCAATGGCATCACAGGCAGTGATTCTTATCTCCGCAAAATTCCCCGCCCTGCCCACGGTCAGTAGGGGACACCGATGGGCTTAGAAAGGCCGCCGTCCGTCGGATGGGACGTTAAGCCGTGGCCCCGTGTGCGGGAGAGCCATACCCTGTGCACGTTAAAGAACACGCTGGATGGCCTTGACGGGAGGCTACCATCTGTATCCCAACAGCTGTTCCAGTGGGTCCCCTCCCCCAACCTTCTCTGAGCTTTCGGGGTTCATGTGATCTGGCCATTTAGCCCATTGTGTGCAAAAAAAGTGTCGCTCAGAGGTAAAACAACCCAACCCAACCTAATCTTTCGTGTTTTGCAGTCAACAAAGGGATACGATGTGGACATCGACTTCCATAGCCCATTTTTTCCATGGTACGACGAATAGTCTTTGTGCATAAGCTTGTGCATGCACTCTTATTCAGTTCTGGCGTTATCTGCCTCCTGGTAGCTGTGTGATTTCTTGTAACGATGCGGGAGAGTCTGCACTCACCTCGAGAGTCAATTGCACGTTTATGTCCATATTTCTCCCGTTTGTTGGAAGTTTGCCGTATTTCACATAGTCTTGGTATGCACGTGTAACAGTCTGATGTGGAAATCTCAACAGTTCAGCAGTTGCAGTGATTGAACAACGTCCTTTCTCACATCTACTATCTAGCCATGGTTAAATACAGACATATCGCAGCCTTTACCCATGATTACTTCTACATGAATGATTTACAATACGTAGAGACCTGCTTTATTTATAGACATTGTCAGTTTTAGCATCCACATGACTGGTCGCGATACTTCTGCTTTGCATATATTTTCGGGATGTGTATAATAATTTGTCCATTCAGTTTATACTCTATAATGTTTATATTGCATATATTATAATTTATATTGTATACATATTTATATTGCATAATGCTATTTATATTCAAAATTTAATTATGAGATACGAAACAAACGCTTTTGACAGAGGATAAAGATAAAAAAAAAACAGAATTTATAATGAAGCAACGGAATTTTCAGTAGGGATAACCATAAGTTATATTTAATTTCTACAATTAGGTATGTGAGTAAAAAACTTTCAGTTCGCAGGTTCGAGTTCCACTTGAGCCAACGTTGAGATTTACTTCCGACAAACCCTCGCCTGCCCTCGGTCCCAAAGGGGGTACCCAGTAGTAGGATTCAGCCGGTTCGCATCGGTTCGTGCGAACCTGTTCCTAGAATTCCCCAAGTTCGCCGAACTGGTCCTTAATTATTTCTGATACGCTGCTATTCTCGTTCCGGGCTCACAATTATTGCTCGCGCTATTCCAAGGATGATTATTGCCCAAATCACAATTTCAATAAAATATTTTTGGTTTTTATTTTTCACTATGATAGGGTGGTAAGGAGAGAGGGAAACGATTGCTAAAATTTCTGAATCCCATCACTGGGGGTACCGATGGGTATCCAAGTGACAATTCGCATTTGCTTAAGTAAGGTTATAGTCTGAACTCTCTTCATCCATAATCTTACTTTAAGCAAGTGTGAATCTCCACCTCCTAGCTTAAGTGTTGAATCAACTGCAGCGTAACCAAGATATTACTTGCTTGAATCTAGGAGGCTGATTGCCGATTTGTTTTAGCATTTGCCGAGTTTTTAAAATTAGAAACTGTTAGATTTTATTTCGGGAATTAAGATTTAACAATGGAAAGAATCCCTTTTTCTTTGCAGACTATTCATTTCTCTGTAACTATTGGTGAAGTGCACACTGGTAAAACTCATTACGATCTGTCGGTGTTTATTAAACAAGGAAGAATTGATTCCATATGTGGAATCGGTTCCTCCGGTAAAAAATATACGAGGCTTGATCGAGTCAATGTTTTGGGCATTCTTAAAAAGTTTCTATATATTCGCGGATCACTGTCTTGGCCAACATAGTCCGTGTGTCGCAGTTAGTAATGCAATTAAACAGTTCATCAGCAAATGTCCGTAACATTTCTAGATATCATCCTACTGCTTCACAATGTGTGTATGACATGTTCAGTTAAACTTGTCAGAAAAATCATAAATTAAAAATAACGAATCCCTATTTCAATTTCAGTATACTTTATGTTTTGTCACCATTATGTTTTCAACAGTTCTTTGCGGAAGAAATCGTTTCACATTTTATTTCCCATTCTCCTACAATTAAATGATTTCTCTCACTACCGGATGAGGGCAGTTTTTGCTCAATCAGTAGTGCTACAATCTGCAGTTCCCAGGTTCGAGTCTCAGCTGAACCAGCGTTGAGATTTATTTCTGCCCAACCCTCGCCCTGCCTACGGTTAGAATTGGGCCACCCCTGGGAAAGGTCGCCATCCATGGAATGTGACATTAAGCCTTGGAACCATGTGCAGGAGAGTCATACTCTGTGCACGTTAGAAAACACATTAGATGACTATGATGAGAGGCATACATCTTAATTCCCGAATAAAATATATTTATTACACTATATAATATCAGTCCATTATGTCCTCTTCCCCGAACCAACTCTGAGTTCTTGGGGTCCTTGTGAGTTTAGCCTATTGTGTGCAGTAAATTGCCACTCAAACAATTCAATGCACTGCCGGGTGTGGCCTATGAATCCTCATTTCGGCAAAGAATGGTGACGATTCACAACTGCTTAAGTAATGTTGCAATCTGTAGGTTCTGTATAGGAATCCTTCATATTGAGCTATTTAAACAATTATTAAACGAGTTATAATAACGAAATGTGTTATTTCAGGATGTCGTTTGACATTCATGCTTTGATAATTATAATCTCAGTCAGGCGTCTCATCTCATATGAATTATATAGAATAGTTGAAACGCATACAAGGGATAGCCATTGTTCAATCAAACGTTTAGAACATATATGAACCATTCATTCAGTCGTCTAACAGATTGAAATGCTGGATTTATCTACTGCACTAGTTGCTTCAGTTTAAGTTATTCTATAATTAATGCCCTATGAATGGCGTGTTGAGGATGTAATTATCACCAAAGTAAGCAAGTTACTGAGTCACAATGATCCAATTCGTCTTTGCGTTAGTATAAATCGCATAATGAAAAGCATCTCGTCTTAGAACCTATAACTTATAACCTTGCTTAAGCAAGGTTATAAGTTATAGGCTATATAAATTATAGGTTCTAAGACAGCTATATAAATTATAGGTTCTAAGACAGCTATATAAATTATAGGTTCTAAGACGAGATGCTTTTCATTATAACTGACAGTATAATTTTCAATATAACTGACAGTATAACTTATAACCTTGCTTAAGCAAGGTTATAAGTTATAGGTTCTAAGACGAGATGCTTTTCATTATAACTGACAGTATAATTTTCATTACAACTGACAGTATAACTTATAACCTTGTTTAAGCAAGGTTATAAGTTATGCTGTCTCATTCAAATTAGTCAACCACAATTTTCGAGTCACTTTCGTTGACAGTTTAGATACTTTAGTGTTGAGAGTTTGATCCTCTTGCTCAGCGAACTCCTGGCACAATTCCGATAATTGATTCGAAATATTTCAAGGAATTTACGCACATTTTTCATCTTTTCGTGCGCAAAAAATCGCTGGGTTATTTTTGCTTGGCAAATCTCTGGAGAAAATAATATGTTAGAGATATGAAACTTGGAATTTACTCAAGATAGGTAATAGTGACCTCGAAGAATAGGACCCTTAAATGCAGTCCCATTCTTCGAATAGTTAACGTGCTTGAATGTAGAGATTATGGGTTCGAGCCTCGGATAAGGTATGGATGATTTTCCTTGTGTTGGGTTTCTGCTGAGTTCTCGCCATCCTCACAGGCCTTTTCGAGGCACATGACACTGTTCCAGTCAGACCTCTGTGGAAAGCTGTTTCTTCAGGAGTAATTTATATGTGATATTTGTATTCTGTTATTTAGGTCCATTTTCTTCCACAGCCGAGCTTTGCTTTCCGACGTTTGCGCTAATTGCATAGCTGTTATTAAAAGGTCCACTAAATTAAAAATTGACTTTTTCATTTGGAATCAAATTCAAAAGAGTTCAGGTCCCGTATCTTTACATTTTACCATTTATAAGTTGTAAGAAATTTCATAAAGGGTTCGAAGAATAATGATATCAGAAGAAATACTTGGGAGCCAACAGCCAAGTTTCAATATATTCACTTCATAAAAAATATCGAGAACATTACTTTACTCATTGATGATTTATACCCTGTTGCAGAGGGGGGCGGGGGGGGGCAGTCGGTAGTGCGCCAGGCTCTTAATCTGTAGTTCCCAGGTTCGAGTCCCAGCTGGGTCAGCGCTGAGATTTATCTCCGTAAAATTCCCCGCCCTGCCCACGGTCAGTAGGGGACACCGATGGGCTTGGAAAGGCCGCCGTCCGTCGGATGGGACGTTAAGCCGTGGCCCCGTGTGCCATACATACATACATACCCTGTGCACGTTACAGAACACGCTGGATGGCCTTGACGGGAGGCTACCATCTGTCTCCCAACAGCTGTTCCAGTGGGTCCCCTACCCCAACCTTCTCTGAGCCTTCGGGGTCCTTGCGACCTGGCCATTTAGCCCATGGTGTGCAAAAAAGTGCAGCTCAGAGGTAAAACAACCCAACCTAACTCGTAACTGTCGGCCCTCATGTTCGGATGTTATAGTAGAACGACTTTCACATTTGGCCATTTTAGGGAGGAAGAAGGCATGGGGGGTAGATTTGTCATAGCCTATGATACTCCCCGCGTCGAAAGCTTTCATTTGACACATAATCTGTTACTTTCCGCACTCGCATTCAGGAGATACAGGGGAACAATCATTTTCATACTTACCGATTTTTTAGGGGAGAAGAAAGCATGGAGATAAAAGTTTTGTAGCTTATGACATTTTCCGCCTTAGAAACTTTCATTCAACGTATTACTTGTTTCTTTCGGCATTCGCGTTCTGGAGATATAACTTAAGAATTGTTTTCGGATTTCCAATTTTTTAGGGATGAAGAAAGCATGGAGGGTCAATTTTTCATGGCCTATGACACTCCCCTCGTCACAAGCTGTCATTTGGCATATAAATTATTACGTTTCTCCATCGCGTTCGAAAGATATGGTCGAACAACGTTTTGTCAAATCCACAAACCGACCAACCAACAAATGTCAATGCCAAACGTAATAGAAAAAAATAGGCAAAAAAAAAACATATATTAAAAAACTTTAAAAATACTTATCTTCCTACAGAACCCTAAGAAGTAGAAAAAGAAGTAGGTAAATCGACGTCCTATCTACCTTCGTCCTATTCTACTTAGTACGGACTCAATTACTGAATGCACCATCGATATGTTTTAAGTTTATTTACTACTTTCTAGGGTCCTATTGGAAGATAGGCTTTTTTATAACTTTTTTAAATTTTTTTGTTGTCATTAAAAACACCTACCTTCAAAGCATTTCATATACGACTCATAAACAACGATCACATTTACCACCCTTTTGGATTCAGGTTTGAGGTAGACCACGACATTGAAGATGTCACAAGCTTCAATTTGAGATACGACTCGTTAAAGTCGAACCCCGTGAAAATCGCCTCCCCTCTTTTATCAAAGGGAAAGAGTAGGGGCAAAATTCGAAATAGTTCACAACCGTCATTATACGAGCTTTCATTTGACACCTAACTCGTAACTCTAGGCCCACGCGTTCGGAAGATATAGCGAAACGACTTTCCCAATTCCCTTTTTTTAGGGGGGAAGAAAGCACAGGGATTTATTTTTTTTATAGACTGTGACACTTCTCGCATCACAAAGCTTTAATTTGTAGCACTTAGATAATTAAACATCTCCATCGCGTTCGAAAGATATGGTGGAACAATGTTTTGTTAAATCCAGCAACCGACAAAATGATAAACTCAGAAATGTCAACGCCCAAAGCAATAGGAAGTAAAGTAAAAATAGGTAGAAAAAGACGGCGATGGTTAAGAATAACCATGAAATTAAATGAAATTAATAAACCACGGTGTCAAATGAAATTAATAAACCACGGAAGGCCCAAAAGTTATACATACATAATAGTAACAAAAACTGAATAAATCAGGAAATAATAAAGTTAATACGAAAAAGAGATTCGGCATGGACTAACTATAAAAATAACAAGGAAAAACCGAGATTTCAAACTATTATACACAAATTTAAGAAATACAGTCGCGTTCCTTATTAGGCAGGAAAAGAATGAAACAAATTACTAGAAACAGTTTGAGTCCTTTAAAAACAATCCAGATCAAACTTGGGAATTCGCGAACCAAATTATCCATAATAAACCTAAAACCACAATTTATGATTTTATCATGAAGAATATGCCTCTAGGTATATCTTAAACAGCAGAGAATTGTAATATCACTTTGCGGATATTATTGCCAATATTAGAGAAATTAACCATATGCAAAATTTGTCTCTAATTCCTAAATATATATATACAATCTCTATTTCGTCAATTTCATATCTCTTATTTCTATGCAAGAATCTTTAACAAAACTTTTGAGTGACTTAAACGAAATAAAAACAAGTGAAGCACATTAAAATATGAAAAAAAAATAACTCCTTTTCTGATCTCATGACGAACTTTATCAATGAAAGCATATTTACAATAAACATTCCTAATAAACTTATAATTGCTATATTCAGGCCAATTCACTAAAGTGTAACTATATCCGATTGTCCTAATTAAGGCCCATTGACATCTTACTTGTTCTGTAGAAAATCCTTGAAAGATATGTAGCTAATACATAATATTGGAGGGCTACTAAATTTTTATTTACATTTAAATATAAGTTAATAAAGGGGATTATTATTTTGAAGTTACAGCGAGGGTCTGGAGAAACGGAGTATCCGCTCAGAGAATGATTGTCGGTGAGAAATATTTGAAAATAAGTGAAGAAACTAGCACATTTTAAAGTAAATTTGGTAGCCTCAGACTTTAATGTTGCTATTTTTTTGTTCCTCAACCGTGGAACGTTTATGAGTCCATGCAATGGGCATTCCCTACCTTGCTAAAGGGCGACCGGTAGCCAGCAGGCATCTTAATGCGCAACCGCTGGTGTTTCAAAAATCGTAATGCGCAATTCACTGTCTCAAAAATCGAGGTGCCTGTGTAGATGTAACTTCTGCAATACACCTAGCTGCTATACATAACGCACTGTACAGTGTTCCTGGAATTTATAGTCCTCTTTAACTGGAAATTGATCTACACTCTCTTTCACATAAAGAATGGAGCTGCAAGTGTCTCGCACAGAGTTTCTTGTCCAATCGTGGCTCTTTACTCTTAACCATGTATGATAATGAAAAGCAAGATTCTTCGCCTGAAAATGTACCAATCCTCAACTCGTTAAAGAGCTTTCATCACAAGTGTTTTAAATCTATAATAATAAAAGATGTCTCTGAGTGTGCCTTTAGTCGTCATAACTCTTCATGCAAAGGGATAGAAAATAATGTACATTTTGGATAAAACGTCTTTTTCCTCCGTTCTCCATTCGTAATTTCTAATCGAAAAGAAATTACCCGTTGCTACATCTTTCACATTCCCAAAGACATTATTATATCAAAACATATTATTATAAAACATATTATTATAACAAACCAATCCAGGTAGAAACCCGTTTTTTTAACCCACGTGACCCATGGGTTAAAACACAAGAGGAACACCCCTGTGCAAAATTTGGGACCATTCGGCCAAGTATTTCGGAAATTACAGCAGACCAAAATCTGTCGAAACAGAAATAAAACTGTCAATAATTTGCTAGAAACGGAGTCACGGGCTATGAGAGAGCGCTGACGTCAGCAATGAACTGAGCAATGCGGGTCAAGTCTTTAGTTGCTAATATATTGATGTAAACTTAAAGACTAAAATTAGACTGCATAATAGCTTGGTTCTTTCTAGGGTTAGTTATGGTAGTGAAACGTGGGCGCTTTGTAAATAAGATAGCAGGAAACTTGATGCTTTTGATTCTAGATGCTTACCCAGTATTGTAAGCATTTTGTGGTCAACTTTGTGAGTTTCCCACTAGTTTTATGTTGCCCTTTTTTTAATTTTGTAATAAAAACATAAGAAAATAAATGAAGTTTTATTATTCCTATACATTAACTATATTTTATATTTTATGTGCAGCCCAAAAGAATTCATCTTCACTCAATGTGGCCCAGGAAAGTCAAAAGGTTGCCTGGCTTAGATCATTAAAACTCTTCATCATTGCTTAGGAATCTGGGTAGTCATAGACCATTATTGATCTTTTGAAATAGCACACATGAATTATCGTGAACCTTCTTCATCTGAGAATAGAACGATGTGGCAAGAGCTGAAAAATTCATCATTAAAGTTAAACTAAGAATTTGAGTTCCCGAGAGCCCAAATTTTCAGCTACTTCAGCGACTTCAGCTAGCTTTTATATATATTCGCCATTGTGAAAATTTTCTTCTTTTATGGAAACTAAAGCGTCCTCAATAATGCTACGCGGTCAATAAGAAGCTGAACCAAGCGGTAATATTTTTTTTATTAATTCTGCCAGTAATGGCCTAATTGTAGCAATATTATCCATTACTACATTTGTAGAGTAAAAAAAAATGAATCGCCTGGCGGCAACTGATTCTAGAAAGTTTCCGTTAAACAATTGCTAGATTCTATAAATAGATTTCAATCTCTTTTCATTAACAGAAAGCTTTTTCATATTGTTTTCGGGAGATGCCATTCTCTGACTTTTTTATTTGTATGACATTTTGAATAAGTAATGATCAATTATTTGTTGTGTATCAAAATAATAAAGGATTTTCACACGTAACTAAAAACACTCTATGTTATAAATGACTGACTCTACCTATAATCAGTTTGATACTTTTAATCATACATAAATGTAAAAAATATTCATGTTGCCATGTGAAAATGTTAACAGTCGTTTACTTCGTTCCAGGTATGTGAGTAAAATAATCACGTTACAAAATTTTGCGACCTTCTGAAAAGTAGTTTTCTTAATGATGGATGAATAGTTCTGAAGAAACTTTTTTTAGTGATGGATGTCAACAGTATGAGAAAAATGTTATTAAATATTAATAAACTGAACAGAATGAAAATCTAGGCATTAAGTTAGTCAATATTCAAAGATAAAAATACTTCATCTTTATAATAATCGCTTTTGTCCTTCTTTGAACCAATAAATACCAATTATTGAATCTCTCTGTAGCATTTCTTTCAGTCTGCCTACCGTAATGGCTACCCACGACCTGCCGCTTTAGATCGTTTTTAACTACTTTCCCCATTACGTAAAATACATACCAAGTATACATAGATAATTTTTATTACAATTTTACGTAATGGGGAAAGTAGTTAAAAACGATCTAAAGCGGCAGGTCGTGGTACCCATCCGTCGCCAAAACTACGTACTAAGTATACATAGATAATTTTTATTACAAGTTTTGGCGACGGATCAATATACAGAGAGTTTATACACCGTTAATGGGACAAGCTGGATTGCAAATAATCCTGTTTTTGTATGTTGAGAATCCAACTAATTTTATGTTTCTGATAAACAGTCTTTTGAATAATCGATATTTTATTCTAAATCACACAAAGTTTCAAACCTTGGTTTGATTTTCGATATTTGAAATTGATTACTCAAATTGAAAGTCAGAAGATTTCTAAGTAGTGCACAAAAGTGTGTAAACTTCTCAGATCTCCAAAGAATAAAAATGAAATGATTTGTTTAATACAGATTCCTAGCTAGTAGAACTTGATTCTATGTTGATTTCCTCTTTTATAAAGCCAAATCCCTGAATATTTTCAATGTGAATATATTTTAAAAGCAATATATCCTGCTGTGTGTAGAAAATAAATGCAATCAGTGGGTTGCCCAAAAGAAGTAGGTCTATAACACCGCCCCTCCCCCTGATGAATTGAACAAAGTATATTTTCTAAAGACGTTCCCGTAGATCAGAGACTCATAACATTAAAATCTCCCCATTAGCCTCACTATTCCATTGGAAATTTTCTGGGCATGTCACTGAGTACGATATCAGGCTGGTGAATCGCTTAACGCTTCTTGGTGATGGAAAAAAAAGTTGAAAAGCTTCCATTTAAAAGAATGTAGCTCATTATGAGATAAAAAAAGGTGTTTGTTTAGTCCTGTATCATTTCGACATTTAAGGTAATTATTTTCTCTTCTAGATAAACGCTCCAAAGTTTTCAGATGTTTTAAAGATCAGAGCTTCTCCGGGAGGATAAAAAGGTGCAGTCCTATTTTCATGAACTTGAAAAAATAGGATTAAACATAAAGATTGATTGAATCTAAATATTTTAAATATTGAAGCCTGTTTATGAAGGATGTATCATCGTATAACGCATGCAATTCCAATGACAGATGGGGCGGGGGTGGCTCAGTCGGTAGCGCTCCAGGCTCGTAATCTGTAGTTCCCAGGTTCGAGTCCCAGCTGGGTCAGCGTTGAGATTTATCTACGCAAAATTCCCCGCCCTGCCCACGGTCAGTAGGGGACACCGATGGGCTTGGAAAGGCCGCCGTCCTTTGGATGGGACGTTAAGCCGTGGCCCCGTGTGCGGGAGAGCCATACCCTGTGCACGTTAAAGAACACGATGGATGGCCTTGACGGGAGGCTACCATCTGCCTCCCAACAGCTGTTCCAGTGGGTCCCCTCCCCCAACCGTCTCTGAGCCTCGGGGTCCATGCGACCTGGCCATTTATCCCATGGTGTGCAAAAACGTGCCGCTCAGAGGTAAAACAACCCAACCCAATGACAGATTTGGACTCCAAGAGAAAGGAATGAACTGAGAAAAGAAATGAGTGTAGAAAATTGTCCACAGGTAGCAGCACTTAGCATACGTAGTTCTTGATTTTGGTTGGTTGTTTTACATCTGAACGGCATATTTTTGCACACAATGGGCTAAATTTCAGGTTACAAGGACCCCGAAGGTTCAGAGAAGGTTGGGGAAGGTGATCCACTGGAACGGCTGTTGGAAGACAGATGGTAGCCTCCCGTCAAGGCCATCCAGCGTGTTCTTTAACGTGCACAGTGTATGGCTCTCCCACAGACGGAGCCACGGCTTAACGTCCCATCCGACGGACGACGTCCTTTCCAAGCCCATCGGTGTCCCCTACTGACCGTGGGCAGGGCGGGGAATTTTGCGGAGATAAATTTCAACGCTGACCCAGCTGGGACTCGAACCTGGGTACTACAAATTACGAGCCTGGCGCGCTACCGACTGAGCCACCCCCGCCCCAAAAATCTGCTTATAAACAGTATTCTTTGTGTAATGTCAGAGCTGAAGCTGCTTTTGACTTGAAAAACTATAGAGTAGGTATTGTGTTTTTAATATATGTATTCACCCATTTTTGAATGTCGTTGGCAACTACTTTTGTGTTCAATCCGATTCCCCTGGTTTATTTGTATAGTGCTATTATCACTGTGGCGACACTTTTTGGTACTATTTTCGTTAGTTTCGCTGTTCCTTTCCTCATGATCTGAATACTTGTCATTTGGAACCTTTAGCCTTTTACAATGGTACATTCTCCGTCGAGGGTCTCCTAAGTGAGCATTTTATTTATAACCAACCTGCATCTTAATATAAAATTATGTGACTGTTAGGATGAAACTAGATCTAAATCCATAACTAATTTTTTTGAATGGGAGATTTCTCAGTTTCTACATTCTTTTGATTATCTCTTCCACATATACATATCTATACAAATTTCAGTTTTCGGCAGTTAACATCTAATATAAAGTTGTGTATAAAGGACTTCGCAGTTCAGGTTCATAAAGAGGAATTGTAGAAAACTGAAATTTGTATAGATATTGTTACGACAGATAACAGTGACTTCATGACTTAACATGACTTGAACACTGATGTGTGCTTCTACGTGAGATTCAATTTAGCCAACGAATTGGAACTTAGAACGATTCGGAAGAATGAAAAAAAAGATAGCAGTGCAGTGTGTTAAAGTTGTGAGATCTGAAAGGACGTTCAGATAGTATGAGTCAGTGCGCGTTAAGTGAAAACAATTAGTATATTTATTAGTGTGTGCGCGGGTGTTTGTTTTCTGCTGTTAGTAATAAAAGTTTAGTGAACTAGCACAGGACGAGAGTTTGTTTACGTCTGAAGGTATTCAAGTGACATGGTAAACAAACCGAAGAGGTAGTATTTTAGTAGAACAGACAGAGCTGATATGGTATGCTCTGTACAAAAAGGTTAATGATTTATGTATGATAGCAGTTAATTTGTTTATAAGATACTCCATCCATATTTTTGTAACAATTTGCATTGTATTGTAATTGGTTTTAAAATATAGTTATTAATACCTACGCTCAGTGCCTATCCATTTTAAAATTCGTAACATTTGGTGTCTAGGAGTGTAGATAATTTATTGAATGCCGTTAACTAGAAGTATGGATGAGTTAGTAAAATTAATAACTGACCTTAAAGGTGAACTTGTTAGACAAAATAATGAGTTGAGAACTGAGATAGTTTCTCAAAAAGATGACTTGAAAGCCGAAATGGCCGCACAAAATAATGAGTTGAGAACTGAGATAGTTTCTCAAAAAGATGACTTGAAAGCCGAAATCGCCGCACAAAATAATGAGTTGAGAACTGAGATAGTTTCTCAAAAAGATGACTTGAAAGCCGAAATGGCCGCACAAAATAATGAGTTGAGAACTGAGATAGTTTCTCAAAAAGATGACTTGAAAGCCGAAATGGCCGCACAAAATAATGAGTTGAGAACTGAGATAGTTTCTCAAAAAGATGACTTGAAAGCCGAAATGGCCGCACAAAATAATGAGTTGAGAACTGAGATAGTTTCTCAAAAAGATGACTTGAAAGCCGAAATGGCCGCACAAAATAATGAGTTGAGAAATGAGATAGTTTCTCAAAAAGATGACTTGAAAGCCGAAATGGCCGCACAAAATAATGAGTTGAGAACTGAGATAGTTTCTCAAAAAGATGACTTGAAAGCCGAAATCGCCGCACAAAATAATGAGTTGAGAACTGAGATAGTTTCTCAAAAAGATGACTTGAAAGCCGAAATGGCCGCACAAAATAATGAGTTGAGAACTGAGATAGTTTCTCAAAAAGATGACTTGAAAGCCGAAATGGCCGCACAAAATAATGAGTTGAGAACTGAGATAGTTTCTCAAAAAGATGACTTGAAAGCCGAAATGGCCGCACAAAACAATGAGTTGAGAACTGAGATAGTTTCTCAAAAAGATGACTTGAAAGCCGAAATGGCCGCACAAAATAATGAGTTGAGAACTGAGATAGTTTCTCAAAAAGATGACTTGAAAGCCGAAATGGCCGCACAAAATAATGAGTTGAGAACTGAGATAGTTTCTCAAAAAGATGACTTGAATGCCGAAATGGCCGCACAAAATAATGAGTTGAGAACTGAGATAGTTTCTCAAAAAGATGACTTGAAAGCCGAAATGGCCTCACAAAATAATGAGTTGAGAACTGAGATAGTTTCTCAAAAAGATGACTTGAATGCCGAAATTGCCGCACAAAATAATGAGTTGAGAACTGAGATAGTTTCTCAAAAAGATGACTTGAAAGCCGAAATGGCCGCACAAAATAATGAGTTGAGTACTGAGATAGTTTCTCAAAAAGATGACTTGAATGCCGAAATGGCCTCACAAAATAATGAATTGAGAACTGAGATCGTTTCTCAAAAAGATGACTTGAAAACCGAAATGGCCGCACAAAATAATGAGTTGAGAGCCGAAATGGCTTCTCAAATTGGTAAGATTACTGATCAGTGTAAGGACATTAAAACCGAACTTAATAGACAAAAATTTAAAGTTGTCAAAAAAGTTAAAATTGAAAATTAAAAACTTTAAAAGTTTAAAGGTTGAAATTGACAGTGTAAAAATATGATCTGGATAATGTTAAGATAAATTATACGCATGAAATTGTAAAAACTGATTGTGAACGCCAGTTTCAGATTTTAAGAAACCAAATGTTACCTTCTTCTTGTGATAATAGTAATGTTATTACACATATCGCTAGAAATGCAATTAAACCTTCTACATATAATGGTCAATCATCTTGGAGAGTATTTAAAACACAATTTGAAGTTATCGCTAGAGACAATGAGTGGAATGAATTCCAAAAGGCAAGTTTTCTTGCAGCTTCCTTAAGAAACTCTGTTGCAGAAGTTTTGCAGTCTGTTCCAGAAGAAAAACGACTTGATTATCAAAGTCTGGTTTCTCCATTAGAACTTAGGTTTATCGATAGTTATTTAAAACAATACTATGTCACTCATTTAAACATCGCATGCAGAAGAGTGGTGAAACTTTCCAAGAACTTGCTAGTGGTATTGAGCGTCTAGCTAGAATGGCTTATAGTAACTGTCCACCAGAAAATCAAGATAACTTAGCTCAATTACAATTTATTGATGCTATTGTTGACCCTGAGACTCAACAATCTCTGAGGATGTTGGAAGGTGAATCCTTAAAGTCAGGTGTGGTACATGCTATGAAGTACGAGTGCTCCAGGCTTTCCTCCCGAGCGAACAAACGCACAGTGAGATTTGTGAGTGCAGAAGAAACTGTAGAAAAGGATAATGAAATGAAAGAACTAACCAAAGCCATGCTATCCGTTTTGAAAAACATAAGAAGTTCTTCTTCAAAATCTACCACAGATCTTCAGTGTTGGAATTGTGGCAAGTCCGGACACATTCGTATCAACTGTAATAGGAAACGAATGAGGAGTCCGAGTCCATCTACTAGACAACAGGATCAGGGTAACAGAAAATTTTTCAATCTTGCGAGGCAAAGGCTGGCCGTTGATTGGTTGGCCCCAGGGGAAGTCGCCCACGTTTCAACATTACATGGTGATAATAATGGATTAGTAGCTGATGGAGCCATAAATAGAATACCTTGCCGTATGATAGTCGACACTGGTGCAAATGTAACTTTACTCAGAACGGATATAATAAAGAAAATAATACCTCACCCAAACTTTAATACTACACAGTCTAAAATAAGCCTACAAACAGCCACTGGAGATCGTGCTAAAGTCCATGGAAAAATAGAACTTAACATCCGAGTTGGTAGCTGTCTGGTACACCACCCTGTTTACATCGCTGATATCTACGATGAGTGCATATTAGGCCTTGATTTTCTTAAGAAACATGGATTCAGCATTAGACCAAGTGACAACCTACTCATCTATAAGACAGAAGAGATTCCTCTGCTTAGCCGGACATCTGATTCTTTATCAAGCGTAACTCCAATATTAGTGACGGAAGACACAGAAATCCCAGCACAAAGTGAAATTATAGTCCGTGGACATCGGGCGGAGACTTCTGGGTTTTCCGATCGGTAGTTACTGATGCCTCTGGTAAAGGAACTTTGGCTCATGGTATCTTGGTTGCAAGGACTTTAGTCAGAATAGATAAAGAACAGATTCCTGTCAGAGTGATGAACTGTAACAAATCCACTAGAATATTAAAAAAAAGGTGAAGAATTAGCAATGTGTGAACCTGTTACCTGGGTAACAAGTATAAATCAAATAGAAGTTACTGATTCAAATCAAAATCATACAGACATCCCATCTCATCTTACTGACTTATGGAGAGAAACAAGACGAATATTAACTGAAAATCAAGCTGCTAAGGCCGAGAACTTATTAAAAGAATTTTCTGACATTTTTTCTGTCACATCAAATGATTATGGCCGTACTAACCTGACGGAACATAAAATCAACATTGGTGATTCTCCTCCAGTCCACCTGCCGGCAAGAAGGCTTCCATTGGCAAAAAGAGAGGAGACGGAACAACTCATAAAGGACATGGAAGCTCAAGGCGTTATAGAACCATCACAGAGTTCCTGCACATCACCAGTAGTTCTTGTTAAGAAAAAGGATGGATCTACACGATTTTGTGTAAATTATCGCAGATTAAATGACGTAACAAAGAAAGACTGCTTTCCTTTACCCAGGATTGATGATACACTGGACACATTATCTGGGTCAGAATAGTTCTCAACATTAGACTTAAAGAGCGGCTATTGGCAAGTTGGTATACGTCCTGAAGACTGTGAGGAAACAGCTTTCACTACAGGGAATGGACTTTGGCAGTTTAAGGTGATGCCATTTGGACTTTCTAACGCACCTGCCACCTTTGAACGACTAATGGAGTCGGTGCTCAAAGGTTTGTCTTGGGAGGTCTGCATGGTTTACTTGGACGACATCACAGTTCTTGGAAGAACTTTTGAAGAACATTTGAGAAATCTTCGTCAAGTATATATGCTGTATATGTATGATACTACTTAATTTGTTTATAAAATACTTCATCCATATTTTTTGTAACAATTTGTATTGTATTGTAATTGGTTTTAAAATATAGTTATTAGTACTCACACTCAGTGCCTATCCATTTTAAAATTCGCAACAATATGTAGGTGTGAAAGAGATAATCAAAAGCTTGTAAACACTCAGAAATATTCCATTCAAAAAATTAGTTATGGAAATAGATCTGGTTTCATCCTAACAGTCAATTTTTGCAGTTGCAAATGTTCGGATTTACATTATTCCAGATCGTTATCGATTTCGTTACACTACGTTGCCTGCTTAAAAGTGTTCAGATTTCGCTGTTACCACGCAAAGTGAAAAATATTGAATAATAGACAATCACAGTTAAGCACCTGTAGGTGATTCACATTAATTCCTGATAACATAATAATGTTATATGGAATAATAAATATCAAATTAATAATTGATTGACTTAGCACACGTTTGTCATTTATCTTTTCATAATTTCTTTGCTTTGTTTTTGCTCTCACACCGAAACAAATCCTAATGCTCTTAACTGGATACTCAGGGTCAGTTGAAACTAAACTTTTAGATGATAATTTTCTCAATGATCCGCGATGGGAATTATTGAGAATAGCAAGATCTATGCTTTATATTTTATATCAAAGCATCACTATAATAAAAGTTTAAGATGTACAAAGTATCTTTCTGAAACAAATATATCTTGATTAACAAAACGACTAAAGTATTCCTTCAATTTTCAGCCAATTGTGTTTTCGGAGGATATCAAATTATGCTAATATTATTAGGTGAGAAATTGGAAAAGGAAAATTTTAAAATTTTATTTTCCCTTTTAACTGCTCTGAGCTATTCTTTGGGCGAGGGGGGGGGGGGTAATTAATAGTTTAGTTTATTATATAGTGGAGAAAAATTATTAAACTCAGTTATATTTTATGCATCTATCAAGAAAATATTAAAAACCTATAACATAGGGGAGGATATTATACTGCATTGGAAACCCAGTCTCTTGCCCCCCCCCCTTTTTTTTGTATTTTCCGGCTCGATTGTGTTTGTTGACTCCCCTCCTCCCATAGGGTCACAAATCCATGCCATTTCGAAAAATATCTACTTGAAAACCTTTCGAAATTGATCCCTTTTCTCGATATTAAGCATTGACGTATTAATATCAAATGTATGACAATGGTTGAGAATTTCAAATGACTTATTTTATCATTGCCTCTTATAAACTCAAATAACTGAATAAGAAGACGGAATTTTGATCCTCTGAAGACGTTATCGAGTGGGTGTCAGAGTACCCTGCGATTTCCTTCAGCTAGCGTTTCGAAGACTTTGTGAACTTTGTTACTTTTCCCTTCTTCCAGCAATTCCGACTCGATGCGAGATTCAGGCAAGGAAGATTTCCCTATGGAAGGAATTCATCCGGGGATTGAACTCGAGTGCAGTCAAGAGGCCAAGCAAAATAAGTTGAAATCCGTCAAGGGAAATCACTCTCTTTCCAAGAACCAGACAGAGGGAAGAGACGAGAGTAGGTTTCAAGGTCAAGTTTGCTGCGCACCACGACAGGACGCATTTCAAGGAGCCATTGTTGCCGTGGATCACCAGATAAATACAATCAATGTATTCAATGGAAAACATGAAGGATAACCAGGAGCCCTTCTTTTCATCGCCCACTGATGGATGATGCTCTTGACATGTTAGAGGAGAGCATTCGTGACTTTAACAGAATTGGTTGTATTCGATGTGGTTGCTGTGTAATTGGATCCATACTAAGCAGACGACTGCATTCAAGGTGCCTGAAGCGACCGATAAAGGTGGTGGATTCTTTCGAAGGAATTGTGTCAGAGCACCAAGCGATCTCGTCACCCACGCGAGTGTCCTCCTCCTTGGGATTGAAGACACGGATCGACAGAGAAACTTTCAACACCCAAGTTGGTTTACAAACATCTATTCTAGGACCGTAAAAGAAAGGCTAATATTTAGAAATGAAAGTTAAAATCCAGATCATTTAGCATTAGCGCTAATGATCTATGAATGGTTTTGACATCAAAATCGAATGGAACACTTGACATTACGGTGAAGTTTGACATTATTAAAATATGTTAAGAGTTCGTGGGATGGATTTTTCGACTGGTTATATTAAATATTTTCTAAAGCCAATTGTGAAAAATCAAGTCTATGCTCTGTTGAAAATTGCTTCTTGCCCTTGAAATCATTTATTTACTAGCTACAGCCAACTAAAAGGTGTCACGAAAGAAATTTCTCCTTCGGCAGCTTTCTCCCTCGATAACTTCTTTGTTTACAAATTATAAACGAGAAAGACGTAGTGACGTCAGCGCCACCCACCATTCCCAGTTCCTAGCATTCGCAAAGGCATTGCAAGTTCTAAACCACCTGTTTTGTTTCTCAATTCAACAAGGGGTCACACAGAAGGAACCCAGATACGAAGTTTGGAACCATTCGGACAAGTATTTGTTGAATCAATGGGGACCCAAATCTGTCTAAAAGGAGAGAAAATAGTATTTACGCTAGCATGTCAGCATGTCGTAGAAGAAACAGTGCACGATGTCCTACCCTTCTTTCGCTCAGATACAGCTATTATTTATGAAAATTTGGGTTGGGTTGTTTTACCTCTGAGCGGCACTTTTTTGCACACCATGAGCTAAGTGGCCAGGTCACATGGACCCCGAAGGCTCAGAGAAGGTTGCGGGAGGGGACCCACTGGAATAGCTGTTGGGAGACAGATGGTAGCCTCCCGTCAAGGCCATCCAGCGTGTTCTTTAACGTGCACAGGGTATGGCTCTTCCGCACACGGGGCCACGGCTTAACGTCCCATCCGAAGGACGGCGCCCTTTCCAAGCCCATCGGTGTCCCCTATTGACCGTGGACAGGGCGGGTAATTTTTGCGGAGATAAATCTCAACGCTGACCCAGCTGGGACTCGAACCTGGGAACTACAGATTACGAGCCTGGCGCGCTACCGACTGAGCAACCCCCGCCCCGATATTTATGAAGATGATGCTTCTTTAGTTTCACGAGTCAACGAAAGATCCTTTGGAGATTAGCAGAGTTCAAGTTACGCTTTCACTCCAACAAAAAACTAATGTGATACAAACAAAGTAGTTTTGAAAATTTCTATGGAAATGCAATTCATAGGCTTTTAAGAAAACAGAGAGAGAGGTTGGAATCCTATAATTGTAATAACGCAAAATTTAAGTTAGTGGTCGGCACAGTGAGTTTCAGTTATTATATTAATTAATTCTACAAATACAATAGAGTTATGGAAATATTTGTGAAAGGTTAAGAGTTATTGATGCAGCTCACTTATAGAAGCCATTAATAATTAATTTCTATTTCAGCAAAAGTATATGCTATAATATTTTACTACTAATAAAATATTTAAAATATATAAGAGTTGCATGCAAAAATATGAGTATTTACCAACTTAACTGCTCTGTTGTGATACCTAAGATAAATCTAAATCTCAGTTAGATTAACTTAGGCAAAGCACGGCTGTCCTCTCGAGTTGTTTTATTTTGAGATATTGTGGTAATAGTAATAATAGCAATGATAATTTTATTACCATCCCCAAAAGTAAAATATGGACTTTTTTATATATATCTTGGTATAAATATCTTGGTTGCTAAATCTGGATGATATAAATTCCTAGATTTGTTATTTAACGCTTATAAAGGATGAGTGGTACACATGTAATTAATTTTTGACAAAGGTGTTAGCTCACACCTGTGGGCCCCTGTGCAAGATTTAAGAGTTGGCCCCCCACCCCTAATAACCAGAAATAAAAATCTAGAAATGAGACGTTATCAAGGGTCGTGGTCATTATTAACGGTGGACAATATCTACAAGATGGTACATACTCCAGTACTTGAACATAACTTATCATTCATAACTTGGATATGACCGTATTTCTACAGTTAGAATCAAAATGTTTGAATTTGGAGCTCACACTAAAATCCTCTTCTGTGCTCACATCCACAATTTTGTTGGTGTTTATTTTCCTTTGCCGTGCGTTTTCAATTTCCAAAGTGACAAGCCACTAAATCTCTAGGCGCAAATATTTCTTCTGAAGTAATTTTTTACGATCTTTGACTTTGATAAAGACCATTTTGCACTGTCCACTGTGACAGGAAGGATTAAGAAAATTTGCATAATAGTACAAACATCCGCAAATGCGCTAGAAACACTGAAATTATCTATAAGTATTAGATGAAGCATTTCCTGAAATGATGAGGAATGAACATCTTTCACTTTCAATAGGTTCACTCTGTTCATTAAATTCTGTAATAACGTGATGAACATAAAAATTTAGTTTTTCATTTTAAAAATATTTGACCTTTGGGCTCCTACTTATTGTATACTCTACATGCGCATTAGTTATGCTCCTGATTACAGAACTTTCACTTTTTTCTCATTTTATCACCCTACTGCCCTTGCCAGTAAATCAAATAGTTTAATAATACGTTTTATTCAAATTTGTCCGCATCCGAGTTCATTTTCTTGTCCAATTACTTTTTCGTTATTAATGGTCATCGGGAACCTGAAGGAGGAGGTTTCCATTCCCTCCCCCCCGATAATGTCTCCCTTAATTTTTGTTGTTACTAAGGTTTTGAGATTGAAGATGATTAACTTGAAATAATAAGCTGAAAAGAATTTGTTTGCCCTGAGTGAGATTCGAACCTAAGTCTTCCAGAAGCATGCCAGGCGTCATAACCTCAAGACCACCACCAGGTTATGACGCCTGGCATGCATCTGGGAGCCTCGGGTTCGATTCCCACTCAGAGAAACCAATTTTTTTCAACTAATTATTTCAAGTGTTTCTTGTCTCCAGAATATTTTCCTGCGATACTTTTTTTTACTGAATTAAGATGATTAACACTGATATATTATTGATGACGATGAATGAACGTTGTCTGTCTATGTACTTTAAAAAAAAATAACACATTAAATTTTTTTATGATGCTTTAATAATTATTCAACAATTGCATGAAACTTAGCAACAATGCTTAACTTTAAACATTAAGTTTTCTGATTGTAATCAATTGCATCGTGGTTCTTTTAAATGATAGTAATTAAAGTATTACAAAGAAACTGGAAAATCGTAAAGCCTAATAAATGAAGTAAGCTTTCAAATTTTACAAGATTTTTTTAAGTACAAGATGCATATTGTTCCTCATTTTTTGTCTCTTCATCTGTTGAGTTTTTTAGTACTTTTTGGCGTTATGTATTTTTTTTATTATTTGTTGTTTCTTATTTAATTGTCTTTGGAAATAATAATAATAATATACAGCTCTGTGTTATAGTTTTCCTTCTTAATATTACTCTCTTTTCACCGCAATGCTTAATCATTTGTGAAATAATGTTATATACAGTTCCCTAAGGTGGAAAATATTTAAATCAGTGAAGCATTTCCTAACACTTATTATATCCTCTTTTCCCAAATATGCATCTATTTTTTTGCATAAAAACTAATTTCCCTAAGTTGTTATAGTAAATATTATTCCATATTTATAATTTGACTTTATCCAAGCATTTTAAATTAATTTTAAGTGATGTACGTTACCAAACATTTTCATAGAATTTTGATATTATTGTACTCGCATTTTTCTTTTTCATTGAATAAGTAGTATCTGTAACTCAGATTAATTAACTGTCAATATACAGGGTGAATCTGAAAAAGTGGGCAAAACTTTACGGAGTGGTAGAACGCAGCTATACGAGCAATATTCGTCATAGAAAGTATTGGCGGAACGCAAACGGCGAGCCGCTAGGTGGCGTTGGAAATGGTATAATAGGGTCGGTCCTCGCACCCAACGGCATTTCTACCGTGAATTGCCGAGAGGATGGCTGGTTATACTAACCACGAAATGGCGGATATGCACTTTGTGTACGGTGCGGCTTTGTGTACGGTCCTGTTAATAAAATGTTTTCTGAAGTATCTCCTCTCCTTCTTGTGTTCATTCTTTAAATGTGACAGTAGAAAACTACCTTTTAACTTCTCACCGCTTGCGTTCCGACCATACATTCTGTGACGAATATTGCTCGTATAGCTGCGTTCTACCACCCCGTAAAGTTTTGCCCACTTTTTCAGATTCACCCTGTATATACAACTGAATATTAATGAAACGTAATACTTACAGTTGTTTTATACACAAAAACTGCAGCCAACAAAATAATATTAAATTTCCTGTAATTTATTTACTTGATGTTAGTTTTTTAAGCTCACATAAACAAATATAACTGGTTTCCAGAAATTAAGCAGCATGTACGAAAATCGCTATATCTGAAACATCCCACGGTAAACATGAATTAAATTAATTTGTCTTATATAAAAATGATGTTGAATTCGAATATTTCACCATTTTAATAGTCTTTTAGGAAGATCTAAAATCTCACGAGAATCTAAAATCTAAATTCCTTTTAAGAGCCATTTAGGGTGCTATCTCGTTTCATATCTAGATTGCAATCATGTGAATTCAAGAGAAGAGATATCTTGAAAATGTGCTAAAAATATCATTTGATGGAGGCAGAAGATAAGGTCAGTCACTAGAAGTATGGAGACTGGCAACATGGAAGCAGATAGGGTCATGTGACTAAATATGAGTCGTTCGGTGTCCTCATGATGTAAAGATATTTTAACTGATATAAGCTGCATCCGGAAGATTTATTGTTCAAAGACTAATGCAAAAACGTCAAGGGAGTACAGATACCTGTAATTATAAAGGATAAAAAGAACAGCTAGTTTCGTAGCTCATACAAGCATAGTAGCAATGGTAAATGTTTCTACTTTCTAAGACTTAATGAGGTCTGCCAGTCTGCCACTATGCAAGATGGACAATATTGTGCGTGCTGCACGCACAATAACAAAATTAGTGATCTGGCAACCTACGTGTCACGTGACACGAAGGTTGCCAGATCACTAATTTCTAAAAAAAATCGTTGTCAGATATTTTTTCTGAATTCTGTAATCAACCATAGTGTTCGGATACTTTTTGAGCGCCTGTACAAAGGCAGAGAAGGGAGGATTTAAGATTGAGCAGATTCCAGGTCTACTGATGTCAGTGAAAGTCTGTACTCTTTTCAGATGAATACATATTTATCATCCGAAGCGAACGAGACGTCGTCGTTCAATCTGGAAAGAACGAAGGATACAATATCAATTCTGAAATGTCCTGAGAAGAGACTTTTGTGGCGGTGGCAGTGCCATTGTTTCCAATGGCACATCTTTGTCAGCCACACAGATCACTGTGCGCTTCTAACAGGCTCACGAGTCCTCTGAGGCATAGGGATCAGGATCATTTAATTACTATCATATATAGCACTATAGCAGATAATTTTCTCCTGTATAAAGATAATGCACGTTGCCATGAAGCCAAATTGATTGAGCCCTAGCAGCATTGGAGTATCGAAACTATCACGACTTTAGTTTGATTGAACATGCTTCGAGATGCTCCATGGAGACATGTTGCTGCCATCAATCTCCTCACGAGAATCTCTAAGGGCTTTGAAGTGCTTTAGGGGAGAGGTGGCATTAATAACTACAGAGCTAATAGAAGGCTTCATTAAGAGCACAAGACACTACTTTGATGGGTGACACACTCCTTACTAACCTACTTTGGATATCCAATTGAGGCAAAACTGTTAATCATGTTTCTTAATGCGTAGTTTTGTTATTGCAATATTTTCTTTTCACATTTACCCGATAATTCTTAAATGCCTCGCCGTATTACATTTACAGATTGTCTTCAAAATTTGTCCTGCATATACAAAGAATTGTCCAGATATTAAATAATTTCGACGTGTTCTTTAATTTTTGCAAATATTTGCACTTCATTTCTAGACAATTATAAATCGTGTTCGTTTTAGGGATCACTTCATGGTTTTAGTTAAATCTTTTCAATGGCACTGATTAAAAAAAACATTTTCAACTCTATATACTGATGCTCTAACAAAAGCAAATGTTATTATTTTACTTTTAAGATTTACGCTAACGATCATCTTTATTTCAGCTTACAGCTGTGCTTAGATGTTTACTTTTTACTTTTAGTGTTGAAATTCATTAATCAATGATAATCTATCATCGATATTAATCGCGTTTAATTCTTTCATATTATATATTCTAATAATAAGCTATACTATTACTAAATGTGTCACAATTATAAAAAAATAGAAAATTTTTTTCCTTTTCTGTTTCGAGAAATTTCTTTGAAGTTTAGGTAAATAATAAAATAATAAATTCAACCTCAAGCAGCTACTTGACACAGAGGTCTGAAAGGCCTCTGTGTCAAGTAGCTGCTTGAAGTTGAATTTATTATTTTAAAACTTTAAATTTAAAACGCCAAAATTTAAATTGAAAAATTTAATTTGAAAAATTGAATTTGAATTTATTCAGATTTAATTTGAAGGTCTTCAAATTTAATTTGAAGATTCAAAATTTAATTTGAAGTTTAAATTTAAAACGCCAAAGGGAATATCTGTAAGGAAAGCGAGATCTCAGCAAAAAACAATATAAACATCCATGTCTTATCCAAGCCTCGAACCAAGGTGCCTTTGAAGAGAGCCAAACGTGCTAACCACTCAGCCAAGTATTTCTATAAATGCTAGATCTCTAATAAAACATGTAGAAAACGATTTATTTGCATTTTCGGAATTAGCATTTTCTTCCCAATGCTTCAACGATATTCAAAGCAGGCCAATTAAATGAATGAATAAATCAATGAAATATTTATTTGGTTAGAAAAGTACAAATATATATGTACATTTCTGAAAGCATTATCAGTCTAATACAAAATTAAAAGCAATAATCAATAATAATTTAAAAAACAAAACTGAAATTAGGATTCAATTCAAAATTGAAATGAAGAAGTAATAATTGTGTCCATTGTATATCTGATAACCAAGAGGCAAATACGCCTATCCAGGTTTCAAAGATTTTGTCTACAAAACGTTTTTGGCAACATCTGTCCAATGGGCAACATTTATAAATTTTAATATATTTAAAATTTATTCATTTACCTAAACTACAAGAATAAAAGAGTTAGCATAATTTACCCACTGAAAGCTATTTCTTTTTCAATATCATGTATATTTAATATATTATTTCTCAATTTCTTTTTAAACGCATAAATTATTATTTTTTCATTCCTTATGCCGGAATCCTGAGAATTAAACAATCTAGGAGCCAGAAACAGAAAATCCGCTGCAAAAAGTTGCAGTAAAAAGTCGATAGTTTTAAAGCACTTCAAAATTTTTATTAAATCATTCATATTTTCATTCACTTATATAATTCATTACATTATTTACGGATTTTATAACTGTTATATTTAATAGCATTAGTTATCCGACTTTAACTTCATTTTCTTAGGTTGCTTTATATATTGTTTTGATGTTTAACTTAATTCCTGTAATTCTTATAAAACCGTCTTAAAGACATATTTAACTATTTTTTTAACTTTATATGATTCCAGTTGTTATTGCTTAATATATTTCAGTGTTGCAACATCAATTTTTCGCTATTTCTTAAATTCGTAATGTGTAAAATTTACTTACCCTTTACCAATTACATAACGTCACGCTGCGTAAGAATAAAGTAGAAGTTATGTGTCTGTATCATACAAACAGACTAAAGCTTTAAAATTACCCAAACTAGTTGGGTTGGGTTGTTTTACCTCTGAGCGGAACTTTTTTGCACACCATGGGCTAAATGGCCAGGTCACATGGACCCCGAATGCTCAGAGAAGGTTGGGGGAGGGAACCCACTGAAACAGCTGTTGGGAGACAGATGGTAGCCTCCCGTCAAGGCCATCCAGCGTGTTCGTTAACGTGCACAGGGTATGGCTCTCCCGCACACGGGGCCACGGCTTAACGTCCCATCCGAAGGACGGCGGCCTTTCCAAGCCCATCGGTGTCCCCTACTGACCATGGGCAAGGCGGGGAATTTTGCGGAGATAAATCTCAACACTGACCCAGCTGGGGCTCGAACCTGGGAACTACAGATTACGAGCCTGGCGCGCTACCGACTGAGCCACCCCCGTCCCTACCCAAACTAGTAAACCATATTTGTATATATTGTATGCACGGCTCATCAGCTATATTAAAGTATAGATGCAAGGTGCAAGGTAATAGGGAAAAGTACTAGCTATAGTTTGGTTAAAACGTCTCCATTTAATGGCAGAGCGGTGCTGGTGATCAATTGTAGCACTATGATGAACATGACATTTTGTACGCTTCCCTGCCTAGATAAAATATTGACCCAAAGCCTTACAGTCCATGATAGCTCGTAATAAAGGAGCGAGTTACCAGACATGAAGTAGTTGTGATGTGCCCGATGCACTAGCAATTCTCTTTACAATGTGATGAAGAACGGTTCATGGTGCTGGTTAATGATTATTCGGAAAATTTTATTGAAACACTTTAAAAGACACTTAAAACATTTCGCTTGCAATAAATCCTCTGCTTTCCCATTTAGCCACGGAGTTGAGCTATACAAAATGAGCACAGCCTTATATTTGTGTAACAACCATTATCAAGCTAAAGGGGAAGTTTATCGGCCAAGACATTTACGTTGATTGTAGCAGCTGCTAAATGGAGCTGATCAAGGCTCGCGCAGGAGGAGAGCAACGTCACTCATACCAACAGAGATAATTATCCTACAGTAATTTTGAGAACAATATTTAGAAGTTATAGCAGCTGAGGTAAGTTAAAGGATTAGAAGAGTGCAAAGCGATTTCATCAGCGAAAATATGTTAGCGAATTAAAATTAAGGGAAGTTGTGAGGAGGAAAGCGGATCAGAGAAGGAAGATGAGAGGGTGGCCTGGATTAATATTACCTAAAAATGCAGAGGAAGATTTCTTAATTTAGAAAACATATCCTTGAATCAGTTGTTCTCATATATCTTAGTACTGAGAATCCCATTTTTTGTTTCAGAACTGAATGTTTTGAAACTATTCAATCATTTCGTTCTATGTTAACGCAATGTTCCTTAAATGCTGTGCTGTGGCAGTACCTTAGGTGGGCCTCAAAAATGTCGAAAAAATGACTTCCCTGCACCTTTGCTGATGCACAAAAAGGAAGTAATATTTACTCGTGATTAAAAATTTCCTGATTGGGTCACTATGATCTGAGTCAGACATCCGAATTTAAAACAGTCAAGGGAAGATTGTTATTATTGGAATATCCTTTGATGTTTTAACATTATGGAATATCCTTTGATGTTTTAACATTATGGAATATCCTTTGATGTTTTAACATTATGGAATATCCTTTGATGTTTTAACATTATGGAATATCCTTTGATGTTTTAACATTATGGAATATCCTTTGATGTTTTAACATTATGAAATATCCTTTGATGTTTTAACATTATGGAATATCCTTTGATGTTTTAACATTATGGAATATCCTTTGATGTTTTAACATTATGGAATATCCTTTGATGTTTTAACATTATGGAATATCCTTTGATGTTTTAACATTATGGAATATCCTTTGATGTTTTAACATTATGGAATATCCTTTGATGTTTTAACATTATGAAATATCCTTTGATGTTTTAACATTATGGAATATCCTTTGATGTTTTAACATTATGGAATATCCTTTGATGTTTTAACATTATGGAATATCCTTTGATGTTTTAACATTATTAAGCTGCATTTGGGTATAAACGAAAAATTGCCTTAAGCCGAATGGAATGTAATTTGATGACCGGGATTAACATCCGCAATAGAGAATAATTGATCATCGGCCAGTAGCTCAGTGATCAGAGCATTTAACATGTCATCAGGAAGTAGTGGGTTTGGATCCCACCCGGCTCAAGACAATATTTCACCTCTTCCATGTCGACCTATAACATAATAAAATTCAAAACTTTGCAATAAAGAAGTTCTGCGGTGTCAAATGTCACTAATGATAACTGGTAACCTATGCATAGGTGTTGGTGTTAGAGATACCCGTGAAATATACATGAAAATTGAGGATGCTTATCCCGCGATTAACATCAACAATAGAGGATACTTAATCAGCGGTCGGTATCTCAGTGGTCAGCACTTGTCATCAGGAGGACGTGGATTAGGACCCTATTCTGCTCAAGACAGTTTTTCTTTTATCCCACACCGACTTACAACATAATAGTGACAAAAGGCTGTAACTAAGGAGTTCTGTAAATATTAAAATGTTACCATTAGTAACTAAAATGCATTCATCGTTTTATGTTATTATTTATCTAAAATACCACTGCGTGTTCTTGATATCTGATATATGCACAAATGCAGATATGCTTATATAACATAAATAGTTGGAGAAAAATAAATTGGGTTTGAATTTAGAGAAGACAAAGTTTATAAATTTTTCACTTTCAACTTAATCAACCCTAGAATATGAGATTAGAGATCATTCTGTAAATTGTACCAATTCATTTATTTGTTCATGTCTAGAGATATCAGAGGTGTCATAAATGAAATATTGTTATTAACAGGTTATTAACAGATTAACAAAAACTAAAATCTGTTATTAACAGGTTCTTCATTTTAAGAGATTTTCTCTTAAAATGAGAACCCGAGAGAAACTTTAAAAATATTTTATTTTGCATATGTACAATTTTATTTACAATATGTACTTCCTGTGTGGGGTAGAGCTAGAAAAACCACATTAAACAGGTTAAATATCCTGCAAAAATATTCTGTGAGAATAATGATACATAGATTAAATAGATTAATGCATACTGCACCTTTAATTTTGGAACTTCAATAATACTCTGCAAAGCATAATATTAATACTTGCAGAGTACCTTTAACAAGACCATTAATTTTTAGAATTTTAATTTACATTTTCCAGTATTTTGCTGATTATACTGTTACGTCATTTTACTGTATAAGAGATAATTTGTATAAAATTGTGATGCCTAGAATTTTTAACACAAAATTTAAACAGAGTATTATCTGCATTGACCCTAGACTGTGTAATCAATTAAATAGTAAAATGAGAAAACTAAATAATATTGTACAGTTTAAAAAAGGAATTCATATTGTTTTTTTTTTACTATTGATGACCCTGATGTATGTATTATTTTACTGAGCTGTGTTGAAACTTAATTGTTGTAAATTAGGTTCTTAAGCGGATGTGGTTTGACTATACAATGTTCATAAATTGGTTTCAATAAATTTATTACTTATTATTATTATTATATTGCTGCACATTAACCTGTGAGGCCCTATGCACCCATATGAATCGGGTTATTTCACTTCTGAGAGCCCTTTTTTTAAACATAATTGGTTAAAAAGCCAGGTCAACAGGGTGGGGTTAGCGGAGATAAATTTCAATGTTGGTATAGTTGGGATTCGAACCTGGGAACTGCAGATTACTGACCTGATACCGACTGCTCCAGCCCAGTCCCTGTGCACATTGGAACACTAACTGTAAAACTGCCACCAATATAAATCTGCTAAATGCGACAATTTTTGAAAATTATTTCCTATTTGAGATCATGCAATATGTTTGCAATCAATAAGGATTTTTTTTTTTGCATCTTAGTTTAATATCGTATGGTATCTTTTAATTTCAGTTATTTTTCAATTTTTATTTTCAGGTTAGTTTGGGTTTAAAATATCGTGTTTCAAACATTGTTAGATTAGCCAAATTAATTAAGACCGAAAATATTAAAAGCGATACCAGTCCTGGGTTGTTTTACCTCTGAGCGACATTTTTGTGGACGTAATGGGCTAAATGGCCAAGTCACAAGGTCTGAAAATTGGGTAGCGAAGAGATCCACTACACAGATGCCAAGAGATAGATATAGAGCCTCAAATCAAACCTACCCAACCTGTACGCACTTATGCAAATGATATCACATCTTTAAGTCCCATTCGACGGATGGAGGCTTTTACTATACTAAGTACATCATTGTACCATTTATCACAGAGGACAGAACGGGAATTCGGAGAAAATCTTAACCTAGACACAGCGGGATCATGAATCTGAGAGCATCAGGTTACGAGCCTGGAGGGCCACCCTCGCCCCCCCCCCCCCTCTCAACGTCTCAACAAAACTGCGATTGTGAAACAATGAAGATTAATTTTCCTTTTACCAAATAATATCCGATACTATACAATTGACAGCAACTATTATAATTCGAAGAAAGTGAGGACACATTTTGCTAAGAATTGAAAGGGGCTCTCTCTTCGTTTGTCGATTTTTGTTTTGCTTCGTTTCGCTATGGAAACTGATGAAGATCATCGAATGTATGGGACATTTCTCCTCAAACACCGAGGATTAAAATACTCAGTAATTATTCTTGTAAATGATGAAAAGATTCGAAGTAAGAACATAGATGTTGCTCAAAGAATGGACTCTAATTCAACTCTTCCAGTAGCCAAGAGATATGAAGAGAGCCTCTCAAAGGCTCTCTTCACATCATCATCATCATCCTCAAGCAGCCATGAGCTACGGAGGTACAACCAGACCGTGCAATTTAGTTTTCCTAGCATATCTGCCCGGAGCTACATCTGCTGCATCTGGCCACTGCACACCAGTTCTAACTTGTGGTCTTGTTCTCACACCAATTTTTGCGATGGGATGACACCAATTTTGCGAAGGATGCGGTGTGAAAAAGATGTTTTGACATTGTCTTCACACCGCATCCTTGGCTCCCCCTTTTTCTGAGGCCTTTAGGCACACTGTTCAAAACCCTATTCGCTAATCTATAATTATCCGTACGGGTAACATGGCCAAATCAACGGAGTCTCTCTCTCCACAATATGCTGCTTAAAGGAGGTTGCAAACTCCTTTGCCTAACCTCATCATAGTTACAAAGTTGAAATACAAAGTTGAAAATGCCCATGATACTGCGTAAGGATTTGGAATCAATGCATCAAGTTTCCTGTTATCTTGTCTACAAAGCGTCCATTAACATAACCAACACTAGAAAGATCCAAACTGTTATACAGTCCAATTTTAGTCTTTAGGTGTATATGATTATTTCTCCACACTCTTTATAGATTCTTAAAGATCCCTGCAGCAATCCCTATTCGTCTGTTAATCTCATGCCGCACATCACCATTATCTGTTACATAGTTCCCAAGATAATTAAACTGTGACACTTGCTCAAGAGTGGAACTATTCAGATTAACTGAATCACAGCCTACCTGATTAATTTTCATCACTTTAGTTTTCTTTGTGTTATCACCAAACGTACTCTACTACCAGTCTCATCAATAGCTCGAATGAAAGAGTTCATCGCATCAACATCATTTGCCAAAAAGGCTAAATCATCAGCATAATCTAAATCAGAAAGTTTGGTATATCCAGAACATTTAAGGCCAAAATCTTTCCCTTGCAGTGAATTTCGCATAACATAATCAATAACCAAGCTAAAGAGAAAAGGAGACAAAATGCACCCTTGTCGAACACCAGAAGTAATGCTAAATCAATTGCTACAAGCCTTACCAACTCTCACACACGACTCAGTGTTATTATAGAGAGCTTTCATTACGTTAACTAACTTGTCTGGTATACCATATGATTTCACAATCAACCACAAATTATGACGATTAAAAGAGTCGAAAGCCTTTTTGAAATCAACAAAGCTAGTAACCAAAGGTTTCTGAAACTCTAAACAATTCTCAAGAATCTGCCTGAGTGAAAATATCAGATTTACACATCCCCTACCACTTTTGAATCCACATTGTTCATCCCGCAATTGACTGTGAACCAGATTCTTAATTCTATTAAGCACAATCATGCAAAGAAATTTCCCTGGAACAGAGAGTAGGCTGATACCCCTATAGTTATCACAAGATCACCTTTTTTGAAAATAGGGATAATAAAAGTTCTGGTAAAATCCTTAGCAACCACGGTTTTATCATAAAAGATACTCAAAATTTCAGTCATCCCATGTGGTAACTGAAATATTCCCAGCTCTAAGCATTTCTGTAGTAATTTCATCTATCCCTGAGGATTTATGTAGTTTAAGTTTAGAAATAGTCAAAATAACTTCCGACTGTGCTATAAGGCCAACATTAAAGCCAGTAATGCATATCTTGGCTATTTGGAAAGAATCTTCATTAAATAACATTTCATTACATGTTTTAAAATAGTATAAGCCTCTCACTATTATTAAAATACACTGGTTTCCATAAAATTAAGGAAAAACAGAAAACTTTGATAAACAAAACACTATATGAGTGATTTTAATGAAATTTGATGAACACATGAATTGCAATGCTAGTTTCAGAATGGCATAAAATATTTTAAACTGGAAACATTTTTCATCGAAAAATAACACTTAGAGGAACTTGTCCAAAAATGAAGTGTCAGAATGCAATGGGCAAAGTTCTTTAATAAAGAATGTGCACCCCTTATAGCAATGCAGGCACGACCGCGATGTTCCATGCTGTTTATGATGTTGTGAATCAGCTGAGTAGGGAGTAACGACCATTGTTCCTTTAAAGCAGTAATAAGCTCCCCCTTTGCTTCAGGTGGCGGGTTGAAGACGGTTGAAGAGTCTCCTCTTGCAGGTAGTGTTCCACTAGTCGAAATCTGTGTATACGAGCGTTATCGTCTAGTAACGAATGTTTCAGCTATTGCACCAGCGTAGGAACGTATATAAGGGTCCAGGACGTCATCGCTATACCTTTGAGCATTGAGGTTCCCACTCGTCAACACATAGAGAGGTCTGTGCGTCCACCTAAGGAAATGCCATCCCAAACACACACGCTACCTCCGTCGTTACTGTCTCTTTGACCGGATGTTACTGGGATCATAGTTCCCAGTAACTGGGATAAAGTTCCAGATCATAGTTCGTTCTCTCCATATCAAACTATGTCCGGAATCACTCTGCAAGCAATATCTGGACTCATCTGTGAAGAATACGGACCTCCATTGCTCTACTGTCCAGTTAACATGCGTGCGTGCCTAATTCAACCGCTGTCTCTCCTGTGACGTGACGTGAGGGGTATACAAATTACTGGCCTTCTAACGTACAGACCTCCCTTATGAAGTCTTCTACGCACAGTAGAAGCTGATACAACCCTCCCAGTAGCTACTGCAAGAGAGGATCGTAGCAGAGAGGGAATAGACGTCCTGCTCCTTCGTGCTGTTAATCGCAGATATCAGTCTTCTACAGCGGTGGTAACTCTAGTCCTTCCTCGGCTAAATCTCCGAGACGCGGAATCCGTGCTGAGAATTAGATTCCACAGTCTATGGATCACAGAAGGACTCACATTCAGCCATCGTGCCACGTCTGATTGACTTTGGCCTGCTACGAGCCGGTCAATAGCTCTCCACCGCAGTTCATTTGGCAAATGATGTCTCGATGTCATTCCTACAAAATAGCTATTTCGAATTTCTTTACTAACATTTACAACACAAAATAACGATACACTCCAGAACACTCGATTTTATGCCGCTATCCGATTACGCAAATTGACGCAAATTAGACTAATTTCCAAATGATATGAACACTCGGCATTACTTTACTGGTTACATGAACAAGTTGGGTGATGAACGCACAATGTTGTAGCGAATTATCGCGATTTTTCCCATTTTTCTTAATTTATGGAACCCAGTGTATAAAAACTTCCTTTTTATGTGCCGAATGAAGAAGTAACATCTAAAATTGGACAATATGGTATAGTTATCGATATCCGCGATGAATTTTATAACTTAAATGACTTAAACATATTTGAAAGGGAACTAAAATTATTGATCTGGAACTCAAGTAACCTATTTTCAATTTTTTGGATGTCTTCGCACACAACAACCATCCGATACAATGGCGTTATAAAATTGTGTCGCATGTGTGATCAAGAAGTCCGCATAATGAACCTTATATGCTAAATTTCTTCAGAGACAAGATAAGCAATCTGAAAAAAATTCTTGTAATCTAACACCTCAGTCTTCCACATTATCTGAATTAAGTCAACCTTCCATTATGGAACTCTCTACTAAAGGACTCACAACAATCTGTTTTTCTTTAAAAAAAAACAGAAGATTCTTCGCTTTTACAGGATGAAACTTTTAATGAAATCAATAGCATGCTTAAATGTATTGCTGATCCTAAAATTTAATATATGGGAGATTCCTTCCGCTTATAAAGTCCTTAAGAAGGCTGTCAGTCGTCAAAGTAGAATCCTCAAAAAAGAATCTCATAAAATTATATGAGAGAGCTTTCAACATTAAAAACGGTAAAAGATACTATTCGTCTTGGGATATCCTACAAAATGCTCCTCAATTTTATCCTACTTACAAGCTTTCTCTGAGTGGCTATAAAAATTAACCAGTTAACAGTTTTTGTTACTGTGCTATACAAATTATGACTTTTTCCGATTATTTTCATTGAACTGTTAGAACTTTTTAATTTTCATTGAAACGTATAACTCATATACCTTTATGTATTAAATGTCCTGGTTACTGACCGACACCAGATGCGGGGAGGGGGGGGTCTACAAAAGTGCCATAAAAGTTCATTCTTCAATATGTAATGAGCAATAAGAAATGAAAGTGTTATAAAATCATCGAGCTATCATTCATAACTAGGGTGTGAAGAAGGAATGTTTTTTAAAGGAAGAAGATTCTTCCCTACACAAAGGACGGAGATAACCTAGAAGTTACATTACGCTTGTCCTGGTGGGGAGGGGGTGGCTCAGTCGGTAGCGCGCCAGGCTCGTAATATGTAGTTCCCAGGTTCGAGTCCCAGCTGGATCAGCGTTGAGATTTATCTCCGCAAAATTCCCCTCCCTGCCCACGGTCAGTAGGGGACACCGATGGGCTTGGAAAGGCCGCCGTCCGTCGGATGGGACGTTAAGCCGTGGCCTCGTGTGCGGGAGAGCCATACCCTGTGCACATTAAAGAACACGCTGGATGGCCTTGACGGGAGGCTATCATCTGTCTCCCAACAGCTGTTCCAGTGGGTCCCTTCCCCCAACCTTCTCTGAGCCTTCGGGGTCCATGGGACCTGGCCATTGGTGTGCCCATGATGTGCAAAAAAGTGCCCCTCAGTGGTAAAACAAACCAACCCAACGCTTGTCCTGGTTTCTCCTACAACATACAAACACACAAGGACATGCCCTGCTGGTCTTAGCAGTCAGGTACGCTAACCGCTAGACCAGGTAGGGCTAATGGTACGATATATATATATGTATACTAAGAATATTAATTCAAATTTTCTAATTTAATAGATTGGAAAATCAATACATTTAAAATTCATATAATTAAATTATAGATAATATTAAGTGTTGAAATTACACTCCCTAAATGGCTCCAAAATGAATACTTAAGTCTATATTTGCTGTTATGGATTTATAAATTCTTATACATTTCTTTTGGTTGGGTGTACTTTCAAATGAACACTCATTAGGTGGAATATGATTTCAAATCTACCTATGTTCATTGTGTTCAATATACACTATGTATACGTTATTCGTTTATCAAAATTAGCATCTTTTGTCAATTTAAAATGCAGATGGCATTCATTCTTTAAATCCTTGAAACATTTATATTGTAAGTGCACAGAAACTGAATTTCAGTCACTGGTCTTTGC